>CM054128.1:108725799-109244099 GCA_028751855.1 Ambrosia trifida
ATATATATATATATATATATATATATATATATATATATGGAAGGGTTATCTTGAGAACGCTAAATATTGTGAGAACCGTGAGAACAAATACAAAAATCAATCAAAATCAAATTTTTTTAATACAAATCCTATTACAATCAAAATGCAACATTAATAAATGAATTTTCTTTTCAAAATAATCCATCTTTTCTAGCAAAAACACTTTCAAATTAACTTTTTACACATGTGTAAATGAAACAGTTTACACATGTATAAACAGCAAATTTACACATGTGTAAAACAAATTATTTTCGTATACGTTTGAATTTTTACGCGTAAATTGTGTTTTGGGGATTGTATTTTAGTAATAAAGACAAGTGTAAAAAGAAATTTTGAATTTGAATAGTTTTAGATGCCGTTCTCACAGTTCGCACGAAATATAGGTGTTCTCAAAATAACTTTCCCCTATATATATATATATATATATATATATATATATATATATATATTAACAGTCTCTCTATTTCTAGTAATAAAGGTAAGGTTTGTCTACATCTCACCTTTCTTAGACCTTACCATTAGTTACGTTAATTGTAAGATGTACTAGGTATGGTTGTTATTGTTAATATATATATATATATATATATATATATATATATATATATATATATATATATATATAAAATTTATGTCTTGATTGAGCATATACAAAACTAGACTATTATATAAGATGATGTATGTAATTCTTTAAATTTTATAATATCCATATATTTAGCTTTTTCATTTTCATTCCATATATTAAGTTATGGGGTGTGGTTTTCCTTTTCTCTTTCCTCCTTCTTTTTTTTTATAATTTTTCCCTTTTATTTATTTATAAATAATATATATATATATATAGTGAGAGAGAGAGAAAATTACGTAATTAGTCCCTGTGGTTTGCCTATAGTTTCACCTTTAGGCATTAAGGTTTAAAAGTTTCATGTTAAGGGTTTAAGTTCAGTTTTTGTAACATAATAGGGCATTAGCAATAACGGAGGTTAATATTTAACTGAGTTTACCCCTCATGTGACAAATGGTAAACCACAAGGAACAAATGTGAAATTTAAGTGGGGCCCACCTAATACCCTATTATGTTACAAAAACTAAACTTAAACCCTTAACATGAAACTTTTAAACCTTAATACCTAAAGGTGAAACTAAAGGAAAACCAAATATGAAATTTAAGTGGGGCCCACCTAATAATCTAAAATAAAAAATATTGATGTTTGTGGTGGGGGGTCGAACCTGGGTTGATGGCCTGGTCGATCCTAAAACCAAATGGATGAACCAACTGAGCCACTCGGGTCAAGAGAGTAGTAGGTGTGTTTGGGAAGAACGGTTTCCTAGAATCCATGGTCGTTTGAGAGAAAGTTTATAAAATTTTAGAAGTAATATGAGATTGTTTGGTAAAATGAGTTTAAAAAATATGAGGTTAACAGGTTTAAATAAAGGAAAAGGTAATTTTTTTTTTTTAAATTTGAACATTGCCAACGGTAACCATCATCAATGCTAAAGTTTCAATTTTAGCTCGGGGAGAAAGGGGGATTTCCCTAGTTGACACCGATCAAAGATGAGGAGGAGGGTGTTCCCTGTCGAGATGTGCTCACGTGGCACCCACCGTTCCCCTCCCCTTCCTCCACACCCAACGTCTTAGTATGGAACTCTTATAAAGTGCAAGCTTCATGTTACCTTCAAACATTTTCAATATATTAGAAAATCTTTTGATCCAAACTTGGAACATATAAATTGTCTTCATTTGTCTATTTAACAACTTCATAAATAAACTATTCAATTTATTTCCAACACATATTCCAAACCCCATATCATCCATCCATCTCTCCCTAATAACTAGAGAGAGAGAAAAAAAGCCTCTAGATCTTATGCTTTCACCAAAGAGATGCCTTCTTCAACCCTCTATTTAATAATACTACCAACAATTTTCCTACTCATCACCACCACCACCACCGCCATAACAACCACCACTACCACCGCTCCTTCCTTCAAAGAAGCACCAAAATTCTACAACTCACCCACCTGCCCACTAGCCACCGACACTTGTTCCCCTAATGCCGTCCACGTGGCCATGACCCTGGACACCGCCTACCTCCGTGGCTCCATGGCTGCCATCCTCTCCGTCCTCCAACACTCCTCCTGCCCCGAAAACATCCGCTTCCACTTTGTCGCCTCTGCCTCCGCCCACACACATAATATCCACGTCAGCATCTCCACCACCTTCCCATACCTCCACTACAACGTGTACACTTTCGACGACTCCGCTGTCTTAGGCCTCATCTCTACCTCTATCCGGTCAGCTCTCGACTGCCCACTAAACTATGCCCGTAACTATCTAGCTGATCTTTTACCAACATGTGTCAAAAAAGTCGTGTACCTAGACTCCGACCTCGTACTCGTTGATGACATTGCAAAGCTAGCCGCCACTCCCTTCGGAGAATCCGATAATAATAATAATAAAGTATTAGCTGCACCTGAATATTGTAACGCTAACTTCACATCATACTTCACACCAACTTTCTGGTCAAACCCTTCTCTCTCTATAACATTCTCTGACCGTAAAGCATGTTACTTCAACACCGGTGTAATGGTCATTGATCTTGAGAAATGGCGGGGAAGGGGATTATACTACAAAGATAATAGAATGGATGGAGTTACAGAAAAGGATGAGGATATATGAATTGGGGTCTTTGCCTCCTTTTTTGCTAGTGTTTGCGGGAAAGATAGCTCCAGTGGATCACAGGTGGAACCAGCATGGGTTAGGTGGGGATAATTTCGAAGGGTTGTGTCGGGATCTGCACCCCGGACCGGTGAGTTTATTGCATTGGAGTGGGAAGGGGAAGCCGTGGGTTAGGTTAGATGAGAATAGAGGTTGTCCTTTGGATGCGTTATGGGCGCCTTATGATCTTTTGCAAACGTCGAATGGTGTTCTTGAATCTTGAGGTATAGTACAAAATATATGAGTGTTGATTGATCAACAATTTTCCCTAAATGATCATATACCCTAGTAGCCAATATGTTATACTTATATGTATATGAGTTTATGTCTACTACTTATTTTTTTTTGGTTTGGTTTGGTTCGGTTCGATCCATTGATGGGTGCAAACAAGTTGATGAGATCGTCGTTGATGTATTTTGGGGGAAAAGATGTGTGTAAATTATGATGCCGCGATAGATATACACGTTTAGATTTTCATATTATTGGTACCATAGTATTGTAGAAATGAAACCGAAGGAAATGAAATGCAAGATATGATATCTTTCATCATATGTTATGATGAAGGGATTAGAGTTACAAGTTATAACCTGTTTGATCTGGTTTCATAATTGTTGTTTTTAGTAGGCTTTTGTTTGCTAGGTTATTATTAAGAGAATTATACCTTGTTAATATATGTGGTAATTCATCATGTGTCATCTATAATTATAGGATGTGAAAAAGGGAAAGAAATCAAATGTTGAGCAGTAAAAGAATTTTTGACCCTATTAATGCTTTGAAAATGGAGGCAAATGGAATATTGATCTTTGGGTGTCAATCTTAAATTCAACAACAGAAATTGAAGTTTATATATACCTGTTTTAATTCACTTTTATGTAAATTCTTGGTTTTGTATAAATCATGTAATTAATATATTCTTACATTCAAATAAACCAGATAACTTTTGTAACTGAAGAATCCACGGACCCTGAACCCTGTCTAGTTCTGGCAACAGAAATATGTATAAGTTCTAGACATTACAAAATTTGAAATTTTAGGGAGGAAAGGCTAAATACTGTGGCTAGCTAAAGTTTATTTCATTTTATTTGTTAAATACTAAAGAAATGGGTCCTAGCCCATGTGAAATGCCGCGTTAATTTGGGCATCTACAAACCTCAACTTAGTGGTTTATGTTTCGTCATGTAAGGTTCTAAGTATATATGCCTTCCACAGATCTTTGAAATATAAACTAATTTAAAGAAAATTAATATCCCTCGAACTCTCTTTTGTTATTTAAGAATACACACGTATTTGACAGGTATTTACCAAAGGGTTTGTAGCTTAGTAGTATCGATGTGTGTATATAATAGCATTCAGCTCACCATGAATTTGAGCGTTCGAGACACATAATGAACGATGATGCAAATTTAGTAGTAGGATAAGGGGTGTGCATATTTCGTTCTAAAAATTATTTAATAAGCTCAAACACTTTTTCAAACACCAAATAAAAAAGAAAACTTGATTTCATTAAATATATTTTTTTTCATTAGAAATTTTCTATTTTCTAATAGTCTAGAGAAAGCACAATGGTAATTATGAGATAGTCTAAACCCATGAATTATATATGTTAAAAAGGTTTAAAAGAGTGTCGGTGGTAGCAAATTGTGTTTCTCGAAAATAAGATATTATTATCCCTAAATAAAATGAAAGCCATGAGGGAAGGAATGAGGTTGATAGCCAAGGTGCACATGGTGAGCAATTAAGTCATTGGTGTATGCACGTCAATACGTTCACATCACTACCTATTTCTATCTCATATGATTTTCTTTTTTCTTCATGTCCTTGCTTTTTGATGCCACAACTTTTATGCCGATAATCAAGATTTTCATTATAAATAAGTCCATAATAATTATTAATTAACATATGTTTAACCCAAATATATACATATGTACGTGTATATATATCATGATTTTGGTTATGTCAAATTTTTAAATCATTTTGTTTTGTTGAATGTTTAAGATCTTGTGGTTGCGGGAATTAAGTGCAAAGTTTGTATGATTAAACAAGACAAAAATGATAATATAATTTCGAAATTTGAGGAAGCTGATTGCACATGCATGAAGATCATAATAATTAATGCAAGGGACATAATTTAAGTTACTAGATTCAAAGCTATCGTTTTGATGCACAAAATTTAGTATGCAGTATTTACGCTAAAAATATATATATAGTAAGGGAAAAGATTTTTTTTTAAAGCATCAAGATCTTTATTAAAGAATAATATTTTTATTCAAACATAAGAATTTAATATAATCTCCTTCAAACTCTTGTTCATGAAAATTTTAGCATTGCGAGCTTTCCGTATAAACCAAACGATACAATGGATATGTTTTCATAGAAAATTTTGTAATAAAATTCCTATTATTTTCTGTCATTATATAATTTTTTATTTAAAACTAACTTTAATCTACTTATCTTTTAGTTAATAAGGCTATGGGGTGTGGAGATATGAGAAAGGTCATGTCTCCATGCCAACTAGGATGCCACCTTATAAAGTTGATGTCTCAAACATCTTGAGACATGAGTGGGGTGTGAAGACACCACAAGGTTCATGTCTCTTGCATTATTTAATTATTTTTTTTTAATTTTAAACATTTTCTTTAAACCCATCATCATCATCATCATCAATGTGCTACCACCACCACCATCAGAATCACCTCCTCCCCTGAAACCACCACAACCACCGGTCACCTCCTCCTCTGAAACCACCACAACCACAACCACCGGTCACCTCCTCCCCTGAAACCACCACAACCACAACCACCGGTCACCTCATCCCCCTGAAATCACCTCCCCCCTGAAACCACCACAACCACCGGTCACCTCATCCCCTGAAATCACCTCCTCCCCTGAAACCACCACAACCACCGGTCACCTCCTCCACTTCTCAACGTTTATATTCCAAAAAAAAAAAAAAAAAAATCGTGATTGGGCCGTTCCTATTGTCTCAGGAAGGACGAGGGAGACGGGGGGGGAAAGGGGACGGGGGCAAGGGGCGGGTGTGGGGGTGGGGGACGGGGCAAAAAGCACCGGGACGGGGGGGGGGGGGGGGGGGGGGGGGGGGCGTCTCCATACCGGGTAGCCTAAGCGTTTTTAATTCCAATTATCTTCGTTATATAACTATGCATGTTATCATTTGAAATATTCAGACTTCAAGGGGTTTTTGATTAGTTGTGTTCTTCTTTAAGCAATTCAAGTTGAATCCTTGATGAGCTTTACTCAACTAAAGAGATATAATACCAGATCCACCAAGTGCAAGTCAGATACGTGTGATCAGAAAATTTTTGATCTGCGGCTCCGAGTTATGTGGAGAAGCATTGTGAAATTCTGTTGATGTGGTTGAACTCACGAAATGCATGTTTATGTGACCACCAATCAAAATGAAGATGTGAATATCAAGTCGAACTTATTAACTTATTAAACTTGGACAGCTTACCGAAACAATTTGGTTTTAAATTTATATTACTACGTGTAATGGGATATTTATTTGGTACTAAAGGTGAAATAAAAAGTGTGTACTGAGGCGCTACCTGAAGCGTGTAATGGGGAACACGCCCCCTCCCCCTTGCAGCCATCATTTAACCACGTGGCAACCATTGTCCCTCCTCCTTTCCTGCTAGCCCAACTGAGCCCTCGTCCTACGCCCCCTGCTAACGCCCCATTGAGGTAGTGTGCGTGTCTAGTGACCTGCTGAGGTGGCACCTTCAACATCTCCTTTAAAGTCATCATCACATAGTCTGAACCATTCCTCTGAGAATAAAGTTTATAGATGAACTCTCATCGGTTTACGTAAACATTGAATATATTGGTAAACTAGCATTTGACCCGCGTTTCGCGGCGGGGTTGTAGGTTGATACTGACGAGAATGTATTTGTTATCTGGTATATCGATGAATTAATATTAGACCGTTTAGGCTTTAATCTAAATAACTAAAAATAAGCAAGCAACTCGGTTTTGTAAACATGTTTAGTGTAGAGTTAAAAGTTAGCTTTAACTTTAATAGGTTAAATAAAAGAAAGAGAATTAAATTTGTTACATGGTGTATTTAATGTTTAATATAGACAATGCAAGCTTTAATCTAAACGACGTTGCAGCAGGGACGCGGTGAGAGTTCGATCAGTATCACACACTAAGACAAAGGATAAAGAAAAGAAAAGAAAGAGTCGTACATTAACCAAAATAATATCTACATATGTTCGGTTCATTGTTGCTGCATCTTGACTCTGAACATCGAAACCTAATAATGCAAAAGCACACAGTAATTTAAATAGATCGTGATCGTACATCTGCTATCAACTGTGCGGACAAAATTCACACCGAAATGGCTATAAAAATAAGCATGTAATTAATAATGTGTCATAACACGGGGTTTTTAAACTAAAAATAACCTAAAAGTAATATATATATATATATATATATATATATATATATATATATATATATATATATATATATATATATATAGGGTCAAGATCGTGTACAAAGTGTTTTTTTTTGTGAGAAGTGTGAGAAGGATTAAAAAATTGATACTTATGCATCATTTTTTAAACTTAGTCATGATGTTTTGGATTGTTTTGCCTATAAAAACACCAAACATAACAATTAAAACCCGAAAACAATGTATTTTTAGGCTTAAAACTTAAAACACCATGCTAAGAACATTAGCCGTGTGTTTTAAGCGTTAAGTAGTGTGTTTTTGCTGTTTTTTAAATTTAATGACTATAATACATTGTATTGTGTTTTTAGATTGTTGTGTTTGGCGTTTTTTCAAGTTAAAACAACCTAAACCATCATTCCTAAATCCAAAACATGATATCTACATGTCAATTCTTAGTCCTTCTCACACTTCTCACGAAATATGTCCCTTGTACAGGATCTTAAACCTATATATATATATAGGGGAAAGTTAATTTGAGAACACCTATATTTCGTGCGAACCGTGAGAACGGCATCTAAAACCATTCAAATTCAAAATTTCTTTTTACACTTGTCTTTATTACTAAAATACAGTCTCAAAAACACAATTTACGCGTAAAAATTCAAACGTATACGAAAATAATTTGTTTTTATAGATGTGTAAATTTACTGTTTATACATGTGTAAACTGTTTCATTTACACATGTGTAAAAAGTTATTTTGAAAGTGTTTTTGCAAGAAAAGATGAATTATTTGGAAAGAAAATTCGTTTGTTAATGTTGTATTTTGATTATAATGAGGTTTGTATTAAAAAAATTGATTTTGATTGATATTTTTACTTCTTCTCACGGTTCTCACAATATTTAGCGTTCTCAAGATAACATATATATATATATATATATATACCTATATAGGATCTGGATCATTTGAGAACTCTTTTGAGTTGTGAGAACTCAGAAACTCACTTTATAACCACACACTTATTTTAATAAAAAATGAATATGTGGTCCAGAATTAAACAACAATAAATTAATGAATAAAATATTAATATACTTACACGGGGGTAAAAATCCCTTACACCGGTGTAGTTTGGCGTAAATTAATATATTTTTTCTTAAATTTTTTTTGCAGCGGGATTTACGTGTTTTTACACCAGCGTGCAAATTTTTTTTCGCATTTTACGTCGAGTTCTCGCGAGTTCACAATGGATCCTAACCCTATATATACACATACACACACACACACATATATATATATATATATATATATATATATAATGTATAATAAAATAATAAAAAATCTTAAAATACAATAAATTATGAACCAATACAGAATTACAAATGTAAACGTTAGTTAGGGTTTTAAATCTAAAATAACCTAAACTAGTGGATTTCTAAATTGCTCGTTGCGCAATATGTGTAGCGACTATTATTAGAACCCGGTAACTATAAATATATTTACAACAATGACTTGCACCAGTTTCCATATCACTGGGTAAAAATAGTTGATATAAATATGAATTCAATAAGAAATCAATAAGCAAAATGAGATATGGAATCCGCATACAAACCAAATAAGTTTCTTTTTAAATATTATTATTACAATAATTACCCGTTTAAAAACATCTTTCAAACTACCGTGGACCGTTAAAATTAACAATAACCTTTAGTAAAACATTATTAAAAGTTAATTAAAATGAAAGTTGTGTAATAAAAATTTAAGTACAAAGGTTCACGCAGTATGTTTGATTGTAACACATAAATGAATATAAATATATTGATAATTGGTTGTGTTATCCATCGATTTTTATTTATTTAAAAAAAATTAGAAAGCCTACAAATGTTAAAGTTTTTTTTGACAAAAGCATGAGCAAAACCAACAGTTTAAAACCATTGAACTGCCTTCTAATAAAAACCCCAATGGTTTTGTAAAAACCCCCCTTGTAAAGCCCATTAAAAAAACCCACCTTCTATCTTGTCTAACTCCTAGCACACCACCAAAACACAAAGCCTTTCTCTCAAATACACAGTTCTCTGTCATCGCCACCAAACAATAACCTCTTACCACCACTGCCGGAAGTTTATTACGCTGCCGGAGTTGTTGTCGCTGGCTAAGGTGATGTCGATCTTCAGCTCTAGAGAAAGGTGGTTTAAGGGAAGCAGAGAAAGCGGAAGATGGAAACGCCCTTGAGAAATATGATTTTTTATTTTATTTAATTACTTTTTAAAATTTAAATCTGGTAAGAAATTATCATTTCACAATATCATATATAAAAAATATATAGCTACTTAACGGTTAGATGAGACTTGAAGTCTGCGTAACAAAGGTAATATCGTGGTTGTAAACAACCCCAATTTGCAAGGGTGTGTCGGTGTATGACAACCCCAAATCACCGTCGCCGGTAAAGTGTTTTTTTTCCTTTTTGCCTTTTTGGGGTTTTTAGATGACAATTAAGGATGGCTGTTGTGGTTGACGGCGGTGTGGGCGGTGTCTTTTAGGAGGTTTTCGATGATGATGATGATGATGATGAACGGTGTTTGTCGGTCGGTGCTGGTTGAGGGTGGTGGTTGAGGGTGGTTCGTTGGTGCTGGGTGGGTGTGGTGTTTAACAATAGTGGGTTACAAATATGTGTGTGAATGGACATGTTGTGGGATTTTAAACACAATTAAAAAGGCAAGCCACGTGCCCTCTGGTATGCTAGCTGTCAAAATAGAAGAAAACATGGCAATAAAACCATAGGATGAATCAGCCAGTACGTGTCACATGGAAATCCTATCCAGGCCCACACGTTTTATAAGGAAAAAAAAAACAAAAGCTCACAAACAGCTAGACTCGAACCCAGACACACTAACTAACATAACAACCACCACACCATTTGTACTGAAACATTTTTTCTTAACACATTCAAACCACAAAGTTACTTAAACACAAAAATGATGAGAGGCTGGAAAAAAAATAAGCAAGCAATAGTGACTGGACACATGTCCAGCACTATTCATCAAAGTTTGTTTATAATCATATAGAATAATAAGATATATGTATAATGTATAATAAAATAATAAAAAATGTTAAAATAAAAATAAAATAGTATAAATTTTGGACCAATAAGGAATTACAACCGTATACATTAGTAAATGTTAGTATTAGTATTAGGAATAAGAATATGGAGGGCCTAAAACTATATGTATATGAAAAGTTGAAGGATGAATTTGGCTATTTACCCAAATAATATGTAATAGTAATAAAGGTTGAATAAGGCGTCTTTTTTTTTTTTTGACTCAATTTGGAAAGCAACTTTTTGTAGGGACTACAGAGATTAGATGGGTGGTGTAGTGCCGACACTTAATGTTCCAATGCAGGGAGACTTAACACATGAGATTTCTTCTTTCATTTTTATTTAGACGGTAGGGTGTGGAGAACAGGGACGGGACGGAACGGGAACGATGACTACCACATTCGCTCCTAACCGACAGTAGCAACGCCCCCTCCCATTTTGAAATCGGTGAGAACGGGGAGATATCCCCTCCCTCCCCGAGCTCCTTTCTTTGTCCTTTTCTTCTTTTTCTTGTAAATTAAATAATAAAAAAAATAGAAGGGGAGATGGGGAACCATTTCCCTTATAAGGGAGAGGGGAAGTGAAAAATGACGTAATGCTAATGTGGACAAGGGGCGGTGAGGGGAAGGGGGAACCACACCCTTTAGCCTTATGATTGTATTAATTGAACACCTTAAATTTGGGATATCTTTTTTCTCTCCATCTGTCTATATATACGTAGGGTCGTCTTTATGTTTATGATGAAGGCAAGAAGTTGGACCGCTTTCAGGCAAGAAAGTAAAATTCAGTTGTTGTCGGAGAGATATATGTCAACGATGAAGGCAACGTACTTGAAATCAATTAGAAAGTAAACAATTCCTGCTCCTGGATCTTGGATTTACATTTTTCAAAGGTCTTGAGGAATATCTTCATGAATCTCCTTGATCTACGCATAAGTGTGAAAGTAGATTTCCCTATGAGGGTGACTAACAAAGAGATAGTCTTTTTGATGAATGTATTATTCACAAATACATTTGTTTAACTATTTTAGCAGCTTCCATAAGAACTCTCCGTTTTTCAAACATGGTCATTTGTATGGTATTAGGGTTGGAAACTCTGAAGACCAATGACCCTCTGCCAATTTGATCGATATCATCCATCCCTATTTTCAAGGACAACACCATTAAACATCAAGTCAATACAAGTTGGTGGTTATTATTTTGTTTTATAATTTTTATTATTTTTTTACAATAATTATATTAAAAAATTTAAAAAAATAATAAAAAACCAATTCAAAACACCAAAAATACCCCAAAATTAAAACCTGGATTCGAAGCGCCTCGCTTTGGCCAAAGCGAGGCGCCTGGGATCAAAATCAGAATAATTAACCTCGGACCGAGGTAGTTAAAGAAAGTAATCAAAGCGCCTCACTTTGGCCAAAGAGAGGCGCTTTAAGGGGGGGGGGGGATAGAAGTGGGGGGGTTTTAATATAACCTTCCTATATAAAATATCCAACTCATATACAACGAATGTGTGAAATTGGTTTATAGTGCATATTGTCTACCCATAACCGAAGGCGAACCCGGTAGCTTTGGTGTGATCCTTAAGGTAACTTTAGTTAATAAGATTGAGTTAATTGACAATTTAGTCCTTGAGGTTTGGTTAAAAATGTCTCCTTAGTCCAAATAAATTTTTTTCTTATCTGTGTCCCTAAGGTTTCTTATTTTTTTGTCATTTTCATTCAATCTCTAACTTCGTTAGTAAAATTCTGTTAAGTCAGGGGTATTTTGGTCACTTTACATATATATTTCTTTTTTTGCCATTTTCATCTAAAACTCATTTTAAATTTCTCTCTATCTCTCTCTCTCTCTCTCTCTCTCTCTCAAACCACCACAACCACCATCACCGCCTACCACCTCCACCATCAGCATCAACAACATCACTATCCACCACCATCACCATCACCACCAACCCCCGCCACAACCTCCCTTCACCATAAGCACACCCAACGCCTTTACTGTTAGTGCTTTCTCGGTCGAGATTAATATCAACGGTAGCCGATGATGAAAGTGAGATGTATTTAAGCAAAACCTATTTCTTAACAAGGCTATCAGGAACAAGTAGCAGAGATATCAATCTTCACCACAACAAAAAGCAAAACCTATTTCTTAATAAGGCTATCAGGAATAACTTTGAGGAGCTTCTTCTTCTTCGACTGAGCAATCTTCTTCAACGTCTTCGGATTCGTAATCTTCTCAAGCTTCGATCCATACTTCAATATATTCTCTTGCTTCTCCTTCTCTCGTTCCTCCTTCTTCTTCCTCTTCTCTATCTTATTATTCCTAATATCCTCCTTCAACTATGTCATCATCTCCTTATACACTCTCTTTATCTCCTTCTGAACAGCCCTCTCTTCAAACGTTGATTTCTTCAAGCTAACCCTAACCGCCGACGATATATGTGTCTTCGGTTGCTTCCACTTCCTTCCTGACACTTTTCCTGCTATTATCCCGTCGTAATTCGGTTTACCAAAGATCGGTTTGTTAGGGTTTTCGGAAGAAGGAAGAGCTACATGCTTTGAGGATTGGGTTTCTTCATTGGTTCCAGTGTCTAGATCCATGGTGGCAGGTGGTGATGAAAGAGAAACATAAAAAATATAAATTTAAAATGGGTTTTGGATGTAAATGACAAAAAAAGGAAATATATATGTAAAGTAATCAAAATACCCCTGACTTAACAGACTTTTATTGACAGAGTTAGGCGGTTGAATGAAAATGACAAAATGAGAAACCTTGGCGACACAGATGAGAAAAAGAAACTATTTGGACTGAAAAGACATTTTTAACCAAACCTTAGACCATGCGTAGTGGTGGGCTTTATATATAAAGCCCCCTTCCTGATTGGTCCACGTGGCTGCTGAGTCAGCGTGGAGAGAGAAACTAAAAAAAGGGTGTAGTGGTGGGGCTTTATTTATAAAGCCCCTGTTTCTGATTGGTTGATTTTTTTATTATTTTTTTAATCTTTTAACTCAAAATAATTAAAATAAAAGACAAATAAATATAAAAAAATTACAAATATAAAGCCCTTGTTTCTGATTGGTTGATTTTTTAATCTTTCCCAACGTTCTTGTTGCTTTTTTTGACGAGGAGCGGTAGCATCTTTCCTTTTATGCGAGCGTCTCCCACGCCCGCGCCCCCGTTGAGAACCCTTGGGTTGACGTGGTTCGTCTTGAGTTTCTGGCACGGAATCGGGCTCCTCTTGAGAAAGTTGGACATAGTTTGGTGGAGGAAAAAATTGACCCGCCATGTTTGGGCCCGGATAAAATTGACCGGGCATGCCAAGAAGTTGCGCGTATTGCATTGTGTTCGCGTCAAACTCGCCCCAATTGGGTGGCAGCGGAGTAGCAGTGTTTGGCCTCGCACCCGGACGACCCGGGATCCCGAATGGTGCACCATATGAAAACATGTTTTGTGTTTAGATTGTGTTTTGGTGTGTGGTGTTTAGTTTTGGTTGTGTAAAAGTTGTGTTTGTGTTTAATAAAAAGTGTGTATATATATAACATCCTTCAAAATAAATTACCGTTCAAAAATTGAAAGTGCCCCAACGGTCAAATTTTTTGACCGTTTGATTTCAATGTCCGCCACATGTCACCATATGATTGGGTCTTGCAATATGTAATCGGCGTTATATTTATAAAGCCCGAGCCACTTTTACAAAAATGGTGCCCCCATGTTTCAGTGTGGGGGGCGCTATTTTTTAAAAAAAATTGAAAACTAACGCCCCACTACGGGGGGTCTTAGAGGCTAAATTGGCAATTAACTCTAATAAGATTTCTTGGTTTGTAATGTTTTGACTGTAAGCTTTGATATCAACTCCTTGCTGGCTGTTATCTTAACAAAATTTCTCGGTGTTGAAAAAATGATTTCAATGGATGTTACTAATGTCATGATTTGGAAGACATAATTACAAAAACGACTAATTCCAACGTCTCTAGTTGTAATATTTCAACATATACATCATGTTGTATTTAAAAAGTTGGTTCTACAAGCCTTTTATGCCTTGTAACCACACAAATGTGTCATGTCTTTTTCCCATAACATATATACAAGCTACCAATCCTCACATGTGGTACCGTCTGTCCTAGTACCGTACCACCCATCCTAACATTAACACCTCATCTAATACACGCTAAACCTTAACACATCATCTAATACATGCTAAGCCTTAACACCTCATCTAATACACGCTAAACCTTTATGATGGATGACCTTCTTAGTAACCATCTGCAAAAATGACATTTAGTCCATAACCGACTTTTCATGTCTTTTAGGTAACATATACAAAGACTAAGGTCGTTAACTAATTCTAAAAGCATATTATATTTCGTTAAAATCTATTTCCACATATGGGGGGTATTGATCGTGTTAGGTTGGTGGGTTGAAATTCCATGACGTTGATCACACACACACGTATATACATTTTTGGTTGTGTCATGTCAGAATCTATTTAAATTGTGTCGTGTGTGGCCTGTTTTGTATCCGTTAAATGTTTGTTTGTGAACACGAGTAATGGCCATGGTGTTGTGCGTGTCTAGTGCCCTGCCGAGGTGGCACCTTTCACGATCCTTCAAAGCTATTAACACACATAGTCTGAACCATTCCTATAGGAATACCACTGACACCCCACGCCAACTCGCAATGGGGAGCCATAAACCACTCCTCCATGTTAATGGCGGGCACCAGTTTCTTCATCGCCAACCCGATAACATCATGAATGAGTTTGAGAGATGGGGCCCACCCTAATCTAACCAAACATATTGTTTATATGTATAACAAAATTACATAAATCAACTTTTATGTTAATGTAAAACTGCCGTTTATGCCTTTCAGTTTTAAAAGGAGCCACACCAGCCTTTATGTATATTTTTTTGTTGTAGATTACAACATTTAACACAAACCTAGTTAATTTTTGTTGTTAAGCTAATGGCAAATCGATCCTTTTACCCACCCCTTTTCTTCACCTCTTCCCTAACTTGTGTTGTATTCTCATTTCACCACTCTTTTTGAGCAATTCAATCTTCATTTCTTTACATTTGATTTTGGTTCTTAAAAAAACTCGATTTTTATAGATTTTTGTACATGTCTCAACTAAGTTAAGTTTTTAAGCTCGTTTTATCAAGATGAACAACACACTGCTTTCTTTGTTCATCCGCATTTTGTTTCTTTAATCACATGATATATCATCCGCATTTTGTTCTTCTTCTTCTTTTTGTTTTTTTTTTTTGGAGTGAGATTTTTATCTTTAATCACATAATTTATCCTGTTTTGTTAATATAAAATTTTTATTTTTATTTAAATCTACGGCTGCTGGCCTTGAAACTTTTGTTAAATTACTAGCAACAACATCAATATAAAGAAAATCGAGGTTTCTATTGTCAAGAGTGTCGACAATGAAAGTTTTTAATTTGTCAATTCCTATGATAATGATGGTTAATATGTTATTCAACCGATTATTTGATTAGGCTTGGTTTATGTGTCGGTACGTGGATTTTTTATTTTTATTTTATTTGATTTTTATTTTTATGCAAATAGTTTTTATATAAACTTAACAATTTTTTTATTTATACAGTCTTAAGAAACATAACAAATAGTATGTTGAAGTTGTCAAAACCTCGAAATTTTAAAAGTATCATCATCATCATCATACTCAGTTAATCCCACCTATAGCAAAGCTAAGGTAGGGTCTGAGAAGGGTAAGATGTAGACAGCCTTACCTCTACCCCTAAGAATAGAGAGGCTGGTTCCAGTGAGACCCCCGGCTCGATGTGGTTTGGTATCAAGCCTCGGACATAAGGCACAAAATACTTACCAAACAGGACAAACCCGATCGGTGCATGTACCCCTTTGTCTTTTGGCTATCCACGCCACCACATGATGCATGATTAACCGTCCGTCATTTTTAACGTTATTTTCACGAAATTAGTAAAATAACGTTAAAATTAGTGCAACTTTACTTTTGCTCCCCCCCCCAAGGGCCACACATATATACATTATATGCGCATACCGTAAGTGAGTGGGGCCAAAATTTTAAAAATATATATATAACTATTTATTAAATAGTGTAGTTGAGTATTTTATAATTCAACTCCATATTTGAGTTGTATTTTCGACAAGGTTTTTTATATTGGACATCTCAAGGGATAGTTTTAGACACATGAGATTGTCAAAGGGTATACATGATACTTACAGGCCGGTTTACCTGCAATTGCAATGCGTAAAGAGTAAGACTAAAGGGCATCGACATGTATGGCTTATGAGACATATTTTTATAATGGTTATGAGACTAAGTTAATTAGAGCACGTTCTATTCTTGGCCCATTGCCATCCTTGGTAATCACATGGTTCAAAAGGTTACGTAGCTTCTTCAGCTAGACAAGGAAGATAGCTCAGGTGGGGTTGTGTGATAAAGAAACCAAAAACAAGCGAAGAACCATCTTTGTGGTCCCGTATTGGAGTTTAAGGGCTTGGTGGTATGCGTTGAGCCGGAGATCTGGTCAATGATGAGGAAGAAAGAGAGTGGAGGGGCCAATGATGACGGAGAAAGGAGGGGGCGGGTAAAATGAAAGTTTCTTAAATGTCGAGTTTGGGTTGCTCACTTGGTGAAGGCTCTAGCCTCTTAGTGTGTTTGGGTTCAACCCTAGTAGTGGCCATACGATTTCTAGTCTGGAAATGTGATCGCGCCGGGGGGGGGGGGGGGGTATTTTTTTTTACGAGGTGCACCCGCCCTCCTTAGGCTACACTTTGGTCCGCCCATGTTCAACCCCAAGCAAGAGGGGTATTGTTTGTAATATATGAGTTTGAGGATACTAACATTTATCCGTTTGAAAAAATTAAAAGAATGAAATAGTATTTTTGTAATTTAGGATTACTTCAAAGAACAATTTTGTTACAAGTAAGCAAACTCATTGCTTAAAACCGTAATCAGAAAATGCAAGAAATAAAACCTAAATGACATGGGCATCTCAATAACATTTTTGTTCCCCAGAACTACCCGTTTCACAGGTGATGCTTGCATTGAATCGGCCCAATAACAAGAAAACCTTTTAACATTTTGGTTCTGTTTTAGGCTCAAATATCGCAGACCCTCATCTTCACGTGACGTGGTGACCTCCTAATGAACTCGTTTATGCTGCATTTGTCTTTGTTGTTTTATTATATATTCCTAGAACTTTTCATGCGACTCTTTTGATAATTAAACTATAATAATAACCCTTAGGATTTGAACAGTGATTTCAATTTTTCCTGATTTTTGTATATGAATAAATATGGTTAGTTTCAATGATATTAACAACTTATTGAAGTGGTGTGGTGGTTACATGAGATGGCTTATACAGAAGCCACCCGGGCTCGAGACCCGTTTATGGCTAAAAATTTTTTGTACTTACCCATTTTTCTCAGCCAATAAAAACCCTCCACACACCCTTATACGTGGCGATACGTGTTTTCCCCAACAACTACGTGTACCATCTCTGCCACACCCATTTGAATCTCATATTTCATCAGCATCATCAACAAAAGTTCTTTCTTACTCTCGCCAATCGCCTTCACCACCATCCGACGACATGTCGTCAGGACCGCTCATAATCTCTTTTGGTCTGCTCTTCGCTCCGCTGTCACCATATGATGAACTGGCTGACGGGGCCCTTGAAATCGCATTTGCTCCGCCCATATGTGGTATTTCTCTTCTCCAATGTTGGCGACTCATCGGTTTAAGATTTTTCTTCTTGACGGCGTTAACGGTTCATCTGGTGAGTCACAGACTTTTGTTTGGGGGCCTGGTCAGATGTGGAATAACATGCATCTACTCCACCGGTGTGTTTTTTACTCTATGTGTGGTATTTCCTTCTCCGATGCATTTATGTCGCCAGAGCTCTCATTGGTTGCTGGAAAACCCAAGTTCTTTACTTGGTAATTTTCTTTTCCACTTTTCAGTTTATCAAATAATTATTAATTTAAGATGAATGTTATTGACTTTGCAATCTGCTGTAGATTAGAGTTGTCATGTAATTGGATAATAAAATCCACAGCTTACATGTGTATTGAAGGGTGACTGTAGCGACATTCGCTGTTTGCAACAAGTCTCACATGATTTGTCTCCAATTTCCTAATCAATACGATGAGATATGCTTTCGTTCGTTATTCTTATTAGTTTACCATTTTTATATTATTCAGCATGCATTGGTTAATTAGATTGATCTACACAAGTTTTGATTTATAGTTCTGATTAAGTTTAGCCATTTGTTTTTAATCAGTCTGTGATTGATTTTGCAGATTTGTAAGTTGTGTTGAATCTTGAATTGTAGTTTTTGAAGTTGTTATTGTTTTGATGAAGAAGATGGATTTGATTTCTGGGTATAAGGTAGTTATTGTGTTTTAGTGTTTTAAACATTCAGTTAATAACTAATTAACTCATCAATTAAACTAATTTTGTTGTTTGTTTGTTTGTTTGTTGGTTTATGTTCAGGATCGCAAGAAATAATGCTCAAAAGGTATATATATTGTGTTGTTGTGTGTGTGATTTAGCTGATTAACTGATTTTGATTTGTTTATAATGATATTGTGTACACTTGGTTAATGTTATTGATTCAGATATACATGACTAAGACGATGACCAGCCGCATTGGGGATATAGATATTCTAGAAAGAATGCAGGTCATGATATTATTATAAACATACTGTGTTTCTGTTATTTTCTATTTTGATAGGTTTTTTACCGATTATTATTATTATTATTGTTGTTATTATTATGCAACTTGTATTTATTAGATATTTGAGGAAAGCACTGGTCCACCACCAACAAACGGAAGCAGTATAGATGATGAAAGTAACTGGTTTTATAATCAACTTAAATCAGGCGTAGTACCTTTGCTCAGCAAAGACGGGCGTGAGCCGGCAATAGTTAAGGGTGATGTTGTTAGCTTTTTGGATCTTATGCATGTTCAAAAATTAGATTAAGTTTTGTCAGGTGTTAATAGTATTTTTTTTTATGGTTTATGGAACTTCTAACATTTTTATTACCAGGTGCCATTTATTGCTATGTATAGAAAGGGTTGGTGCAGTAGTCTTTTTGTCGACTCGGAGCCGCAAGATGACTCGAAAACCTACGATTTTTTTGGTGATTTTTTGTAGGTACTTTAGGCTATTGTGGAGTTAGACAGAAAGTGGTTACTGCTTCAAAGACGAAAAAAGGCTTTAGAGTTAGACCATAACAGGCAGTTTGAAGTAAAAAGAAGTGTATATAATGATGATGAATCGCGTCTTTTTTTGAATCAAAAACTGTTTGATTCAATTGCAAAAAAGAGGTTACAAGTCACATAATCCGGTTTTTAAAACTAATTTGATTTGTTTTTTGATACTTTTTCGATAGTGGTTGCAGGTCTACAACTGAACGGTGCTCGGCGGTGAGCGTGAATGTTGCGGGGTATTGGGGTAATGTTGTTTTTATATGTGATTTGCCTTATACATAGGGTTAAGTTTGTTGTCTACTTGGATAGTTTAATATATAAGAAGTTTCATTGTAAAATTGGTGGGAGATTGTTGGATATGTGTAGACACCATTATCGTTACCTGAGTGTTAATTCCTTTGACTGTTTGAGCAAACTTTGGTCTGCTTATCATGTAAAATATGTGTTACAAAAATTGCTGATAGTATTTACTTGTTGGGTATTTTTTTCGACTCTCATATAATGTGCGTTTTAATCACATTTTCGCTTGGATGAACAGAATTTTTGAGCTTATCTTTAGCTTTGTTGGAGCCATTGTCAACGCTTATTATCAGGTAACTAGAACCATCGTCACTAATAGACTATGCATTATAGGAAATAATTGTATAATCATTATTGGCATATTATTAGCAAATCATTAGCATATTACTAGCAAATCTCTCCCCAATTATAGGAGAGTTGGTTGTACTCTATTTATAGAGATCATTGTGAATAGAATTATTCAAGTTGACTATCATCTATCATGGTATCATCCTCTCCCTTTTCTTAGTAACCGATCCACCCTACCTTCCTCTTCACACGGTTGCCGCCACACCCCACCCTCTGCTTCCGTTCTGCTTCACCTCCTCCTTTTCCCTTTATCTCCTCTGTATCACTTTACCTTCTACCTTAATCTTCTGTTCTACCCCACCTCTATTTCACCACAATCCTCCTACTCCCTTTAATCTTCACCCGCAAATGATGGACCCGAAATTACACCCGGCGATGACCGTCTCAAACATCAAGAATTTCATCCCTATTATTCTTGAAGATGAAACCTCTCATTATATAACGTGGTCTGAACTTTTTCAGATCCACTGTCGTGCCTACGAAGTCTTCCACCACCTCCAACCAAAACCCGCTGCCTCGTCCTCTTCTACTCCCTCTGATGACGGCAAACAGCCGGATACCACCACTGCCGAGGCACTATGGTCTCGTCTAGACGCCATAGTCCTCCAGTGGATCTATGACACGATCTCACAGTCACTTGTTCACACCATTATGACCCCGGGTTAGACTGCTCATGCCGCGTGGGTCGCTCTCCGAAACCACTTCAACGATAATAAGCACACCAGATCCATTTTTCTGACCCAAGAATTCGCTAATCTTAATCTTGCAAACTTTCCCTCTATGGTGGCATATTGCCAACATGCGAAACTACTTTCGGATCAACTCGCCGGGGTAGGATCGCCTGTTGACAATGACCGTCTAGTTTTGCAGGTATTGGCTGGTCTCACGGAGCAGTTTGACGGGATCTCCACAGTACTCGGCAACAAGGATCCTCTCCCTGACTTTGCAGAGATTCGTTTACGTCTCGGCATGGAAGAACAGAAGAAGAAAAGGCATGCCTCATCGGCTGCTCAGGCCTCGGCAACCGCTCTCACAGCTTCCGTCTCCTCAGGGTCATCGGACGACAGGTCGCGTGGCCGTGGTAGGAACCGGGGACGGGGACGTGGTCGTGGTTCATCCAATAGAGGCCGCGGCTCCTGGAACAACTCTTCTCAGCAACATGGTTCCCACCCCTACATTGTATTCCCTACATCATGGGCCTCTTCTCAATGGGCTGCCTTATTAAATGGACAGCAGCAAAATTCACGGCCCAACAGTGTACCACCTTGTCCATACCCCTCCAGGCCCAACAACTCTTCTACCGGACAAGGGATACTCGGCGCGAAACCTGATCAGGCTTATACCTCGGGCTATACACCAACCGATATAGAGCAGACTTTATACACACTGGCTTTAAATCCACCGGATCACGGAGTTATGGATACCGGCGCCTCTTCCCACTCGGCCAACGAGCAAGGTATTTACTCCCCGTCTAATTTTAATAAATGCACTAACAAACATATTATTATTGGTAATGGCATGTCCATCCCGATTTTGGCCCAAGGTAACCAAGTCCTACCCCCACCCTTCCCACCTTTAAAACTAAACAATGTCTTATTTGCACCCAAAATAATTAAAAACCTTATATCTGTGAGACGCCTTACCACTGATAACTTGGTTTCGATTGAATTTGACCCCTTTGGTTTCTTGTGAAGGATCTCAAAACCAAGGCTCCCATCCTCAGATGCAATAGCACAGGCGACCTCTATCCTCTCACGCAACAATTCTCCACCAACTTCAACAATCCCACTGCCCTTGCTGCTGTGTCTCAAGACCGTTGGCATCAACGCCTAGGACACCCCGGCAACAACCTTTTACATTCCTTAAAACATTCTTCTTTTATTGATTATGGTAAAATAAATGACAAATTTTGTCAGTCATGTGTGTTTGGGAAAGGAACTAAATTACCGTTTTTTGCTTCCATTAATAATACTTGTTTGCCTTTTGATATCATTCACAGCGATTTATGGACCTCCCCTGTGCTTAGCACAGCTGGTCACCGTTATTATTTACTGTTTGTAGATGATTTCACCAACTTCATATGGACCTTCCCCATTAGCCACAAATCCCAAGTTTTTGCCACCTTCACCGCCTTCTACAACCTTATACAAACCCAATTTGAACGAAAAATTAAACAGTTTCAATGTGATAACGGTAAAGAATATGCAAACAATAACTTCTATAATTTTTGCAAACAAAACGGTATGCAATTCCGCTTTTCATGCCCCCACACATCTTCTCAAAATGGCAAAGCGGAACGCAAAATCCGCACCATAAATAACATGCTCCAAACACTCCTTGCCCAAGCTTCCTTACCCCCAAACATGTGGCATCACGCCCTTGAGACCGCCACGTACCTCCTAAACATCCTTCCTAGTAAACAACATGATTTCCTTTCACCCACCTACCTTCTCTACCACAACATCCCCGAATACGAGCACCTCTGCGTGTTCGGTTGCCTGTGCTTCCCCATCACCGCCTCTACCACAATCAACAAACTCACCAACAGGTCTCAACCATGCGTCTTCCTTGGCTATCCCTCTCACCATCGCGGATATAAATGTCTCGACCTTCATACTAATCGGATGTTTATATCTCGCCATGTTTACTTTGAGGAGTCCATCTTCCCCTACCAAATCCAAACCTCCACTACCCCACCCAATTATGACTTTCTTTCCACACCTTTCAATCCCCTGCTATGGAACCATGTGACCAATGCCACCACACCACCCGGGCCACCTCCTGATACACCAACCACATCCACCGGCCCAAATAGAGCAGTCCAGCCCAACTCCAATCTGACCCCATCTGCTCCAAACCAATCCCACGGCCCCATACCACAACCGCCCAACTCCAACACCTCTCCCCTACCTACTGGCCCATCCCCACCTAACAGTCCACCTACGGCCCATCAGTCCACACGACCCGACCATACTGCTGATCCAACAACACAACCCAGCCCACCCAGCCCAAACCACATTCCAACTTCACCCAACAACCACAATACCATCCCTGACCCTCAACCTGCACAACCATCTCACATCCCTCGCACAATTCACACACGCTCCATGAGCGGCATCACCAAACCCAAACAACTATTTAACCTTCACACCTCAACCATTTCCCCAATACCGAAAAATCCACAGGTTGCCTTATCCATACCGGAGTGGTACAATGGCATGCACCACGAGTTTAGTGCACTTATTAAAAACAAGACATGGGAGCTAGTACCACGTCACCCTGATATGAATATTATACGCAGCATGTGGCTTTTCAAACATAAATACAGGTCGGATGGCTCGCTGGAACGATATAAAGCTCGACTCGTTTGTGATGGTCGCAGTCAGCAGGTAGGCATTGATTGTGGAGAGACGTTCAGTCCGGTTGTCAAACCGGCCACTAATCGCACGGTTTTATCCCTCGCCCTGGCCAAGTCTTGGTCAATACACCAGCTAGACGTCACAAATGCATTTCTACATGGTAATCTGTAAGAAACTGTCTTTATGCACCAACCTATGGGATTTCGCAACAAAGAATTTCCAAATCATGTCTGTCGCCTCAAACGGTCTCTTTATGGCCTCAAGCAGGCACCTCGTGCATGGTACCAAAGGTTTACGGATTTTATTACTTTACATGGTTTTCACCAGAGCAGATCGGATAACTCTCTATTTATTCACCACCATGGGAATGACACCGCATATCTTCTTATCTATGTCGATGACATCATTCTCACAACATCAAATGATGCTCTTCGCCATAGATTGATGACCACTCTGGCTAGTGAATTTGCTATGAAAGATTTAGGCCCACTATCATACTTCCTCGGCATTCAAGTACAACGCACGGGTAATCACCTGTTCTTATCACAAGCCGCCTATGCCAAGGACATCATTCATAGGGCAGCCATGGACTCTTGTAAACCAGTTGCTACACCTGTTGACACACAATCCAAGCTTAGTAAAGACGCCGACCCCTTATTTGATGACCCCTCCACCTACCAAAGCCTTGCAGGTGCGCTACAATATCTGACATTTACTCGCCCTGACATCTCTTACGCTGTACAGCAGATATGCATGCACATGCATGCCCCTCGGGAGTCACACTGGAACGCTTTAAAGTGTATCTTACGATATATTCAGGGTACTATTGAGTTGGGCCTTCATCTTACGCCTACTGCCTCCATCTCCCTTCGTGCCTACACCGATGCAGACTGGGCAGGATGCCCTGACACTAGACGCTCCACTTCAGGTTACTGTGTCTATCCTGGGGATAATCTACTCTCTTGGTCATCTAAAAGGCAGTCAACCGTCTCTCGTTCCAGTGCTGAGGCCGAATACCGTGGAGTTGCAAATGTTGTTGCTGAAATCTGCTGGCTACAGAATCTCCTCTTAGAACTTCGTCATCCTGTCACGTGTGCGTCTATCGTCTACTGCGACAACGTGAGTGCCATTTATTTATCAGGCAATCCAGTTCAACACCAGCGAACCAAACACATTGAACTAGACATACACTTCGTCCGTGAGCAAGTTCAACGAGGAAATATCCGTGTTCTCCACGTCCCATCACGTCATCAAATTGCCGACATCTTCACTAAAGGCTTACCCAGAGTCCTCTTTGACGACTTCAGATCCAGTCTCAGTCTTCGGCCACCATTCGCTTCGACTGCGGGGGTGTAATAGACTATGTATTATAGGAAATAATTGTATAATCATTATTGGCATATTATTAGCAAATCATTAGCATATTACTAGCAAATCTCTCCACAATTATAGGAGAGTTGGTTGTACTCTATTTATAGAGATCATTGTGAATAGAATTATTCAAGTTGACTATCATCTATCAGTCACCATTTCCTAATGTGAGTTATGTTTCTGTTCAATAAGAAAGTTGTAGAGGTTTCAAATTTAATTTTAGGTATTTGTTAACTGTTATTGTTTACTTATATACTTCACTGATAAATTGCTCTTTCTACATAGTACCATTATTGATAACATTGGTGTGGGTTGGAGTTTTCATTTGCTATAACTTTGTTGTAAATAGCATGTCCCCCCTGGATTGAAGCAGGTGCGTGGTGTTTTGTCTAGCCCAGATGTTGCATCATTCTCTAACGCGTCCTGTAACAAAATAGGTTAGCCCTGCTAAAAAAAAGATTCTTATCCAGGTGTTAACACACGTATTAGTGTATTTTACTTTACTATTTTCATCGTATATATATTTTTCTCACTTAAGTTGTTAGTGTGAGATTTTAATAGAGAGAATTGTATAAACTTGCTTTATATTATAGAAATCATCCAAATACAAATGATAGGGGTTGGCCCTATTTATACATAATGAAAGGGTGTGATGCCCTTTGATGAACCGACATGATGGTTCACTAAATAACTACCATATAACAAACTAATATAATACTTAGGATATACACTAATAACCCATACTTAGGATAATATCAAATATTATGTCCAACATTCTTCCCCCTAATTTTGATTTATCCTTTCTTGCTTCAGA
Organism: Ambrosia trifida; assembly: GCA_028751855.1. NCBI lineage: Eukaryota > Viridiplantae > Streptophyta > Magnoliopsida > Asterales > Asteraceae > Ambrosia > Ambrosia trifida. The sequence continues at coordinate 108,751,471 of CM054128.1, forward strand.
GTAGGGTTGGATCTTCTTCTTCATGAATGAGAAGGGATACTTGCTCATTCTTATCTTTCTTGTCTTTCCATTTTGTGCATTCATACGATAAGTGACCATAGTTGCCACATTCGAAGCATCTGAATTTGCTTTTGTTTTTGTATCCTTGACTCATATTTCTCTCATACTCTTTCCTTTCTCCGCTAAAGTTTCTTCCTTGTCCGTTGTTAAAGGTTCTTCCACGACCTCTATCACGATTATGATTACCACGTCCTCTACCATAGTGCATACTTCCAGAATGATAATTACTTGAGGTTGCCATTAGGAGTTTCGTTTGATGATTTTCCTCTGATTCATCTTGACTTTTGAGGCATTCTTCAAATGCTGTTATTCTCCCCACTGCTTCTTCAAATGGCATTGTGTCTATTTCTGAATATTGCTCAATAGTTGCTACAATAGGTAGGAACTTCTTCGGAACTGAGTTGAGTAGTTTTCTCACTATTGCTTTGTCTTTAAGAGTTGTGCCAAGGCTTTTGAATTTTGCTCTTATGTTGGCTAACTTGCTTGCAAAGTCACTTACTGGTTCATTTTCTTTCATCTTTAGAGTTTCTAACTCACTTCTCAATGTTTGTAGTCGTGCTTTCTGAACCATATCTGCTCCAAGGTATCTGACATTGATTGATTCCCAAACTTCTTTTGCATTTTGACATTGTGCTACTTGCATTAAGATATCTTCTGGTAATGTTTGGAGAATCATTGCTTTCGTAGTATTTACTTTCTTTTCATCTGTTGCTTCTATTCCTTCTTTCGCGTCAATTGTTTCCCAAAGACCATAAGCCTTTAAGATTGTTTCCATTAATAGTGCCCATGAGGTGTAATTTGTCTCTGTCAATTTCGGGCATTGTAGTGATACATTTCCTTGCTCACGAGATGATATTGAACTGCTAGACGCGTTTTTGTCTTCTTTCCCAGCCATGCTTTCTTGCTTTACTTTCTTCGACTTTTTCTTTCCAATCTTGCTTTCTTGTTAACTTTCTGACTTGCTAAACTCTCTTGCTTGCTTAGTTTGAAGCAAAGGTTTTCTTTCTTTATTTGCCACACAGGTCGAACTCGCCACGAAGGTCTAACTTGCCACGAAGGTCTAACTTGCCACAAAGGTCTAACTTGCCACGAAGGACTAACTTGCCACAAAGGACTAACTTGCCACAAAGGACTAACTTTTCTTGCTATACTGAACGAGTCACGAAGTGTCTCGGAGTCACTTGCTATTTTTTTTCTCAACGAACCAAAATGGATTCGGAGTACTTGCTATATATTTTCTCGACGAACCACAACAGGAGTTCGGAGTATCTTGCTATACGAATCGGTGTGATTCGATTTCACTTGCTATGTGGAATGTTTAATAGTATTGATTTTTTTTATTTTTTATTATTATTTTTTTTAAATCAAAAACTTATTTGATTATTATTTTCTTTTAACAAATCAAAACAATATATTCCACACAAAAAAAAAAAAAAAATCTGCTTTTGGCCTCCCAATGAACAACCAACTTTTTTTCCTTCTTCCCGAGATCGGTTTACTTTTTCTAAAAAAAATGATATTTGACTTCCTAAAGTCAAATCTTGCCCAATAGATAATCTGCCAAATAGAAACTTCCCCCCCCCCCCCCTTTTTTTTGATTCCGATGTGAAGGATGAACGAGTCCAAATCCTTTCAATCTTGTTTGGAATCCTTACTTGGTTTCGATTAAGAAACTGATTTTGTGAATCGAATACGGTTCTAAATGAAGAAAATAATCTTTCTCGGTTTGATTCGTTTTGAACAAAGTTTTTATTTTGATTCCTCTGTTTTCTTTAACGTTTGAAAAGGTTTGTTTCTGTTCTATCTTGAACGAATACGTGAACCGAATTCAAGTTTTTTTTTTTTTTGAATTTTTATCTTGAATTTGATCTTTGGTTCAAAACAGGGGATAAAAAAACAAACGTTCTGTGATTTGTTTTAAAGATAAATTCGTATCTTCGATTCTTAATATGTTAAAGGGTTGGGATATAACCGTTTTTCGTGATTCAATAACGTTAAACGTTGGTTTTCCTCTTCGCCGGTGTCTCGCTGGAGTCTTTTCTTTTCGCCGGATTCCTCTTCCGGTTTGTTTCTTTCTTCAATTAACGGTTATAATCTTCAAATAACGATCTTCCTTATCGTCTGGGTTGGCCGAAATTGTACTATGTCTCGGTATACAACGTTCTTGGGCAGTCTCTGTTTTCTTTCGGAAAACAGGGGATGAAACTTTCTGATGATTCTCTCTTCTTTCACAGGGATGGATCGATATGAACAAGGCTCTGATGCCAAATGTGAGATTTTAATAGAGAGAATTGTATAAACTTGCTTTATATTATAGAAATCATCCAAATACAAATGATAGGGGTTGGCCCTATTTATACATAATGAAAGGGTGTGATGCCCTTTGATGAACCGACATGATGGTTCACTAAATAACTACCATATAACAAACTAATATAATACTTAGGATATACACTAATAACCCATACTTAGGATAATATCAAATATTATGTCCAACATTTAGTTATTTAGCTTTTAATATGACAGGTATACTGCATGAAGTAGTGATTCTACCTAGGACTAGAGGGAAGGTAAGTCGACCAATGTGATCGGCGAAGAACTAACTTCTCTGGTGTCTGTCAAAGGATCTAGTTGTATTTTATAACAAAATTTACCTCCTTTTTTGTTACTGGACAGTTATTGCAAAATTGCTATTCCCCTGGTGCATCAAGTGATTGTCACAATAAATCGGAACGACAAAACATACTTTACATGCTAAGCTAGACAAGACCCGGTTGATGACAACACATTTACAAACACCAGAATATGTTAGCCGAGCTAAAAAGAAAGGATTCTTATCAAGTGTTAACAAACGTGTTAGTGTATTTTATATCCCTCCGTTTTCATTATGCGGATACACAACCCAGAGGCACAAAGCAGGGAAATAGCTATAGCGAGTGAAGAATGCATCCCCATCATATCCAATTAGCCCTTGGTCAAATTGAGAATCACAAGCTAATAATTTTTTTTCAAATGCAGGGTAAGAACTTCATCATCAATGGTACAACTAGCCACATAACCATGTCCAAAATGCAGACATACGATCTTGCAAGCGGGAGACCGGTGGTTTTGTACATGTGATGGGATCTATGAGACACCAAAGCACATGTGAGTAAACAAAACAAACAACCTAACCTTGAACCTACCACACATTGTTGCAAATATTAAAAAACCGTAGCATTTTACTATTTGAATTTCCGGATACATGCATTATTCAAATTACTTATTACCCCAGAAAATTGTCATGCAGGTACGGAATAAGGGTTGTCGTCTCAGACAACACAGGAAACACCTCTCAACACAAACTAACAGAGTAACAGGTAGCATGAAGCAACTTCTTTTGAGTGTTTTAATGTAGAAATGAAATTTGCAAACTGTTGGTAGCTTTTGAAAAAAGTATAACACAAACCAACAAGTGGCAAGAAGAAACATATTTTTGAAGGTTCAATGTAAAAATCTAATGTGCACACTGTTGGTATCTCTTGAAATATTTATTTAAGTGATCTTTGATTGCCTTTTCACTATAACTTCTATCATGCCCCAAATACAGTATCAAAATGCATAGTAATTGCGCAACACAAAGCTTGACAGCCTTTTTCGTGCCGCAATGCGCGCGGGATTAAAAACTAGTTTTCTATTGTTTATGTATTGAACCTCACCCATATTTGAGTTATTACACATGTAACAAAACACCTTCTTCGCATATAATTTGTTTGTTAAGAGAAATGCAACACACACACTCTTTCTGCTTTTACATCACCTAAGTTCCACCTAAATACTCATAATGGACTTTGAACACTCAACACTTGGTTAAAGGGAAAATCACAAATTCTATTGGATCAATGGCACTCTTAGCGCATATACTTTGTTATTGTAGAGAAATATTGATTTTGGCAATCCGGAATCTGAGCACAATTTACTGTGAACTTTTCATCCGATCAACAACCAATGTAGGAAGAGTTCCCTAAATGTGGTAAGGTGGGTTGCATGGAAGAGTTTCCTAAATGTGGGTGTCACCGCGATCTTTGTTCCTACAAAATGTTAAAAAAAAATGCATAATCTTCAGAAAAACAATTACGAAAGTATAAAAATATATGTTAAACTACGTTCATAGGTAAATAAGCTTATGTATGTGATAGGAATTAACATTTTTTTTATTTTACTTAACTTTGGATAAAGAAATAATTTTAAACTTTGTATATCATTAAAGGGGGCTAAAAATATTATTTCATGTGTTGATCTATAACCATATTTCAATACATTTTACACGTTTTTTTAGACAACAAAACTCAAAGCTATAAAATAATGAAGTTTTAACACTAAAAAAAAAAAAATAGAACAGAAGTAACATACGAGATTTTTGATAAAACTCTCAACTCTTTTTTTGAATTGTGATAATTAAAGTACCTGTAGTTAGCTTACCAAGATGATGCGGTATTCATTATAGCCCTTTGACCTCCATGTATGTCGGGATATCACATCATTGTCGTTAACTTTCTAGCAGTTGTTTCGCCCTTTCTCAGACTTCTTTTGTCACGCCTCTATGTTCCAGCCCTATAAAAGAGCAGAAAGACATGTAAAAAGGCACTAAAATATTATAAAAAAAACAATAATGTATTAACTCTTTACCATGCACAACTTATCCGACGTGTCAGGGTACACGAAGTGGGGAGGAAAATCAACTATTGCTTCAAAATCAAGTCTATCATGAGGGAAATTATACCTAACTACCCTAGCCTACTTTGCCGATTCGTTTCGAAAATCCTTCTCTAATGGCTTTGTTAAATAATATTATATATATATATATATATATATATATATATATATATATATAGGGGACGGTTATTCTTTAAAGTAAAGAAACGTGCAAAGGATCTTTGTACATGATAATTACGTAATGCTTTTTTTGTTCATGAAAGTATTACGTAATTATCATGCACTTTGTACATGATAATTACATAATGATAATTACGTAATGTTTTTATATGTTCATGAAGGCATTACGTAATTATCATGTACAAAGTGATCCTTCGCATCCTTCGCACGTTTGTATTACTTTGTATTTGATCCTGCCCCTATATATATATAGGGAAAGTGTAAAATGAGAACTAGGTTGAGTTGGAAAAACCACAGGAACTCACTTCATAACCACACACTTAGGGGCTGTTTGGTAGCCTCTTAATCAGCCTCTTAACCATTCAGGTCTGAATCATTCAGCATTCAGATTGTTTGTTTCAGCATTGAATGGAATGATTAAGTGCTGAACCACTAAGCTAATAAGAGATGCTGAATGATTCAGCTCTTAACCATTCAGAGCCTCTTAACCATTCAGACCATCTTAGAGGGTGGTTGTGATTGCGTTTTGAATCTGATTTTTAGATTATTGCGTTTTGAAAACGCAGATAATCAGTTTTTAGTCTACTAAAACGTAATAATCTATAAGCAGTTCCACCCCTGTTTTTCCAAAACGCATAATCCGTTTTGAATAATCAATCCCAAACACCCCCTTAATGATTCAGCACTTAATCAACCAAACATCCCCTTAATTTAATAAAAAAAGAATGTGTGATTGTAAATTAAAGGATAATAAAATATTGAATAGAATATTCTTTTTTTGAAAAAGTCAACATTGGTGCGTTGTACTTTTTACACCAGTTTAAAACCATCGTAAAATATTTTTTTTTCATTTTTTTACGGTGAAGTTACCCATTTTACATCTGTGTGTAATTTTTCTTTTTAAAATTCACATTTTACCTCGGTGTTCTCACGGTTCTTCCAACTCGAGCTAGTTTTCATTTGAACCTAATCATATATATATGAACCCACTAGGCCCACTTGTAAATTCACCTGCAAATCAACTTACAACTTACCTTCTAGATGCTCTTTCTCTTCCTATAAATAGTGTGTATATTGTAACCTTTCAATTTGAGAAATACAAGTATTCTCCTTGATATTTAGAGTCATTTCCTTTGTTGAGTGGTTATTCAGTTTATAACACGATATCAGAACCATGTTTAACTGATTTGTGAGAGCCATTTAGTCCTTAAGAGTTGTACTCTGTGTTTAAAGATCTGTACCTTCATAGAAACCCATTCCCGACCCATCAATCTCACCTCCCAAACCATTGCCTTCGCCACCTCATAAAATGACAACCCTGAAAAACTCACTGTCGGAAACAGCCCCACGCGCCGCCGCTGCCACCTTGCGCACCTGTGCGCTGGACTATCCGCCACTATTTTTTGTTCCGACACCTCATCTCTTTGATCCGATCCCATCTGTGAAGTTTTTTTCTGGTTTGGAAGCTTTGATTCTGCACCAGATTAAATTCCAGATTCAGATCTGGTTAATCCCAAATTAATTTTTGTACAAGAAAAAAATTGTTGACTTCTAGATCTGGTTAATCCCAGAATTCTGAAATTTCAAATACTTGGAATATTTTGGTACTTCTTGATCCCAGATTTCTGACTTTGACTAGACATCTAATTTGGACTACTAAATTTGACTCCAATTCTGGTGAACTTTCCAGATTTCTGATTCTTGACTTCTGACTTTGACTTATTTCTGGTCACAACTCAAGATTTTTGACTTACTGACTTTTAGATTCAGAAATCTAACTCCATTCTAACACTAATCTTTGGTTTATCATTACTCTCTGTTTTGTACTCCATTTAATCTTATCATAAACATGTCTGGAACCAAAGTTTCTGCAAGTATTGTCACTAAAGAAGCCAAATGTGAATCAAGTATTGCTACTCACTCCACATATGTACTCCTTGTAGCAACTCGACTAACCGAAAACAAACTTGATGGCTCAAACTTCAATGAATGGAGCAAGACTATTCATATTATGAAGTTCAAGAAAACCAATGAAGAAAACCAATGAGGAGATGAACTCTTTGTTACCGATCAGTACTGATGTACGAGTCATGCAGACCCAACGAGAACATATTGTTGTCCTAAGTTTTTTGACAAGTCTACGGCCCGAATTTGACGCCATTCAATCTCAGTTCTTAAATGAACCAACTATTCCTTCTTTCCTAGAGACATTTGCTTGGATCCATCGCCATGAAGCCACTATTACACCAACACCCCCTTCGGCTCTTCCCACCAATACTAGTGCTCTGGTTAGTCGATGAGGGTTCAAGGGTGGATTTTGAGGAGGATCACGAGGTAGTCATTGAGGTGGAAACCGAGGTGGCTCACGTGGTAATCATGGTGATTGAGCCTCGACTCAGAATGATCACACTACTACCACAGAACCAGGGAAAGTTGAGTGTTATTATTGTCACGCGTTTAGGCACACCAAGTACAACTGCAAGAAACTGATGGCCTGTCAATCTAGAGGATCTGCTTACCTAGCTACTGCACCTGATGATAGCAATACTACTCTAGTGGAAGAACACCCACCTCCTGTAGCTACTCCAATTACCACCTTTGCTGAGACAGGTTAATGTGCCAAATGTCTTATATCCACTGTGTCAAATTACATCATTGATTCCGGAGCCTCTGAACACATGACAAGTAATCCTCAGCTCTTATCTAGTTTTCAAAACCATGCACCATTACACTATGTTACCATTGCTGATGGATATACTTCATTTTATAGGAGCTTAAATCTTTATTTTTAAGTTTCCTTATCTAGTTTGTTGACTTTTCAACCATGTTTCATGTCAATATTAGGCCTGTAAACGAACCGAACGAACACGAACACATAATCGAACACATTTTTTTGTTCGTGTTCGTTCATTAAGAAATTTGTTGTGTGTGTTCTTTAATGTTCATTCATTTAAAACCTAAACGATCTGTTCATGAACATAAACGAACACAAATGATCAATATAAATGGACACAAATAAACATAAACGAACATAAATGAACACAAACGAACACAAACAAACAAACACAAGTTAATAATGATTCATCACAATTCAACCAAATCTAATACATCACAATGCAACCAAAACCAAATAACTGGGATTAAAAATATGAGGGCGTTATGGTCTGTGGAGACAGGATGAGGGAGACGGCGGCGCTGTGGAGGCTGGAGAGTGGAGACAGGGATGTGGAGGTGGTCAGCTGGAAGTAGAAGAAGGTATGGTTGTGGTCCTATGGAGTGTGGAGAAGAAGGGAGGTGGGGCTGTGAAGTGTGGATAGCGTCTGACAAGTGATATGGTTAGAATGTTATGGTTAGGGTTAAGTTTTTAGAACATATGAATTAAGATACTTAACAAAAGGAAATAAATAATAAAAATAAAGTTAAGTTTAATTAAATGAACATAAACGAACAAAAATAAACGAACAAACATAAACGAACGAACATAAATGAACATAAATGAACGAACATAAACGAACGTAAATGAACGAACATAAACGAACATTCATGAACATAAATGAACGAACAAAACGTGTGTTCATGTTCGTTCGTTTAATTAAACGAAAAAAAAATTGTGTTTGTGTTCGTTCATTTATTTAAATAAACGAACATAAAATAACTTCCCGCCGAACAGTTCACGAATAGTTCATAAACGTTCGGTTCGTTTACAGGCCTACTCAATATACAAATTTTGGGTATAAAGTCTACTACATATTGACATTTCAACTAATTCCATCTATTACTATCTAATTATAAGCTATCAAAATTTGATTATGCTCAAGTGAATTCTCATATTGGAGTCTCGATCACTAAACTCAATCCACATGAACAAAAAATGGAAGGACTATCAATAACACAAAGAACCAGAATTTCTTTTCAAGTTGCAAGAAATTCTTCATTGGTTCATACGAGTTATATATCAAATCCATGCAAGGTATATTCTTTTTTTTTTAACGGCTAACAAATCAAACATGAGCACTCTCTGGGCACCCTTTCAACAAATTCATGTACTCCGAGAGTACCTAAGTTATCAAACACCAATTCCGGGGAAAACTCAGTAACCCACCCGTCCGTAGGCACGGCAATAAAATTACCGGTAAAATTCGTCTGGCTCAAGAATCAAACCCAGGATCCCTCGGGTCTTTTATCAAGGTATATTCTAAGAAGCACCGATCAATTTCACATCAAGTCTCATAATGTTTAAGGATTTCTTATACAAATCGAAATACATGATGTTACATATACGTAGTTATATTATTCCATAATGGTAATTAACTAATTATATGTTATTACATATATGTAACGTGTTAACGCTATCCTGCGCGTTGTAGCGGAATATAGATGATGAAAGTCTTTATAATCATACGCCGAATATTCTTTGTATAAGTAAAGCATCCAATGTAGCACTCATCATTTGAATAAACCAACATATATCATAGTTGGTAGTGTAGGCAGGAAGCATACTGTATGAACAAAAAAAAAAAAACATACCCACTTTAAATTTAAATGTGTTTGTGTTAGGCCATTATCAAACTAATAACACATGGTGTTCTTCTGAGATTGTACTAAGGCAGGACGGGGCACCATCGGTTTTGGGTGTTAGGCTTGTGAAGCCTCTCGGCTACACGGTTCCTTGCCAAGGGGCTTAGGAAATCGACTTTCAAATGGTGTTTGTGGTGGAACATTCGGCTTGGGTTGTTCTCTCTCTTCCACGCACCTCTCTCTCCCTCTCTAAAAAATCTTTAGGCTAGTTTAGGCTATGCGTTTCCAGTGTTTATACTACTTTAGGCTAGTTTGAGGTTGAAATAACGTGGCGCGATGAGATTAGTGCACCTTAGGTTACATGGGGCTTGTGCCCCTTCCTCCCAAAATAACAACAAATAAAGAATAACATTTGTAAAATTAATAATCAGTTCCCATTATTGATTTTGGGTTCTTCAATTTTGCAAAAAGTGAAACATAAATACGTGGAGTTAAATGCATATGCGTGCATAATCTAAAACCAATAATCTACCCATTCAATTCAGTGTGTATATGTATTAAAAAGAAAATTAGAATAAGAATAGTTACGGAATACAATTTAATTGTATAAATTGGGATTGTAAATGTAAAACTAATTTCGAACAGAACAATATATCTAATTGCAATTAAAAAAGTAAAATCGTAAATATGTAGCAGATTTGAACCGATTATAAGTGAATTGGATAAAAAGCATTGAAATATTGATACCTTTGATGTCGAACATGACGAAGAAGATGACTAAAGTGTAACCCTAATTGCTATTGGCAAACAGAGAAAGAAAGGAATGAAAATGCTTTAATTGAATGTTGTTACCTTTGATCGCTAATGTTACCAAAGATTGCTTTAGATGAAATTAAGAAGGATAAAATAAGAAGAATATTTGGAACTATAACGGTTTCCAAACCTGCATGGTAATCGGGGGAACCGTAATGGACTAACGGTGGTATTGTTAGTGCATGATGTCCCTAGGCTAGTATATATGTTGTTTGGACGAGTTTCGGGGTGTTTGAAGATGTTTATACGCGTTTTAGGGTAGGTTTGTGGCAATAGGCGAGTAGTGGATGGATATAGGCGATTACACCCTATACCACATCACTGTTCACGCGATTAGGGACTCCCTATAGGCGATTAGAGCCCAATCGCCTATAGGAACATGTCTTATAGGCCCCTACTCGCGTATACTGACCTGTACGAGTACGGGAGGTATAAATAGGCCCAATCATTGGCCTAATAATTAGTTTTTGCCACACACACTCTCAAAACACCCTCCCCAGGTCTAAGATTGCTTGGTTTGATCATTGTAACACTCGTGCTCTGTTTTAATGATATAAACGTTAATCTTTTGACCCGCTTGTGTATTGTAATTGCTCGTTTATCATTGTTTCAAGTTTGTTTATGTTATTAAGGCATATTCAAGGGATTCCGCACCTTGAATATAACCCTCATGATTGTCGGGTGACACGTTCTTCGATCCTACAAGTGGTATCAGAGCCGAGGCTCTTATCACGAGCGTTTTGATAACAAAAACGAGTGAAAACAGGTAGGTTTTTGTGTGAAAGTTGTGATTTTTAATCAAAAACCTGTTTTGAACTTTGAAACTTTGAGTTTTTCACAAAAACCCTTATTTTCAAATTCTTAGTGTGTGCTTATGGATGAAAACGTGTGTTTTTTTATTAGGTTTTGTTCTAAAAGTGTTTTGGAAACTTTTCTAATCATTTTGGGGATTAAACACATCGTTTTGGATAAGATTTTGAGCAAAAACGGTGGTTTTTGAGCAAAAGTGAAGTTACAGATCAGATCAGGCGATTACAACTTCCAGACCCTTCCCAATCGCCTATCTATAGGCGATTAGCAACCAGAAGACACGATTAGAAGCTTATTCGTCCCTCCTACACACGATTGGGGCTCTAATCGCCATTACCTTATGTGGCATAGACCCCTAATCGCCTGAAGTACACCAATCGCCCCCTAATCTTTAATCGCTCAACTGTTCACTAGCAATTACACCCTAATCGCATGTAATACTAGTGATTACAACTGTACTCGCCCCTACAAAACCCTAATCGCTAATAAACACACAATTAGAGTTCCCAATCGCCTATAAGGACCTGAAACTGTAAATTTGACTAAGTATCGGACTTTTAACGAACTTAAACATATGGCAAACCCGTGGGGACATCTGAACCAACCAAGGCAACAATATAATCAAAAAATGAACAATCAAACAAACGTACCCATGAACCCTTGGCAATTCTCAGCCGAGCGTAATGCGCAACAGATGCAACAAGCGTAAATGCAAGCGAATGTTGCCGGAATCAATCCGTGGGCGCTAGCGGCTCAACAACAGGCAATGAATGCAAATCCTTGGGCACTCGCGGCTACTGCAAATTCACAGACGAATCATCTGTCTTTCGTTCTCATGAGTGACTTAGAGACGAGTAGTTCTAATAGGGCACCGAAACTGCAATACATGTCTGACTACCACAGATGGAAGGGCAGATTTCAGACGTATGTTGAGGGTATCGATGGTCTCGTGTGGTCAGCAATAGAGACAGGGTACAGTAGGCCGATGGTTGAGAATTTGAATACTTCGATCTCACTGGAAGATATGAATGAAGATCAGAGGAAGAAGTATAACTATGAAAAGAAGGCGATGGCAGCATTGAAACAAGCTCTTCCCAAGGATATACTTCATCAATTCGCTCAGTGCACTACATCACATATGCTTTGGTTAGCACTTGCTGAGCGTAATGAAGGAAATCTGAAGACTCGAAAGGTCAAAATGAATCAACTCAAGAAGGAATTCGAGAACTTCAATGCTATTGGGAACGAATCGCTAAGAGACATGACTGCAAGATACTACCACTTGATGTCTGAAATGTACCAGTACGGGGTCTTGTACTCATCTGCAGACCTTGTGGAAAGATTTGCTGAGGCGCTACCTCCTCATTGGCATCAATGGTTGGACATCCTGAAGTCTAGCAATGCTTATCAGAATTTCACCATCAACGAGTTCATTACCGAGCTGGAGAACAAGGAGATAGAGGAGATCAGGAGGGCAAACAAGGCGCTCATTCCACAGAATCCCAGTATCTATTACGGGAACCCTCTTCAGGACACTAGTGTGAGTGGATCCAAACCACAGACTGCTTTTGTGGTTAACCCGGACCCAGTTTATGCATTTGACAACTATGGTCCTCCATCTGATGTTCCTCTTCCAACCTATCCCTTCGGACCAACCCAGTATCCTTTGAATTATAATACTAACCATTTTGGTGTTAACCCTTTTTCTCATCTTGCAGCACCAGCACAGGCAACTTCAAACTTTGGTGGACCTTCTCCTTCAGGGTTTGGTGGGGCTCCAACTACAAGTTATGGTGGATATGGAGGTGCATCGACTTCAAGTCAAGGTGGCTATCGGACCAACCCAGTCCCAGAGCAGCTGAACACCGCAGGTTTAGAGAAGGTGACGGTAGAGTTAGCTCAAGAACACATGGCTCTACTGTCAACCTTGGTAAACTCCTACAGCGGATTGGTTGCTGGACAGATCGGGAATCCTCACCTTACACAAGAGGATTACTCGCAGATCGTTAAAGACGACATGGATCCGATAGACATTCAGTGGCACTTCGCAAGTGTGGCGAGAAGGGCAAAGGAGTATATGGACAGGACCAGAAGGAGAGATGTTCTGATAAACAACAACACTAAGTTTGGGTTTGACAAAACGAAGGCCACGTGCTACAACTGTGGCACCAAAGGGCACTTTGCAAGAGAATGTGACCGACCGAAGCAACAAGGCCATCAGAATCCCTTCAACAACAGAGCAAATCAGAATCAGAGGCAGCAAGCTCAGGCACAACCTAATCCAAATACTGAGCGAGCTATTGTCCCAGTAAATAACCAGAACCAGAGGCCTCCTGCAAACAACAATCAAGGACAAGCCCTGGTAATTCAAGCTGATGAAAGTTTCAACTGGAACCATCTAATCACTAGAGAAGAAGCTCCCCAGGGTGGTGCTGCATGTTTTGCCCAACAATCATCTGAAACACTGGTTGAAGTTGAAGAATGCTCAAGTCAGTTTGGCGTTATTATTTCTGAAGCTGAAGTGTCCGACTGTGACTCTGAGTGTGATTCTTATATGGGAGAAGATTTGGAAGATTTGTTAGCTGAAGCAGATGCGCTGATCGGCAAAAGATCGTTTCTTGTGGATGCTGACTGTACTGAGAAGAACTTTGGCGAATTCTTTGGAGCTCAGAAGACTGCAGCTCATTATGCTTTGATGGCCATTACAGAATCGTCAAACAAGGTAAGTTCTTCCTCTAACTCTAAGATAGAGTATGTAGAGTGTGATCAGCTAAAATTCATAATTAAAGAATTAATTGAAGAGAATCTGAATTTAAAAGCTGATGTTGGTCCATTGCAAAGGTCAATTGATTCCTTTAGACAAAAAGATAAAAAATTTCTAAGTACATTTGAAAATTACAAGAAGGATGTTTCTGAACTGTCAAAAACCTTAGCTAACAAGCAAATTGCTATCAATAATTACATAAATGAGGTAGAAGACACTAAGAAACAATTGGCCATTGTTAACTGTGACTATGAGAAGATCAAGAAGAAACTTGAAAGTTACCTAAACTGCAAGTATGTTCTTGATCACATAGTTGAACACTCACAAAAGGAAAGCATTTTCACCAGTCCCAAATATTCTCAGTGTCCACCTCCGATGAGATTCGAAAAATCACAATTTTGATGTCTTGCCGAAGGAGGTACTTGTGGACGTGGCAGCTGAAGCAGCAAAAGCTGCAGAGGCGGCCAAAGCAACTGAAGCAGCTAAACCTGCTGATGTTACTAAGGCTGCTACACCTGCTGAAACTGTCAATCTTGGTGAGAAAGCTGATGATATTAGTGTGTATGACACAGACTCGTCGGATGATGAGCTTGATGAGCCTCCTAGGTATGCACCGGTCAAAACTCAAAATGTTCCTCTTAAAAACCATATCATTACTACTGAAACTTTGAGTGAACTTGTACCGAAAGTGCAAACCGAGGATGGCAGAAGGATTAAGGTGTTTTACAAACTTAAAGGGTCTGAAAGGGTATATGCTGATGAGGAAGTCCCTCTCAAATGTATCGCCCCTGGTCTAATTGCTAAAATTTGGCAAGAGTCTGTCATTACCGTGGAAAAGGAAACCTGGAATAATAAGAAGGGTAAGGGTAAGGGTAGAAAATACCAGGGTAATCAGCCAAATGAATATAACAAGAAAAATCAAAAGATAAACACCGTTAATCCTCAAAGTCATGCTTAGAGAAAAAGTCCGAAGAAGCATGTTACTGAGTTTGTTAGATCTACTGGAAATGAGAGAAACAACGATCCTCATGTCGATGTGCAAAGAAAATGCCTTGAGGATCTGAAGCACAAAAACTCATTTGCCAGTTCATCTAGCAAAAAGAACAAAAAGGAGAACAAGTCCGAATCTCCTAGATTTGAAGAATACAGATCCTGTCATAAATGCGGGGAACGTGGGCATTTAGTTGCTGTGTGCCCTGAATTGAGATGAGAAAGGATCAAAGTGGATGATTCTCCCAGTTCTAGTAAAACTAAGCAACCTGTTTCCCCTAAACTTTCTGAAAAACAAAAGGGAAAACAGCTTGTTTATGACAACCGAAACAAGATTGCTATGAACCAAAAGCCAATTGATGGCAGAGGTCCACAGCTTAGAGGGAGCACTGTTCCCACAAAGGTTGAAGCAGCGCCTAAGCCACCAGCAAAGGCTGCAGCTAAACCACAGGGCAAACCCAAAACTATTCCACGTACAGTTAAATCTGAAGTGGATCCTAAATCTGTTCCTCCTAAGGAGTCTAAGGCTGGATCTTCTAGCCCCAAAGCAAAGAAGAACCCAAGCCAAAGAAACCAGAACAGGTTTGGAGACCCAAGTCACCAACCAAAAGTGGAGAATCATCTGCGGGTGATAACACTGCCGGACCATCGGGAACAACACCAACTCCAAACGGAAGATGGGTTGATTTTTTGACATTAGATGAAGATGGTAGACCCAAGACCGTGAAGGCTTGGGTCCCCCTTAACCACTGAACTTTGAATGTTTATGCAGGGAGTTCCACAGGGCCTTATCAGCAGCCTATGGATTGTTGATAGTGGAGCTTCACGGCACATGACAGGCGACTTATCCCTGCTTTTTGACATAAAGAATATCAACGGGGGGTATGTTGCTTTTGCTGATAATAAAGGGGGTTATATTACAAAAGAAGGCAGTATGAGTAACGGTATTGTAAGCTTTGAGAAGATAAGCTTTGTCAAAGAAATAGACCACAACTTGCTGAGCGTCTCGCAGATATGTGACAAAAAGTTCACTGTGTTCTTTGATGACAATGCGTGTTTCATTCTGAAACCTGGATTTAAGATACCGAAAGAGTGGGTTATGATCTCAGCTCCCAGGGTCAACAACTTATATGTCCTGGATATGAGCCGAGCCATGACAGCAAAAGGTCAAGTCACTTGTTTTCTGTCTAAAGCGACAGAAAAGGAATCGATCATGTGGCACAGACGTATGGGCACATCCACCTGAGAAAGATGAACCATCTGGTTCAGAATCAACTGGTGGAAGGTGTTTCTGTTAAAAATTTTCATCTAAACGACGTTTGTATCTTATGCAAGAAAGGGAAGCAGAAAAGGAAGTCTCACAAGCCTAAGAAGACAAACTCAGTTAGTCTACCTCTCGAACGACTGCACATGGACCTGTTTGGCCCAGTCAATCGGAAGAGCAAGAACGGTGACTTATACTGCTTAGTGATTACGGATGACTATTCTAGGTTTTCTTGGGTCGTATGTATGAAGCACAAAAGTGAAACTTTTGAATACTTGAAGAATCTGTTCACGAAATTGGAAAATATATATCAGCTGAAAATCCGTAGGATTAGAAGTGATAACGGAACAGAATTCAAGAATCATGCTATGGAGTCGTTATGTGCAGAAAAGGGTATTCATCATGAATTTACGGCACCATACACTCCTCAGCAAAATGGAGTTGCAGAAAGAAAGAACCGGACTCTTATTGAGGCAGCCAGAACAATGCTCGCAGACTCGAACTTGCCTGTGATCTTCTGGAACGAGGCAGTTCACTGCGCGTGTTACACTATAAATAGGGTTCTAACGGTAAAGAAGCTTGGCATGACTTCTTACGAGCTTCTGAACCGGAGGAAACCGAACTTAGAGTTTCTGGAACCTTTTGTAGCTCCATGCACCATGATACATCCCGATGGGAAGTTTGGTGCAAAGGCAGAAGAAGGTTTCTTTGTTGGTTACAACACTCCAAATAAAAGAGTGTACAACAAAAGAACCAATTGCGTTGAAGAGTGGCTCAATGTCGATGTTCAACGCTATACTGCCAATGCACCTGGTGTTGGACCTGATTGGTTGTTCGACTATAAGAGTCTATTTGATTCCTTCAACGTGGATAATTTGGTAGATGATGTTGTAGCGCAAATCTATTACGGGTGTGAAAACGCAGCTAGCTCACCGCTAATGCGTCCGATCGTGGTGAATGCACCTGCGCCAGTACCATCTGATGCCTTTGCATCCACGGGTCCCCCTGGTAAAACCGCAGCAGCAGAAGTTGAGGAAGTTTTTCAGGAAGCGTCAGCAGAGGTTCTCGAATCTTCCTCGGTCTACAAGTAGAACAACAAGAGTCGGTGATCTTTATCCACCAGACAAAATACGTTGCTGACATCTTGAGCCGGTTCCAGATGGAAGACTCTACTCCAGTAGGCACACCAATTCAGACCAATCACGGGATTGGTCCTGACGAGAAAGGACAAACTGTTGATCCTTGTCTCTATCGAGCTATGATAGGCTCACTCATGTACCTCAGTGCATCAAGACCTGATATAATGTTCGCGACATGTCTACTATCAAGATACCAGTCAAGGCCGAAACAGTCCCAGCTGGTTGCTGTGAAGAGGATCTTACGTTATCTAACGGGTTGTCCGACCAAAGGTCTATGGTACCCTAATGACGATAAGTTTGACCTCATCGCTTTTAGTGATGCTGACTATGGCGGATGCAAGACAGACTTAAAATCCACATCGGCTGGATGTCAGTTTTTGGGACCAAGACTAGTCTCGTGGCAGTGCAAGAAGCAAGCCTCAGTAGCCTTATCCACCTGTGAGTCGGAATATGTAGCAGGATCGAGCTGCTGCTCTCAGGTTCTTTGGATACAGCAACAAATGAGAGACTACGGTTTGAAATTTCTTAATACTCCCATTCAGAGTGACAATGAGTCCTCTATAGCTCTTGCTAAAGACTCAGTTAACCATTCCAAGGCGAAACATATCTTGGTTAAGTATCATTTCATACGCGATTTCTATGAAAAGAAACTTATAGATATGGTCAAAATCCACACGGATTACCAACGTGCCGATTTATTCACCAAAGCTTTTGACGGTCCTCGTTTTGAGTATCTGTTAATCTTAAACGACATTAAAGTAAAGCAAGGATTAGATCCTCATCGGTAATCGTTTTTGTAACTATTTTTCTTTAAAAAAATCAGAAAAATCCAAAAATATTGTCTTTTCGCAAATTTTTAGATTTTTAGGGGGAGAAAATTCAGAAAAATACAAAAACATCAGAAAATGCAAAAATTAAAAAAAATGAGAAAATCCCAAAATCAAAAAAAAAAATTGAAAAATTACAAAAATGAGTTTCTTTGGTGAAAATGGGAAGATGATATTAACCAATCAGTCGGACTGTCTGGACTCTTATCATCTTAAAAATATTGGAACTGATAAGTAGCCTCTACAATGATGTGTCGGTAGGCTCAAAATCATTTCCATGTTCGGCACGGTGATATAAGCCTAAATCAACTGAAACATGTGAGGATCAATGTGCGTTGGCATATGGTCTTGGTACCGAAATCTCGTTTGATAGCATGCCAAAATCCGAGGTTTCATGGTCTTTAAGAGGTTGGTACATCCGGGGTGAACTGGATGTCTCTCATAATAAATAGGAGTGGCACATGTGTCGTACGTTGGGTTCGCAGCCTACAACTGAGACGCCTCTATGTCGTTTCCTGAAAAAAAAATCAAAACAAAAAATAGAATAAATTCTGATCAGGAGACGTCCAGGAATCCTAAAAGAGCAAAAAGATTCATAAATGCCAAAACCCTATTCTCAAAGAGTATTCGCTCAAAGGTATCAAATCATATACCTAAAGCATCATACCGTGAAAAATCAAATATACGGTATTTGACTTGTACCCTGGTCTGGATCTCACTGGTCTCTCTGTTGCAGCATTTCTGCAGACCTGATCACCACTGAGTCCATTCCTTGTAAAATACGGATGACAAGAGCTTACTCACCGGTTACGATGAAGCTTTATGTATGACTTGATACGGGAATGTGTCGCGTGGCGGGGAACACCTTGTACATCAGTATTAATATTACCTTAACGTATCTAAAGTGCCTAGCGATAAAACTTGATTTTGAGTTTAGGTGGACAACAATATTGGCAGTTGTTGTAGGATGCTTATTGGTAATTTAAACTAAAAACTGAATATATAAGGGTTCTAGTAAAGTCCGTACACTGATATGATTCCCTAACTGATGAAACTCGCAAAAATATGTTAGTGTACAGTTAGTTGATCTCCCGCTTTCATTTTATTTATGCTTAGTTTTACTTTTTTAATCATTCTTGATTGCCGATGATGGAATCCTACTCCATTGTAATCTTACTTCTTCAAAAAATAAAACGCCGAAAATCAACTAATTGAAAATTGTACTTTTGCCGGGTCAAAACCGTACTTTCTCTTAAGTACAGGGGTTGAAAATGAAAACTTTCCAAAGATATGAGTCGTCATCCGAGTCATGTGTTAAAACGGGGTGAAAACCACATGTTTTGAACCTTAACGGGTAAAAAAGGTGAGAGTTGCTGCTGCAGGGGCAATTTGGCAATTTGGTAATTTGTGTGAAAAATTCACACATTTAGTCTTCTAATCACGTGTGTATAAGCGATTACGTTGTAATCGTGTGTTCTTAAGGGTGAGTACGCTCTATTCGTGTGTATATTCACGCGATTAAGGCCCACTCGTGTATAAGTGTCCAGCATTAGAACCTTTTGTCCTTTACTACACGTTTAGAAACTTTAAGCGATTAGAAAACTCTATTCGCTTGTAGGCTTGGGCGATTAGGTGATATTGTGTGACCTCCTCAAGCGAATAGACTCCATTCGTGTATAATGGACAGGCGATTACACGGAGTATAAAACCAACACTTAGATATTTTCTTTTCATTATTTCAAACACCCTCACTGTTCTCTCATTCCCTCTTACCCGACTGAAAATCAAACCTTCTGCCGATCTTTCTTGACCTTAGATTATCATTCCACAGTGTCAAGGTAACATCCATACAAAATTTCAGATCATAACAACATGCTTTAAGGGGTTAAATTCGTTCTTTAAATGCCGAAACCCTAGGTTTCGTTCATGTGATCATTGGGCCTCAATACATGATTGTTGATGATATCTCTTGTTAAGGGTTTCTTAATCGGCCCCTTTAGGATATTTGTGTACCGAAATTTTAATCCATATCATTCCAGATTCAAAAGCCCTAATTTTAAACTTTATAAACCCTAAGTTTTCCATCCGGCAAATTAACCGTTAATTATGCTAAGTTTTCCAGATTCTAGTTGGGTGTCTTGAGCTTCAATGTAACAAAATCCGGACTCGAATCAACAAAACTTCAGATTTGATAAAATCTTAGTGATCGAAGCAACAGTTCATGCGATTAGATTTCTAATCGTGTGAACATTGTAGCGAATGGGCAAATTGAACTCCTAATCGCGTGAATAGTGTAGCGATTAGGAGTCAATCGTGTATAACTCTATTGTTTTGGCCTATTCGCCCCATGTTAATGGCGATTACAAGTTGTAATCGCCTATAACAGGCTGATCACCCATGTTTGTCCGATTTTAGTCCGTTTTATGCGTATTTGATCTGCTTGGAATACTTATAACTTGTTTTGATGTTCAGGATGGTGATTTGGAAAACATCTCCCAAGCACAACTGTTGTGCTTTTCTCGGACCTGTTACAATGGAGAATTGCAAAACTTTCCAAGGCGTTATCGACTTTCTGAAGCGGTCAAGAATTCATTATGCTATAACCAAGCAACACGCAGCGTATAAGGATATCTTGCTGGAGTTTTACCAGAACGCCAAAGTAGACTACAAAGCCGTACCAATTGTGATTACAAGCTCAATACAAGGGAAATAGGTTATTATTACTGAACAAATCATTCGAGAAGAGCTACAGTTTGGCGATGCTGATACTGATCCTATAGTGTTTGACGCCATCTTGATTCGTGGCGGTTTTCTGAGGATGAAATAAATGGGAATAGTCAAGAAACAACAGATGCTCATGAAAGAACTACTTCCGCCCGAACTCAAGTATCTCACGCATGTAGTCTTGAAGTGCATTGGTCCGATGAGAGGTACTTTTGATGCTATCAAGGATACGTTGGCTTCAGCAATAGTCACCTTGACTCTTAACAAGCCATTCAACTTTTCCAAAACGATTCTACATCACCTGAAAGAGATAATATTGCAGAAGACGACAAAGACTTCTTTCATCGTTTATCCTCGTTTTCTGCAGATGATTATTGATCGCCAAGTACCAGGCTTGATGAAGCATCCTGCAGAATTTATTGTGATTGAAGACATAACTCAGAAAGAGATGGACAGGATGAGAAGTTATAAGAACAGACCGAAGTCTGAATATCCTCCGAGCAGGCGCGTATATGGGCATTTGAGCAGAGATGATTATGTGTCACCACCGGGGAATAGGTGGAGACATGATGATAGCGATTCAGAAGATGATGCCCGAATTCATAGGTTGGTGTTTAAAGAATGGGATGATATTGGGCGAGAGACAGTCGAGTTAGGTGAAAACGCTCCTGGCAGAACCACTGACACTACTGAAGGTAATGAGGATGATTTTGATCCGAATGTTCTAGATTTCTCAGAACCTTCCGGTGCTGAACAGAACAAGAATCCTCTCGATCTGCTAAGGGTAAAGAACATGTTGATGAAGACGCACCAGTCAACATAACTGATGCTGAAGATGATTCTGATGACACTGAAGTGATTCCCCTGATACATTTGCTGAGAAACAACAAAGAGCAAAGAGAAAGGCAGCAGAGGAGAAAGCTAGTGCAGCTGCGATAAGAGCTCTTGCTGAAGATCCCACATATGTTATGGCACAGGACGATTTAATTGCAGACTTAGATGCAGAGCTTGACACTTCACCTCCTCCAAAGAGACAAAAGACCACTGCTAAGAAGGATAGTGTTCGTGGAAAGAAGACGATGTCTCAAAAACCGCAAATGGAGAAGACTTCAAGGAAAAGACGTTTTAATCTTCCTGAAGCGTTTGGGGTTCAAGACACTCAATCCTCCCAAGCAGCAGCAATGACAACAACAACAACAGCAACAACAACAACAACAACAACAGTAGCAACAACATCATCTGTTCCCACATCTGTTAGTGCAGCTATGCATGCAAGAGTCACCATGTCGATGCCTACTTCGGTAATCTTCACTGAGCCAGTCTCAGTTACCGAAGCAGCGACAAGTTCCCAGATTGTTTCCAATCCAATTGGTGACCGGATTAGGAAGATGCGACAAGAAGTCCAACCTCCGGCTTCTAGGTCGACCGATCAGACCTCTTCTTCTTCAGCATCTGCAACAAATGAACAACTTCAGCGAAAAATCAGCGAGTTAACTGCTATAGTTGCTATTCAAACGCGTGAAATAGCTGAGTTGAGAACCAAGAATGCTAATATTGAAGAGAATGAAACGGCAATGCTTGAGCTGATCGGGGAAACAATCCAGTCTAACAAAGAGCTGCAAGCGATAGTCGATGCGCTTACATTATCTAATCAGCAGGTTATTGAATCAAACAGGCATCTCATGGAATCTCATCAGCAGCTGATACAGTCGAACCAAAGTACTTTGGAGAGACTTGCAGGTGTCGAAGCAAACAACAGCGAGCTTCAACTTGTAAATGTGAACAATGAACGTAGAATCACCAGAACTAAGAAAGAGAACACAGAACTGAGAACTAGGTTAAATGAGTTAACTAGAACTCAACCTAGACTCACTGGTGGTGAAAGTTCAGAAGCTGGGGCTCGTGCTGGTGATGATGATGATGAAGATAATGATGATGAAGAAGATGATGACGAGGACGTTGATGATGATGATGAATCGGATGATGGTAATGATGATGCTGGTAATGGCGGTGATGGTGGTGATCCTGGAGCCACAGGTGGTGGCGCATCATCAGCTGGATCTGGATCTAAACGTACGAAGAAATGCCATGACAGACAAGGCAAGGATCCCGCAGCAGGTTCTTCTGCTCAGGGGGAGCCTGGTCACATGAAAAGCAAGATTCAGCAGCTACGGGATGCAATGAAGAAAGCCGTAGTACCAATGGAGTATGTTGAGCCTTTGAACTGTTATTTTGCCTATGATGACGAAGGCAACCTACTTCCTCCACCTGCTATGCCAGAATATGACTTAGAGGAGGGCGAGATACCTCCTGAGATGACCTCTGATGACATGAAAGAGGTATATGGACACGCACTCGGAGAATCTTTCGGTGCGAGTCAAAGTCCACCACCAGAGATGCATCCAGATAACAATGAGGTAAATATGGAAGAAGGAACTAGTGTGGTAACTCCCGAATATGTGATTGATCATACGGGCAATGGTATTCCTAATATTTCCGAGGAAATGGTTAATGAGGCTGAAGAAAAGCTGAAATCTAATCCTACTCCTGTTCCTGATAAGGTAAAAGAGAGACACGACAAGATCAGGCAGAAATATCCAAATTGGTTTCCATCGGCTGAAGAGGAAAATAAGAAGAAGGGACCAGTACAAGCTTCTATCTTCAAGAAACGTCTGTCTAAGATGTCTGGAGATGTTATCAGTTGGGCTTATATAGAGAAAACGAAGATGTTGGGCGTGAAATGGGAAGAGGGTTTGCTATACTTCAGCCCTTACCGGAATGTCCCCAGTCTCCCCTTCTGGTATATCCGAGATCTGATCAGACTAGACTTTCCTCTATATTATGAGAAAGAATCCAGCCTAGATACTTTCTACAACCTTCTAGCTAAAGAGAGCCAATCTGAATGGAGATCCCTTAAACCTCAGTATCCCAAGTCATACAAAACTGACAAGATTCATCCTCGCACCAAAAGTCCAATTTGGGAACATAAGATCAAGCCACCAAACTGTGTATCGAAGATTCCTATTGTCCCGGTTGAGCAAGACTTCTCTTCAAAGTTCTACTACTGGCACTATGATGCAATGACTACTGAGGCAGTGATTATCTTGAGCAACTCGCCTAAACCGTGCAGGAAGATCAGGATTTGGGATCCGATGTGGCTGATCAACTGTTCAGAGAAAGATGTGGAGGCACTGTTCCTGTATCCCATTCAGCATTTGAAGGCCGAAGCTGATCAAGCATTGAAGTATCAAAGGGTGATTCGCTTTTGTCACGCCAACAAAGTTCATGCTGGATGCGACTGGTCAAGACTTTCAAGGATCAGGACGATGTCGATTTGATGAGAAGACTGAAATTACCTTGGACCTTCACAAATTAAAATGAAAAGGAATTACTAAATGCATCTAATGATTTAAACTAATAACACAATCAAGAAAAATTGTATATTTGTGGCATTAGTAAGTAACATTGTTCCACTAAATGGGATACTCAATAAAATGCCCAACATTCAACCTAATTCCAAGTTTATAGTGTAATTTAGTTTATTCTACAAGTTTCTAAATCTTTTTTTTATATCTACTGATACTTTATATGGTTACAAATTATAATACAAGAATATGATGAAAGTGTCGGTTTGCATTAAAAACCTCCATTTCTTTGTTTGCCGAGTCCCCGAATGCATCCGTTAGAACAACATCCAAGGAGAAGTTCCTACGACATGATGCCTGCATTTCATATGTAGTTAGTAACAACATTTGAGATACTAATGAAAAGAAAGAACTTTGATTTAACATAGCAAATATATGTAAAACCTAATAAGCTTTATGCACAACCTAAGAAGCTATATGTACAACCTAAAGAATTTAAAAAAACATAAAAATCAGTAAGAAACAAATCAAAAGTGGAGAAAATAGAAAGATGAGAAAATGGACTGGTAAGCACCTAATAAAGCGAATAGTGTTTTTCCAAAAAAAGAAAAGGAAGCGCCACTCTAAATTGAAGGGGACTCTCAACATCATAGCTCTAGAATATACTTGTTATTATGTAGAAGAAGAGGTTTTCATAGGGGTGCATTGAATTGGATTAAAAACCATTGGTAAGTAACTTATGCAAGCATTAAATTAGATGTTTCATTCACAAGGGTGTGTATTAGAGATATGTACGATTATCATTAAAAATTGTACACGAGGGCATAAAGTGAGTAAATGAGGTAAAAGTTAGATATTTGTAAAGTGACATTTGGACTCCCATCTTAAAATGGAGGTGATTTTACCCTTTTACCCATCTAAAATGCATTATATAGTAGTATAGATTATGGTAAATTCAAAGACTTTTACATATTAACTAAAAATGATCCATCTCTTTATATATGTAACCTAATTAGCTAATTAAGGATTTAGTGGCAAGGGGCGCTCCAATTGAATTTTTTTCACTACACTAATTTCTTCTAATCTTATACTGTCACATCACATCTTTGAAACAATTTTTTGGAGGTAACACTTCACTAATTCGTTTATTTACTTTTTATTTAAAGTTTAAATTTTTTCCACACTGTTTTAGAAACGATAAAAAATTAAATTTTGAAACGGTGGCAATGCATGGTAGGGGACGGTTGGCACCTTTAATTTGCATTCAAAATCGTAGCTATCCAAAAGGTCAAAAATTTAAATTTGGTCGGTAAAACCGTTCAAAAAATGGCTATACACACACACACACCCCACTGTGGGGTAATTCTCACTCTAAACTCACGGTTAACACACACACACACTTCAAACTCAAACAATGACGCGTTGGAACCAAGAAGAAGGGATTGCTTTGGTAGCCTGCTATCAAGATGCAAGAAATAACCCTGCCTTACAACAACAACATCGCCGCCACTCGGGCTCGAGGGTGGGGAGGCGGGGAATACCAGGTTCTGGGACCGTGTCTTGGCCGACTTCAACAGCCAAGTCGGTGTCAACGATTGCACCATTGAAAGCCTCCGATGCAAATGGACCGATCTCAACAATAAATGTGACCGGTGGAGCACCCTCTACGCAAACACTTTGAGGGAGCACCCGGGCATTGAGGAGGGATTGGCTATCAAGTTCACGCATGTGAATTGTGAACTATGCAGCTTGATACCGCAATAGTTTCGACCATATCGAGGTATGGTAACTGTTGCGTCATGTTTAAGTTTGTTTTATTTATGTTTTGATATTTTATATTTTAATTATGTTTTAATATTAATATAATTATGTTTAAGTTTGTGTTTTTTATTTAATTATGTGTTTAAATTATTTCTTAATATTTATCGATTTAAATGAAAGCATTAAAATATATGAAAATAATAAAATCAAACGTTTTCATAACCATGTTGTAACACATGAGTTACAGTTACAGACCCACTACCAGCACCACCGACGACACTGTTGTCGTGCTGGTAGTTAGGTTACCGTGAGGTACCTGTACAATTCACGGTAAGCGTCCCCTAAGATATATAGATAATGCGTTAATAATAACACATTAATTATATTTAGATTAGCAATTAACAAACGTTAAGATAAATGATTTATCAAATGATAATTACTATAAAAAATAAACTCGGCTATCAATATATTTCTTTATTTTAGCAAGTTTTTACATCATATGTTATGACTATTTAAATATATGACATCCCCAAAACTGCAAATTACTGAAGCTTAATTAGTTAGACACACTTAAGCTTGAAACATAGTATCTGAGCTTTGTGCATCCCTTTGAATCATCATGAGTGTGGAAACTATCTCATTCACGCTTAATCTTTGCGACGGTTCAGATTCCAAGCAAGCTAAACTCAGTTTCACTAGACGAAATGCGAGTTCACCATGATCTATGACGAACCCAAGAGGGTGTCTAGCTTGCAAACGAGGATCAATAAGGTAGTTTACCATATCTTTTGCATGATTTTCATCAAGCATACATGCAATAACCTTTTCAGACAACATAACTTCATCACCATCACTCTCAAACACAGCTTTCTTTCCTGTAATCAGTTCCAAAAGAACAACTCCAAATGCATAAACATCGGTCTTTGTTGTCACAGTTCCTGATTCTATGTACTCTGGTGCATGGTAACCCTTTGACTCAAGTGGGCACTTTATAGATGAATTTCCATTTTGGTCCCTCTCCGTTGACCTTGCAAGGCCAAACTTTGAAATCTTGGCTCTTAGATCTTTACTCAGTAGAATGTTACTACTGTTTATGTCCTTATGAACATATGCTGGACTTGCAAAGTTGTGTAGATATTGCAAACCCTTAGCAACATCTAGACCAATCCGAATTCGGTTAGTCCAAGTTTGACCCTCTTGTGAAGTTGTATCTTGAAGCCAATCTTTTAAACAACCATTCTCCATGAATTCATACACAAGATAGCATGCTTTATCATGTTCACAAACACCATAAAGTCCTATGAGATTAAAATGGTTAAATTTTTGTAGAATTTTCACCTCTTTATTTGCATTTGCACCCATTTGTTTGATGACCACTTTCTTCCCCTTTAAAATCCCTTTATAAACTGAACTACTCAATCTGTTTTGGAGACTAAAACCATCACTAGCCTCCTCTAACTCCTCAAATCTGTGGACTTTTAAATGTTGGTCAACACTAGCAATACCAAGTTGAACATCTTTAGGTAATGCCCATTTTATTTCCTTTTTGCCACTATTTGTTCGGTTTTTTCTCCAAAGAAAAAAGCCAATACACAAACCGCATATGATAGCAGCGAAACTACCCGCGATGGCCCCAATTAACACGAATTTTTTCGACAGTTTTTGCTTTTGACCAAGTGTTCTTGTCATGGAACTCAAAGGTTGGTTAGAAAGTGGGACAAGAAGAGTTGTAAATGGAAAAATATCATCTTCATTAGAAGAAGAAAACCCGTTTGCTAAAGCTAAATCTTGAATGCTTACCTTAAACCTTTTACTTATCTTATTGATTGAATCTTTCGATGTGATCAAGTATGTCAAGAGATATCTAGCTCCAACCGCGGTTTGACTAGCCGTTGGACATGCACATCGAAGTGGCACTTGAAGGTTTTGACCAAGTTGCAAGTTATATTGGTTGTAAATATTGTTTCTCATAACCGAATTACAAGTGGTTAGACCTTGGTATGTGTAGTTTGCTATGGTAAAGTAAGTGTCATAATCAGTGGGGATAACAAAAGATGTGTTAGCTTGATAATACTTACCTAAACAAGAACAAGTAACCGGAATGATGAGCTCTTTGTTTAGAGGCAAGATTTTGTGGGAATCGGTGATGTTGTTGATGTTGGCTAGAGTCACATGGTCAATAGACATAAGGTTTGATATGGTCATAAGCGTATTGTATAGAGGCTGGGTTCGAAACACAAGGAAGGCGGGACATGACGATTTTGCGCCATTGCAGGTGTAGAGAAACGCTGGGGACGGACCGGTTTCATCGTTGTTGTCACAGTCCATAACGCTTTCTCCGGAATACATTTGTTGGCCATGGGACTTGATGGTGAAAAACACAAGCAACATGAATGTGTAATGGAAGAGATTCATGTTGAAGTGGTTTTTATTTTTATTCTTTTGATTGTTAGGAATTTAAAGTGGTGTTTGGAAACTTTTGGCCTAATGTTTGACCATAAGTAGTTGTAAATTTCAAACATGTTTTGTTGACTAAGTGAATGTGAACGATTACCAACTAATATAGTTGATTTTTCCCTTTAAACTAAAGGGTTTAAGTGATGTCATATGTAGCAATTTGCAATCTTATTTAATACAAAATAAAGGCAAAAAGGTAGAGAAAGGGACATATTGATACCCACCAAAAAGGTAGTGAAAGAGAGGTAAATCATAAAAAAATGTGATTTGGTATTCCTAATTATATGTTTAATCGTATGTTTAATATTCGTAATTTAGATTTCCAAACCTATATGTTTGACAAAGAAATTAACATTTTGTGACATAATCAAAGATACATACCGAGAAAAACAATATAATATTTAAATCATTAATTATATTAAAAATATTCATAGTTTACGCCGGCATTAAATGATTAACTACAAGGAATAAAACGTCTGAAATTTGTTTTTCAAATACGCACTGGAATTATATAGGGCCCACCGAAAAACGATTTTCCCTCAATTTGGCATATTTATTATATTTTATCTATCTATCTATCTATCTATACATATAATAAACCAAAGCTATTTTGATGACATGTTATAATATTATACAATCTCTCTTTTAAGAGATGCCACATAGGATGTGATGTGGCAACTCTAGACCAATTAAAAAAATTAAATAAATATGGTTTAAAATTGTGAGTTTGGGTCGGGCCTGCGATTAGGTGATACCCGACCCAATTACCTTTTTTATATTAGAATATGATAACTTATGGTAGAGATTTGTTTAAAATAATAATAATAATAATAATAATAATAATAATAATAATAATAATATTTATTAATCATATATTG
The DNA here is from genome assembly GCA_028751855.1 of Ambrosia trifida. Taxonomy (NCBI): domain Eukaryota; kingdom Viridiplantae; phylum Streptophyta; class Magnoliopsida; order Asterales; family Asteraceae; genus Ambrosia; species Ambrosia trifida. The sequence goes on from CM054128.1 coordinate 108,780,716, forward strand.
GCAAGTCATTAATTATGTTGTCATATTAGATATTTTATTATGTCATATTAGATATTTCAACCCGGGACGCTCTCCAACATGTAATTGCTATATAGATGTCATTTTTATAGTTTAGATACTTCTAATTTCATTCACTTTACTTAGATTTCTCAACCCGGGATGCTCCCGGGGTATAAGCTAGTGTTATCATAAAATAAAAATGCCATTTTTTTTTAAAGTTAATATAATACTAAAGGAATATTATATATTCCTTTCGGACTAAATAGTGGCTGAAGTGCTGAAATGGTCTGGTCTGGGTAATGACTGTTTCAGAAATTAATAATTTATCAAAAAAAATTGGGGGAATGTTTTGGAACCTAGACCAAGAAATGTTTTAAAAATGGGCTGTATGGGTCAAGGCCCAAGTCTAAACCAAGTTAAAATCTAGCACCGAGGCCCGAGCTAACCCAAGAATGGGTTTTATCTGTATATGATAAATTACTCTTATCAAAATCATAAAAAACAGTCTATGGTTACAACTTACAAGTTACAAAATAACATTTTAAACCATGGATGTTTACATTTTGTGCTTCTTATTTCTTAAATTTCGGCAACAACAAATAATTTTTAAAGTCACTAAAAAGTTTAACTATTACCTTGTATATACAAAAACCAACATCTTTTCTTCTTTTTCTTTTTCTTTTTTTTTTTCATTTTTTTTTTAAGTTAAACTTCATTAACCCAAAAAATCCCCGACTAAGTTTCAAGGAGAAACAAAGCCGATAGGGCGAAAGCGAATTACAATAACTACACCAATCATTTCAATTCACTACAATTTTGTTTTGCCTATGTTTAAACGAATCATTTACATAACTAGCGGGTTTATCATTTTACAAATTACATTTGGAGGGTATTGGGGAAAAAAAATCAAATTTGGTGATGTATGGAACCCATTTGGCGGCATCTAACAAAATAAAGTTGATGCCGCCGAACCATTTGGCGGTATCACTTTATAGTTTATAGTAATTGACCAAACAAGTCCTTGTAGTTTATAGTAATTGACCAACAAGTCCAATATATTGAGAAATCAAGCAAGAAAGTTATAACTCCATATTTATTTTTCATGTGATGATATTATTATCATTATTTAGTATTTAATAAAAGTTAAAAGGTAAATTTGATGATATATGGACAAAGATATGATAATCCTACAATCAAACTTAGTAAAAATACTTAGAAAACTAGTTTTAGCTCTTTATAAATACTTGTTTTTAGTGAATATATCAGTCCGTAACACTTACAGTACTAAATCTATAAAATTATAAGTTTATAACTTACATTACATGTAGGAATCAAACATGCTAAAAATAATTTAATGTATTATTATTTTAATATTCATAGCGTCTTGATTTGTTTTATTATTGTTTTAACCATATTTAGTACATTAATTTGTTTTATTAATAAATTGACACAGACTTGTTGATCCATAACCACTATTTAGTTTATGTCGAACCAACCGATATCTTCTTTTGCCAAATCACACTAGGGTTTATAAACAGTTTAAACCTACGATAATTCTCAAACATAAGAAAGTCGGCTAGTATGGACGACTTAAAATACACAACCTGGTTCAAACTCGACTTTAACCATGTTAAACTTGGAATCGACTGATCAACATTTCTTATTTTTTTCATTTGAAGAATATAAAGCTATGTATACATTTATATTCATGAATAATTCACTAAAAACAAGTATTTATAAAGAGCTAAAACTAGTTTTCTAAGTATTTTTACTAAGTTTGATTGTAGGATTATCATATCTTTGTCCATATATCATCAAATTTACCTTTTAACTTTTATTAAATACTAAATAATGATAATAATATCATCACATGAAAAATAAATATGGAGTTATAACTTTCTTGCTTGATTTCTCAATATATTGGACTTGTTGGTCAATTACTATAAACTACAAGGACTTGTTTGGTCAATTACTATAAACTATAAAGTGATACCGCCAAATGGTTCGGCGGCATCAACTTTATTTTGTTAGATGCCGCCAAATGGGTTCCATACATCACCAAATTTGATTTTTTTCCCCCAATACCCCTCAAATGTAATTTGTAAAATGATAAACCCGCTAGTTATGTAAATGATTCTGTTTAAACCAAAGAAAACTAGTCATCTTGATGTTCGCCAATATGTCCGCCACCTTAAATCTCTTATGTTCAAACAAATTTGGTTTCTAGTCCGCCAAATCCACCAACAAACTATAATGAAAACTCCTCGGATCACTTCTTTCTCCACCATGGAAAGTATGCACGTCTTATGGAATTCCAAAAGATCGCTTACTGTGAAAGCAAAGACATTAGGAATCTTGAGCCAACTCGAGATCCCTTGCCACAATTTGGTAGCTATATAGCTGCTGTGCTTGGTTATAGTAATTAGAAAAGATATCATTTTTCTCGAGGCCAAAAACTTGATGTGTTAATTTGAAAACATCGGTTTTTGAAAAAAGATTAATTTTTACCATACCTTTAAACAAGTTTTAAATTTATAAGTAAACGATAAATACTTAGTAACTAAAATCAACACATAGGCAGAGAACCTGACATGCATAGTATAGATTTATAGGGTAAATACCGAGTATCGTAATCCAGAGAACACACTTTCCCATACTCAACCTTTCATCACATTAATTAATCGGGTTTTGAAGAAGAAAATAAATTGGATGGGTTCTAAAAAAAGTAGTTTTTGAAAAGAGTTTGGTTTTAAAATAAAAAGGATAAAAATAGTAAGGATAGCAAACATGCACATCTCGAGGACCCTCTGTAGAAGTAGTCAATTTTATTATAAAAGCAGAATTAAGTTTAATTATCGGTGAGGAGAACATGAGTGAACGGTCCCTTCAAAGTTGGGGATGAGAAAATAAATAAACAAGGGATGACATTCTGGCAACTCTATGGGTCACGCACAGAGGAAGTGTACGATTCCCCATAAATGTATCTTCGGACTGCTGGCCCATAAGTCGGTTTTCTCCTGATTGACAATGTGGTATTACCTAACTCACACTGTCGTGTAGCTTTGTGGAAAGTTCGAGTCTTGCATTTTAGGCACTTCCCAAACCACCGCCAAGCCACTCGTTTAAGCAATGGGTCCTCTAATTTATCTTCCTAAATTTATGTAAAGGCTTAATTTCGACTGAGAATCCCTTCCACCTCGTTCAACTCTCGCTTTCCGTACCGAAGGGTCTCACATGCCACCAGCTTGTGTGACGGGGGACCCTCTAAGAAGTTAACGGCGTTGTAATAATGAGAGCCGGATAAAGTATCCTTGTTTAATTTATCTTTTAAAAGTGACAACTTGATAATTTATTAATCAGATAAATTTAAGTTTGGTTTAGTGATCATGTGACTTAACAAACCCAACCCATAGCCTCCCGAGATGAACAGAGTCCTTGACAAAGGTGGAATATAATCTTAAAGGTGTGCAATCCGAAGATCACTGGTGCACCCGTAGAGAATCCTCCCTTTTACCAAGAAAATCACTCATACATTTGGTAAGAACCAGAAACGTGTCACTCAGATCTGGTCCACTTCAGAAGCCATTGCTTAGAGCTCGATTTGGATATCAGAAGCTTGAAGGATCTGTCTCACTATCGGTTTCCTTGCCATGGATCTAGCTCGGGACTACCAGAAGCCGTACGAACCCCATGATAGTTATTTTTATTATTTAAGTTAGGGTTCATTTTAAAGGTTTATCAAGTTAATCACCAACTGAACCTGTCACAAAGATAAACAATGAAGAATTAGTTAAGAAGACAAATACACCGAATAACTAAAAATAAACTGCTAATAATAATAATAAAAGTCTACAAATCGAAATAGGTACGGAGGATACTAGATGGATACAAACATAAATGATAATCAACACAAGAACATGGATGCTTCCAACTCAAAGACAAGCCATCCACTTCCTTGATCCTATGTATCTAATGTAATCCTCATGACCCTTGATGTTTTATTACATTTAACTACTCCCACGGTTCCATTATTGGCCAAGATAACCAAGGTAGGGTGAATCCTAACCTAGGTGAGATGTCAGGATGGCCCTAAGGCCTCCCACAAGACCCCAAGAACTCTGGAAGAAGCTTGAAAGTCGACCTAAGAAGGCACAAGAAGGAACACCAAATGATTGAGATGAGATTGCTATTTATTGTCACACCCCTAATTTCCTCGACGGTCGTGAACCCTTAACACCTTTATTATGCAGCGGAATATACACCTAAGACTCCTGTGAACTTTGAACGCCATTTCAAATCCTCTTGGATCTCCATTCTCAAGGTATTGCCTAGTCCAACCATGCCATTGCCAAAATCTAAACCTGAAACACATACTTAAAGACGTCAACATAAAGTTGGTGAGTTCATGGTTTTATGTTTATTTTTCATAAAACCCATTTTAGTGAACCACTACAGATATATTCTTAAGACCATTCAAGAAAGCTTAATATAGTTTACACGTATGATTATTAGGGAATAACCTTCTAAAAGAAATCTTCCGTTTACCTTTCGACTCGACGCACTAAACCGCCTACTTACCTTCCCGTAAGTATACAAAAAACATCTGGTTCCTGTTGACTGAATTACCATATTCTAAATAACTCTTAACAACTTTCTTACTAGTTTTAAGACGATTTTACCACTTTACTTATTTAAGACGCATAGAGTTTTAGTTTAGCAAGTATGATAGAGTACTACTCGAAGTGAATCATGTAGACTAGCTAGTTCTAACATGGATGATGTAACCTAAGGCGTTTAATCAAACCACAACAATTTGCCTCTCAAGCTACAACCCCAATTTAATGAGGAATAAATTTTACAAGTTATGTTTTACCAAAATTTTCATTCACCGGAACAGTAAGGGTCGTTAACCCGATAGATATACCAACATAAACTACGGTTCTAGTCTAAGAGTTAATGATTAAGTCATGCAGAGAATTTCAGTCCGTAGACGACCTACATGTACTAATACAAACATTAATACACCGTACACAAACCTAAGGCCATCAAGTATTCAACATTTCTAGTCCTACTCTTCATACAACATGTTAATCCATTTAATCCTCTTTTTATCCATACATGACTTTATGACAACATTTGTAACTCTAACCGTTATCTCTAACTTTGTTACGCTATGTAATAAACATGTTTTCATAAAACAAGTATGCCTTCCCCCCCCCCCCCCCCCGAAAACAGTTATAAAGCAGTAAAAAGTGGGGTCATGAACTCACCTCGATATCCTTGCTTAGATGGTTATCAAAGCTCGATTCTTTAACCACTTCCTTGTGTCCTAATTACCCATAAAGACACCTTAAAATCTAACACAAAAGCCTAGCCTATTATCCGGCTATCTAGACTCGTATGTACGAATCCGAGTCTAGTAAGTGTTGTAAAAATGAACCGATCGTGACTTAACTTAATTTATGTGTTAACATACGATATAGTATCCAAGTTGCGTACTTATTACCATTCGTGTGTAACCTACGTTGGACTAGTGCTACGAAACGTATAGCTCATCTCGAGTCATAACTCACCTTGTAAATCGTATAAATATATTTGTTTTGTACCTTTATTTCTAGGAAATTATACTTTGCAAAATACAATTCTTGAATCCGTACGACAAATATTATTTAGTTACGAAAATCTTTAGAAAACTCGTTATACATGACGTTTGACAAAACTAAATATATATATATATATATATGCATGTTTTCAAAACGTTATTCGGAATTTATACATACTTATTATAAATACCTTTGTCAAAATGTCATGATATTTTGTATAAAATATATTTGTCTACACATGGAAAGTTATAAAAATGCCGATTAATATTTCACATGTTGTGCTCTAGATTTTATAAAATTTCGGCAGAGTTTCCTCTGTTTTTATATAATACAGACAACGCATGTCGTCTACAATTTACCTAATTAAAAATCAATTTACAACCATATGGCATTCAATCTATTTATCCGTATTTCCAATTGACAAGACTTTATACCTTTCGACACTTTTCATAAACAATAATTATACCATTACATATAATAATAATAATAATAATAATAATAATAATAATAATAATAATAATATGTATATATATATATATATATATAAAATAGTCCAACGGTTTAGTCCAACATATAATATTATCAAGTCTCGCTTTATCATACAATATAATTTATCAAATAATATCGTCGATTCGTTTCGCGAGTCGCAATCGTTTCGTATATATAACTTATATATACACTTATATATACAAAATAACAACAAAATTAAATATTATACCATTTATACGCATGCATCTCCGATGTTGACCAGATCTGACCGGACCCGCACCGAATCAGATCTGACCCGAAACAACTTCTAACCGAACTTGAATCCACCACTTGAACCATCTTGTAATCCTGTACACCCGGGACCCGATCTACACTCAAGCGCCAAAACTGAACCCGAACATCATCACCATCAACATCAACCAACATGCAGCCCCAAAACACCTGAACCATACAACCCTTGTACCTGATCGTACCATTTATCACTCGAACCAACAACATGCAGCCCGATCCAACCCGAGCACCCATCAGATCTGACAAACAATGAACCGCAACCATCTCCAAAAACTGACCCGAGCCCGAGTCCCATCAGACCCGAACCCGAGCACCTCCGCAACCACCAGGGGCCGCCGCCGCCTCTTCTTCTACTACCACCACCATCTTCGGCTCAACCAAATACAAATCGGGACCACCAACAACAACCATAATCGGGACTAGACACAAATCGAACCAAAACCCTTGAACCACCATAAAAAATCCATCGCCATTGGTCGTCAAATTGGACCCCTGTATCATCACCAGACACCACCACCGCCTGCACTCTTCTGAACCGGGCCACGACGCCGCCGCCTCTGTTTCTGCCCTCTTCGGGCTGCTGAGACACCCCGTCGCCACCACCATGGAGAGGTGGTCGGTCGGCTGTTCAACAGGGAGGAGAGAGAGACGAGGGAGAGGGGTAGAAAGAGTAGAGAGAGAGCTAGAGAGAGAGAGAGAGAGAGAGAGAGAGAGAGAGGTGAGGGATTTGAGAGGTTTTCATCTTGTGTGTAGGCTAGGAAATGAGAAGGAAGAAGAAGACTAACCCTTTTATAGCTAGGGTTTAGAGTTAGGTAGGTAGACACCCCGTTTCGAACCCATTATAATATAAACGTCTCGGTTTATATCTAGGTTCGATAAATAATTATAAAAATTAGTCGGTTTAGTTCGAAATCTAAGATTTAGTTAAACCGAGCAAAAATATAATTAATTTCGGCATCCTACGCGTTCTTTCAGAGTGCCTGTTAGAATCGCGTTAACCTAACCGTTTACCGTTTCCTCCGCCTAAACGATCCGGTAGCTTTCGATACTTAATAATTAATATTATTTAAAATATATTTCGAATGCATAAATGCGATTAAAACCACGCATTTCGATATCCGGTTCTCCTCTCGGTTACTCTCAGCGTTCTCCAAACGCTACATTTTAATCCATTCTTCAAGCCGATTCCTCATTTGATTGCTCCATCAGAAATACGTGCCGTATTTACATGTACTAACTCTATGTTTGTCCAATCTAACAGATTCTTACTGATGTCAGTTCGTTAGCGTTAAGATGCGCAGTCTTTCTTTAGAACATCTAGACGTCCACGAACTCCTAGAATGATATCGTTGGACTCGTAACAACTTAACTTAATCAAAAACAGACTTAATTATATGCTAAACATATGAGAAACGTGATTATGATCCAGTCAAAGGTTGACCAAAATTTACTGGTTGTCACATTTATAGAGCTGTAAGGGCACGCACGGGCGTGCCTAAAGGTAGTGCATGGTCGTGCACTGCCTCACGTACGTTATGTTGCTGCAAGATCTGTCTTGTCTGTATTTTTTGTCGAGCACGGGCGTGCCAGTTGACACACTTGGATTTCTTGTCTCCCTAGTTGGCTGCTTTGTCTTCTAGTGCGCGGGGCCCTCGTGCAAGAGAGCATGGGCGTGCTTGGAACATGGTTCGGGTCTCATATTCTCAAGAATCTCCGGTTTTAGCTGTTTTTACCCAAAAATCATCTATTTTCGGGTTGGAGCTCCAATTTACTGATAAACACAAATAGGAACAATTAAGTAGCTATAATTATCAATTTAAGTTCAATTTTCCCCTATTATGAGACTAATTATGCATGTTTTATATGTCTAATTGATGGAACATCAATACCAACCTGTGAAAAGATAATCAAGCATCTCCTCCCATTCGCCACACAGACTGCAATTCGTACTGCCCACACCAATGTTTCGTCTCGCAAGTGCCATTTGCTCCGAAAGTTTGTCCATGACAGAACGCCAAGTGAAAATATTGCACTTACTTGGAAGCCACCTACACCATTTAAACACATACTGATCCTGAGGGGCATTCGGCAAACCTTTTACAACCAAACTCAACTTGACTGAGATGTCTCTTGTGTTATCGCCCAACCATCGCCACTTATCTTCCCTTTGTAATAACCTCACATTTTGAACAAGCATGTTGTAGGCGTCTAATTCCAAAAGGGCTGCACTTTCAGCCGGGGTACTGCCCCAGTTCCAATTTATGGAACATGATTCCTCCATAGCCGAGCATCTATCCGAAACTATGCGTTTTTTATTTTTCTCTAACTGTGACAGATTTGGGAACAGACACTGCAGCGACTGATCTGAGACCCATTTATCCAACCAGAAAAAAATAGTCTTTCTATCGCCTACTTCACCCTTGATTAAATCGTTTTCCCTCTACTCGCCACGCTTTTTCCCACCGGACTATAGTGTTCCACATACTAGCAAGTGCCTGTTTAGACGTGAATTAATTCCATGTTCTCGATGAATCCTGTATTGCCATTATAACTTTCCTCCACAAACCATTCTTATCTCTCTTGAACCTCCAAAACCACCTCGACAAAAGAGATCTATTACTCCACTCAAGCTTGCACAAACCCAACCCACCCGTTGTAATCGGCCGTGTAGCTTCTCCCATGACACCCAATGTAATTTCCTAACATCCATCGAGCCACCCCATAAGAATTTTCTGATTAAAGTTTCTAAAACCTCCATAACTTTGACCGGCGCTTTAAAAAATGAAAAATAATACATTGCTAAACTTTGTAGCACCGACTTAATTAAAACCACCCTTCCACCAATCGAAAGTGAAGAAGCTTCTCATTTTGACAATCTACTTCTAAACACTTCGATAACCGAGTTCCAGTTTCGAATTCTATTCATATCCGCCCCGACCTTTACCCCCAAATAAAAAACAGAATACATCCAACCTTACAACCCATCTCTCCCGCCATTCGCTCCACCTCCCCATTATCAACCCCAATTCCAAAAAGGTTCGACTTGTGCAAGTTTATTTTTAAACCTTAACAAACATAACAAATTCTCAATAATCTAACAATCTTTTTCACATTTAGTAACGACCACTCTTCTACCAATAAGGCATCATCAGCATACAACATATTTGATATACCTGGGCCATCCTTCGGTAATTTGATCCCCTCATAAATCCCCAATTCCGAGGCATTGTTTATCATACCCGAAAATGCTTCCATAAAAAGTATACATGAGAAAGGAGATAATGGGTCTCTTTGGCGAAGCCCCCTCTTACACTGAAATTCATACGTAGGAGATCCATTCACAAGAATCGAAGATCTCGCAGAGTGCAATATCCCTTTTACCCACATACACCATCTAATCAGGAAATTCATTTGCGCCATAACCTCCAACAAAAAAAAAACCCACGATACGTTATGATATGCTTTTTCAAAATCGATTTTAAACCAAAGCATTTTTGTTAGTTTTCTTTGCCCAAGCCAAAATTTTGTTAAGCATTAGCGGGCCATGAAGAATGTATCTTCCGGTCAAAAAAAGCCGATTGCGTCTCTAATGTGACTTTGCCCGTTACCATCTTCAGTCGATTAGCGAGAACCTTAGACACCACTTTACTTATAACACCTATTAAATTAATCGGTTTCTATTCTCCCAACCCCACCGGATCTTTACAATTAGGAATCAAAGTTATAAATGAAGATACTACTTCGTTGCCAAACTCGCTATGATAAAAAAAATCTGCATAATGTGATAGAAATCATCAGCAAAAAACTGCCAATACCTCTTGATGAATTTGAAATTGTAGCCCTCTGCTCCCAGTGCTTTGTCATCCCCACATCCGAAAACCGCCTCTTTTATTTCAGTCTCCATAAAATGAGCATCTAGCAACCCAACATCATCTTCTAAAACCGATTTCAACCCAAAACACTGAAGGCGCAGTCTAACTATCATATCTTCAGAAAAAAAGCTTTCTAAAAAAATTGAAAACCTCCTTCTTTATCTTTTCCGCTTTGATATCCATTCATTATTAATTACTAACCCTGGAATAGAGTTGGACACCTTTCATTTATTAATTACATCATGAAAATACTTCCAGTTTTCATCTCTGAGACTCGCCCATTTGTTCCTAGCGCGCTGTATCAAATCAATCCGTTTAAATCTGTCAATTTCCAATAGTCTCTTCTTACTCTCCACCCGAATCCACTCTTCATCTTCGGTCAAATCCCTTTCTTTCAATAACCGATCCACCTCTTCAATATCTTTCTTGAGAATCAACTCCTCTTTAGCCTTAGAAGTTTTGGTTTTTTCTAGCCACTCCTTGATAAACTGTCGTGATCTTCTGAACTTGATCAGAAGCCTGACATCTAGACTACTCGTAGGCTCAAAATCCACCAACGCCTTCTAAACCACTTCATCAAAAGCATCCCTTTCTAATCGAGAATTAAAAAATCTAAATGATTTGGGCCCATGATTCGACGATTTAGTCACCAATAAAAGCAGACAATGATCAAACAAATGTCGCGGTAAAGCTCTATACGTCGCCTCCAGCCACATATTTACGAAATCCGCAGTATCCAAAATTCGATCTATGCGAATGAGTTTGTTGCCTGATGCAAAAGTGAATCTCATGCCTTTCAATCCATATTCCACTAAACCTGTCTCGTTAATGAAATTGTTAAAATTTTCAGCCATCCTTGAATTAAATATCGAATTCTTCCTCTCTTCGGGGTTCCGAACCGTATTAAAATCACCCGCAACTATCCACAAGCCCTCGTGCATATCCATTAGAGCCCGGATTCCCGACCAAAGATAGTTTTCTTTTTCCTGCACCTTGTGGACCATATATATTAACTATATTAACCGGATCCTCCACCTCTTTAATCGGTTCTCTAGTAACAAGAAATTCCTAGACTTATCAGCATACATCAACTGAAAAGTCTTATTACACCACAAAGTCACCATACCCCCAGACATCCCTACATATTCAACCCTAGCCACCCCATAATCCGTGTTGCCCTAAAAGACACCAAAATCAACCCCAAACAAATCATGATGCTGAATCTCTTGTAATAAAATAAACGACACCTCATTCACCTTCTTTATCTCCCTAATCCACCATGGTTTACCTCCCAACAACCCCAACCCCCTAATATTTACAAAAACTAAATTCATTGATTCAACGATTGAAAACCTTCTAACTGCACAATCATACCTACCTTTTCTACTAGATGTTGGGAATTTTCGACCCCAACCTTGAGCCCCACATCCACTGTAGTGTCCACCTCTTCTAGAAACCCATCCAAAATTTCCTTTTATACCGTATCCATTCCTTCTTGATCCCTTGAGAAAACCTCCTCCCCATTGATTCTTCCAAAGTCATCCACAATTCGTTTTTTAAGGTCTGGAGTTTGGTATTGAGAAATGTTAACATTGTTATCAATTCCATCTTGTCCAGATTCACGGCCCACTGGGAATATCCCAACAAATCTATCAATGTCAAATGGGTCACCTTCCAAGTCCACTCTATTTTTCTTTTTGGGCCTTAATTGGGCTTCAGGGGACACAGGCTTAGCCCGTGTATTATACTTTGACTTTTTTTGAATTTCTTGTGTCCTTTATTGCCATTGAAATCCCCCCTTCCCAAAAATAATTCCTGCAAAATTTCTGGTGATATCCCATTATTACCAATGTTATAGTTTCCTTTCTCTCCTACCAAGTCAACGCCTTCAATAATGGTCTCCCCGCCAGAAACTTGATTGTCACCAAACACCTTTGTTACCGTATTTGCATGTTGCAACTCATCGGAAATATTATCAAGTTTCTCTGTCTCCACAACTTCTTCATCTAGATCGTCTATACATTTTGGAATCCACTCTCCACTTCCTTCCTCCAACTAAATCGTAAACACCTCTCCCTTCCAACCCAATTTAACTTGGTCCTCAATCCTTGATGGTCTGCTACACAACACACGGTCAACACATATGAAAAATCGTTATCGTCGTCCAAAACTTGCGCTGGTTGTACCACCACACCATGCCGGCTACCCACAATGTTAAACAATAGATTTAAAGCAAGATGAAATGGTACACCGTGAATCTTGACCCAAGCAATCCAGTTGTAGCCCACCGATTGTCCGCTCCACCTTTCTATCTTCTCAAAACATCCCTTCCAAGTGTCCGTAGATTCCATGAAAGAATCACGACACATGGTATTCTCAAAAATCAAAGGTACATTGAAGCCTCCTAAGTATTTAATCTCAGCTTTAAGACATCCTTCCACTCTTAACCACCCTTTCAATCCGGTAAGTGACTGCAAATCCTTCACTCTACCCCGCACAACAAGGTCATAAAGATTAACAAAACCCTGACATTGCTATTAATATTAATAACTTCATTAGAACACACATGCTCCTTCTTTTTCACTGCTTCTTTAAAATATTTCCCTGCCATAACCTCCACACCAGATGTATTGTTGTCCACCTTCATAACATCTTCTTACTGCCTTTTACCCTTTACCGCATCCCGTACGTCTTCTTGCTTTTTATGAACTGTTTCACCATCAACGAAACGAGTCAATACAATGAATAACTTATAGCTACCAATCCATACATCTTTCAACTCTCCCACTAGTCTTGAAACGTCCCTAACTTTACAAAACGAAACAAAACCGAATCTCTTCCCAAGCTTGTCTAGTTTCCTTGCTATATAAGTACCTTAAATGTCACCATATCTCCATAAAACATCTTTCAAATCCATGGACGAACACATCAGAGGAAGATTCGAAACGAAAAACTTCGTGAGAACCTCCTTGTTTTTTTTGTTAACGTCACCCCATTACCCTTACCCTTCCTGCTTGGAATGTCACACCACACCCCCTCCTTTGGCTATTGCTTATAAATTAAGGCGGTGGTTTGGGATTGAATTTAAAAATGACTTACTAACTTATTGTTTTTTTGAAAAAAGTCAATAAGCCCGTGTTTTTATGACTTTTGAAAATAAAAAAAAGGAATAAGTCATTTTCAAACTCATTCCCAAACACCATCTCAACATCACCATATACACATCCACCCATAAACCGTACCACCTTAATTCTTCCAACCGTTTTTCCTATTTCACTTTCATATGCTATTGATCTTCTTTCCTTTTTTTTTGTTGTTGCTTCTCTTTCGCCTTCACTTTCAATTTCTTTGATTGAGATGAGTTTCACGGCCCCTTTTTAAGCTGTTTTAGAAACATTTTGAGGAAAATATGTTTGTTAATTTGATGTTACATATAAAATGTAGATCAGTAGTATGATGGGTACTTGGGTAACAGATACCAGTCGGGGTAAGTCCTCCATGCTATTAAGACGTCAAAAGGTGTTTCTTGTTTCAAACATTACACCAACATTCATATTAAGTTTAAAATAAGGGTTTTTCAATTTCATTCGTCCCTGATTTAGCGGGTATATATTTTCATTCTTCTATCTGAAGTTTTGATTCCAATATGTACTTGCTCTGATCTTTTGTTGTTTCACTGCTTATTACTTCGATTTTCTTAAATTTTCTTTTTGTGTGTTTTTATGTTATTTGAAGATGTAGAAGGAAGAACTGTATTTTCTTGGTTGTTTTGTTTGTTATTATAGAAGTCTTAAATAAAATCTTTGAGAATATTTATATCATGGAATTCCAACTGAGAAAATCTGGATTTGTTTCAGTTGTAGAAGTGTGCTTCAATGGTTTTAGAAAGCATAATCGATTAGATCTCGCAACATTTTTGATGATTTGAATGCCGGAATCATATCCTCTTATGTTGTTTTATGTGATTGATGGAATCCTAATTGAACTTTAATTTACTTACTATGGATAGGGATGTCCGAAAAGATCGCGACTTGGAGCCTGCTTGAAGCATGCTTAGATTTAGCTCGTAAAAAGTTCGCTCGATATAGCTCGGTTAGAAAATGAGCCTAGCTTGGCTCGGTTTGTAATAAGCCATATTTGCTCAGATTGGCTCGCTCGTTAGCTCTAGTTAGTCTATCTTAGATTATTTTATAATATATTTTTTATATACATATAATATATTATAAAATATGGTTACTATTTGCATGTATTTGTGTTAGGATCTGAGTTTGATTTGTTTTGATAGTTTATAAATGAAATACGAATGAAGATAAACAAATATGGAAAGTGCACCGTAATAGTAAACTGTAAATCAAAACAAATGGGATAATTGTTTTCGAATCAAACTTCTCATTAGTCAACACAGATTAGTATGATTACACAATAGCTCCCCCTCAGCTTGATCACTCACAGATGTTTGTCTAAGAGAATGTTTGAGTGATTAATAGAACAGTACAAGCATTGTTCTATTTATAGACAAACTAAACCTCTGATGACCTATGGCTGACATCACCTAAGACAGCGACATCTAACAAATATATAACAACATAAAACAACTGATGAATACAAACACTGTTACATTAATAAAATCTAATGACTAAACAACTGATGGGTAAAACTCTGATGGCTTGTATCCTCTGTTGGAGCCTAAGTGTTGTTGGCTCTAACAGTCCTTGTCTTCAACAATCTTTTGCTCAGCAGTTGTTTCTTCAACAGTTCTCTGTGATCAACAGTTGTTAGAGTCAACAGTTTTTTTTGGGGTGATCAACATGTAATCTACTAATTTATTCATGATCATATATATAGTATGTTTTGGATTTTCAGATCATCTGTTCTTCTCCAGGTCAGCAGACCCAACAATTTGGGTGTGCAATGATATCTATGACATAGTTTGGTGTTAATTGGATGCTAATGAACATATATTGCATTCCATTGAAATTTTACCCTTATTTTGTATTTGGTTGAACATGATTTGAGCATGTGATGTATTAAGTAGAACTTATTTTGGATGTGTTCTTTTGAACTATTGAATAATATTTTAAATTATTGAATTTTGAAAACAATAAATCAGAACCTAACCATGCCAAGCCAAGCAAACTTTGTTAAAACCCAAACCGAGCTTGAGATTATGTTCTCAGCTCGGTTTATAAGCGAGCTGAGCCCCAGTTTGCCCTCGCTCGGCTCATCTCGACTCATAAATAACCCTAGTTATGGATGATCTTTTGAGGTTTATATAAGTATCTATATAAGACTCAAGAAATTTAACATACAAAATGTATCATTTTCGTTTGTTGAGTATGAAAAAAAAGAAAAAAAAAACGAATCCATTCTTTGTTTGTAATGAATTAAAAAGATGTTATTTGAAGATAACCGAAATAACACGAGTCAAGAAAGTCAACAGATAAATTGTATAATTTTTGTTTGTAGCGTATGAAAAAAAAAACAAATTCGTTCTTTGTTTATGTGGTATAAGAAGGGCATGAAGGCATGAAGATGAACGAAAAAATGTTCAAGAAAGTCACCACATGAATTCCTATGATATTTGTTTGTTGAATCTAAAAAAACAACAGATATGTTCTTTGTTTATATGGAATTAGAAAGACATGTGTTTTTATGTTATCTGATGTTAAACAAAAAACAAGTGCGTCGATTCAGTATGTGTTAATGCTTAGACTATTGCCCATTGCATGTAGTTGCTCGTGGGACATCAAGAGTTGCATTTTTCTGAAGAATTTGATTTAGAGAAGGTTTCGGTCATCGATTTTAAATTAAGGATGATGTATTATAATAATTGAGGAAATGATGTAGAGTTAACAAAGGTGCCTCTTATTTGCACCACCCCAAAACTTATTTACACATGCCTCTACTGCTCGTAGAGGCTCCTACAGGTCGCAGAGGGTCTTCTGCGACTCGTAGGGGTCTCTACATGTGACGTTCGGCAAAATTAAGGTAAATCCGTACGCAATTAATATATATAATTAACTGTTCTAAGCAAGGATTAATATTAATTAAGTATACTAGAGTATTCGGAAAATAGCGGAGTCCAATAGATGGCATAGGAATGCCTTAGTTTAATTAGAAGTGCGAAGGAATCGCATAAGAATAAACTAGTCCGAAATGGACGTTGGTGATTACCCGGCAATAAAAAAATAACCGAAAACGATCCCGAGTGCCCGGGATATAAAATGAAGGTTATTTTTATGAAATATAAAGTGTTTTGGAACCCCAAAACTATAAATGAAAACTCCAAATTAAATCTCCCGGTAGCGAATAAAGTTCGCGTATCGCGCCCGATGCGCGTAAAATATATAATTTCACCCGGTAAGAACCTAAATAACTTACCAATACTTAAACTAGGCTATGTTTAGGGGTAACTTAAAGCTAATTATATGTCCATAATAGCTCGTAATAAGAACGTGATAAAATCCCGAAAACCATAACCCATTTGGTTGAAACTAAACTAGGGAATTAGTAAATATTTTGGAAAAGTAATGGGCCCTACAAGGCCACCCTATGGCCGACTCTCATGAGCCACCAAAGCCACCAAAGTGTTGCCTTGTACATATGAGTAATAATTATGTTAAGCATGCTTATGGAATAGTCTAATCTCTAGTACATTTTATGCTTTTATAAACCACCTAAGTCACCTAATATCCTCACACACATACAAAACAAGAGAGCTTCTCTTCTCCCTCATATAACTTACGGTCCAAACAAACTTTCCATCATCACTTTGAGTTATTTTAATTTTCAACATTCCAAATCACTTCATTTCTAATCCTAAATCAAGTGTGTTCAAGTGCTTGGAGCTTAACCCTTGGAAGACACACTAAAACCCCTTCATATTCAAGTGTTTTTGTGACTTCCCTAGCCTTGTGCTAGTAGTAAGTTTCTTGAAACTTATCTTGTTCAAGTTTTATTTATTTATATGCTTAACTTGCAAGTTGTTTTTGGGGTGTTTTTAACCAAAGTTTTTAAACAAGGTTTTGTGTGTTTTCTAACAATGAAATGAAATGTTTATAAAGATGGTCATAAACATGAGTTTTAGGGTGGTTGGTGATGTTATTTTGTTACAAAAATATTGTATGTTCTAGTATTTTTTTATTTTTTTTAGAAGTTGTTTTGGATGAAAAACATAAACACCTAATACACCTAAAAATGGTTTTGATCATTATATTATGACTAATGGAACCATTTGAACATGAAATATTTGTAACAAAATGTAATGAAGCTAAAATCACAAAAATAAAGTTGTAGACTTTAAAAATACAAGTATGAACAAATGGACTCCAAGACTTAAATCAAACATGTTAGTAGGCTTAAAATGACCATATGAGACTAATAAAAGTGTTGGATGGTGAAAAGAACACTTATCGTAAATTTTGACATGTTAAAGTTTACTAGTTTTAGTGGAAATTGTCATTTTTATAAGTCTTGGGAATAATATGTAACTTCTGTAAAGATACAGGTTTGAAAAGTAACTTTGGAAAGTCCATGGGTGTAAAATGTGATTTTGAAAACTTTATGTTGAAAAATGTAACTTTAGAAAGTAAAAGGTTGAGAATGAAAAGTTATATTTTAAAAGGGTTGCTTTTGTAAAAGTAAGGAAAATTACACAAATATTTATTTTGTAAGAATGATATTTTTATAAAAAGTATTTTATAAAAATATAAATTTACCATAAGTGTGGGAAAATATAAACACTAATATTTTTGTAAGAAAAATGGTAATGTAAACAACTTGTGATGTTTTATATAAAAATAAGCATTTTTACATTTATGGGGATGTAAAAGTGTTGTAAGAATTTTTAGGAATAAAACATCCAAGTTAATATATATATTCGAAAGTAGGAAAATGCGTAAACCGGCAAGTAGTATGATTTCCTACAAAAGATATATATATATATATATAAGTTAAGAAATCGGGAAAGCGGACGTATGTCAATGCGGCGAGCTATCGGACTACGTGTAAAACGAACAAAGCATAAATCGAACAAAAGCGTAAATCGGACGGATAAGTATACGAGTATAACTTCCTACAAGATACGAGTATACGTTATTGCGGCGATTACGATTTAACTATTCTAAGTAAGAAAATATGTATATATTTTGTGAACAAAATATATGTAAGGATTATTAAGGGTGAAAAATATACATAAACACTTTCCTAAGTGTTGGAAGTGAGATGGGAGAATTTGTAAGAAATAAAATAAGTTAAGTATGTTATTATAAGTATATGTATACTTATATGAAAAATAAATACTTAACATAAAATAAATCTCGTTCGACAAGATCTTTGTATATTTATTTTTATGGGGAAATAAATATATAATAAAAGTGAGTCGAGTCGGAAGATATAACGAAATATTAATACAAGTTAGTAAATACATATTGATAAATCTATATTATCTTATTAAGGAGGAGTGATGTACAACATGGTAATTTGCATTTCTATACAACTTAACAAGCAACATGTACAACATATTTAAGCAAAAAAATTAAGGGTATTATTGGCATAGTTGTGACAATTAAGACACTTAGGAGGGTAGATTAGTAAATTTAACATAATCCAATATCTCACATCCTAAAATCTTATCCCAATTATGCCCCTATGTCCAACTTTTAAAACACAAAATACAACCTAACCTATGATGCATCTTAAATGTGAGACATTTCAACTCCTCATCTATATTATTATATATACTTCATTATAATCATGTTCTTGAATGCTAATAGTCTTTTCATAACCTCAAACAAAATCTTAGAGCTAATTTCAATGTTTGAAGCATTGTTTTGTTTAAAAAATTTATGTCTTCATTAGATGAGAAGAGAAAAAATTCAATGAGAAATTAAGACGCTTGCAAGATATGGTTCCCGGATGCTACAAGGTATAAAGATATGAGTTAATCTTTATAAGCATATATACATTTTTTCTACTTGTTCATATGTTCTTTGACTATTACAAAAATTTATCTTCATAATATATCATTGTTTTGCTCCATTTAAATTTAGTTATTTGCTATAGACAATGGGAATGCCAGTGATGTTGGATGTAATAATCAACTATGTTGGATCGTTGCAGAATCAAATTGAGGTAATTTAATTGTGCAACTAACAATTAAAACAATAAACAAACAATATTCAGAATTATTGATGAAAAAATATTTTTCAAAATTAATTAGTACAGTTTTTTCTCTTCTTTGTGCATTTTTAGTTTCTCTCCATGAAGCTTTCAAAAGCGAGCATGTTCTATGACCTATTGACCTCAACTCTACTGAATTGGATGATATGGCCCCTATGAAGATGACAGATGGCTTTCCTAACTATCCTTGTTAAGAAGTTGTGTATCTTGAATCATATATATTGTTAACTAAATAAAACGGACAAATTATAAATATAACATTCTAGATTTGCTAATACGTTTCTAATATATTTTAGGTTTAGGATCCTGTACAAAGTACATTTTTCGTGAGAAGTGTGAGAAGGAATAAGAATTGACATGTAGACATCATGTTTTGGATTTAGGAATGATGTTTTAGGTTGTTTTAGGTTGTTTTAACTTGAAAAACACCAAACACAACAATCTAAAACACAATACAATGTATTATAGTCATTAAATTTAAAAAACAGCTAAAACACACTAATTAACGCTTAAAACACACTGTTAATGTTTTTAGCATGGTGTTTTAAGTTTTAAGCCTAAAATACATTGTTTTCGGTTTTTAATTGTTATGTTTGGTGTTTTTATAGGCAAAACAATCCAAAACATCACGACTAACTTCAAAAAATGATGCCTAAGTATCAATTTTTAATACTTCTCACACTTCTCACAAAAAAAACACTTTGTACACGATCTTGACCCATATATATATATATATATATATATATATATTACTTCCACTTACTACATGGGATGAAAATTGATGTTGCAGGGAACAAATAGACATGAATGACAGATGATGGAGACGATGGTTGGAGAAGGTTATGAAGAGTTTCCTCAATTTTAATCAACATGGTCTCCTTGAACGCCATGAAATAGTTAACTCTATAAATCTATATATGCATGCTCAAATATAACTTTATACGTAAACTATATTTGTTCTAAAGCTTTTAAGGTATTTGTTTATCTATTTAATGTTCTTGTTAAACGTTGTATGAAGTGTGGTTCACAATATTATTTTGCTTTCGGCAATTGTATAATGTTTAAGTTCTAATTCTAATTAATAAAATAAATTAAACACTATCATAAAGAGAAAACAAAAACTTAACTCTTTGTTAATTACTTATGTTATTTGTGTTAAGAAATAAGAAATTGAAAAGCCATAAATCCATGCTCACGCTAATGAATCAATCCGAATCTTTATCTTCTATACTATATTATAAAGCATCAGTGAAGGATACCTGAAAAATTTAAGTAAATACAACCTTTATTCCTTATAATACAATGCTTATTGAAGTCATTTAGGGGTAAAATTGTCTTTCTACCTAAATATTAAATTGTTGAAGAAATTAATTTAAACATAATTATAAAATTGATGAGTAAATTAACAATAATGTGGTGGCTCTCTACATTCATAACCTCCATGCCTTTATTATTATTGTATCAATGTTATAGTCATATAGATAGTGGTCATGTATTTGGTATATAAATAATGTGGTGGCTCTTCAGATACATAACTTACATATCTTTCAATGTTTATAGTAAATAAATTACATAATATATTATGTATTTATGTCTTCTTTTTAAATTTATGTGGTTACAGGATGGTATGATCTGACACTTATACACACAAATGAATATGTAGGCTTAAAGTTAGCCAACACACCTAACCCATGACACGTTTCAACCCATTAAAGTGAGCGATAAATGTAGGCTTGATGTTTATACAAGAAAATATGGTAGAGATACTTCATGAGCAACGTCATCATCTTCTTCGATCGTTTTTTGTTTTCTCTGCTACTATAAACTTTTAGGAATAGAATTTAAGTTTCTTATCTCACGAAGTCACCAATTGTTTACATATCCAAAAGAAGACAAGTTCTTATCAGTCGATTTGGTAGTTTTAACTATATTGATTACTAATTTGTTTAGTCCAATATATTTGTTACGGCGCTTGTCAAACTAACATAAAACGAGAGTATCTATGCAAATCATTGACTCTGCTGCATCTCGCGGGTGCCCTAAAATAATAGAAATATGTTGCACACTACAAACTGCATTTAGTAATTACATCACCTCCACTACAATCTTATGGTCATTAAGAGATACAACGCCACTTCACTATGCTAAGCACCGCTCTACGATGGCATACTTATCTGCCTTCGAGATACATAAAAGGGTCCCACCGAAGGACATGGGTCAATCTAATGGTGTTGCAAGGAATAGAACTGCCTATTGTGATGTACCCATTTAAAATATTCAGAAGATATACTTATGAGTTTCAATTTTTAATAACATATATTTTATACATCGTTGTTTTCTACTTCATCATAACGAATAACCAACAAGCACAATGCACGAAGGGCAAAACAGATGCACCCGCCGCAACGCGCGGGCTTTCCTACTAGTATGTTTAAAGATCATGACGTGTAAGGAAAACGGGCAATGATCGGGGTTCACGATGACGAAACCAACTAACTTGGTAATTAATAGCAACGGTTATAATATAAGTTAAGTGAAACTTGTAACGGGATAAATCATCACCAACGGACCTAAGACTAGGGTATATTCCTAATTAAACCGTAAGTATAAACGTGGTGTCGGGAGTTGGGGAAAGACAACTTGCCAGTAAGACACGCACTTTGAGACCGGTGCCTTATTAAGTTAGGACACATGTAGGTGGTCTCGCATTGGACTTGGCAAAGACTATTTTCTGATTTCGTGACACGCTTGAGGTGAGTTTTCACGGCCCCTTTTATGTTTTACTGTTTTTAAACTTGGGGGAAAGATATGTAAGAAAGAATTAAATGTGCGATAACATGTAAAAGTATGAAATGGTACATAAGATGGGCACATGGGTAACGGTAAAGTCACATGGGACGTGAAGTCTCCGCAGTTAACTGTAACCATTTATACAAAGGGATGTAGCCGTAGAATATGGGAATAGTACTATTGGTTCTTGACGAGACCCACCCCGGTTGATTAGCGATCAACACGGAAGGACCACGGGGTGCGACGATATTCTAAATTAGTTGTTACCATGTAAACAACTTGCGGGGCAAAGTAAAATAGTCTGGTTTTGGTTACGGGCCTATGGGGATTCCATCGGTATTAGGACTTGCAACCCTAATAGCATATGTAGCACATTTCTTATTTCGTTATGCGCACTTATTTACAAATGAATGTTAATTTATTTGTGTGTCAAAACCTGTGAAACTCACCAATATATTTATATATTGACGTTTTTCCTAACATATCTTTCAGGTAACTAAGAATGTGAAGGCGTGCAATGGTTAGGGCGGGCGAAATAAAGACAAGACGGACTTTTGTTAGGGATTTACTAATATTTCCTATGGGATTGGGAAATAGTTGAAAATCCTTATTTTGTTAAAAACTACATTTTGGGACGTGTATCTAAACAAAATACTTTTCGTCGTCTAATGAATGTTTATTATCTAAATTATGTGTTTGTTTAATCTTGGCTATGAAGCATTTCTCTTTCGCGTCCACGCCACGTGTTTCCGCCGTTGTCGTGGTGTGACAGAAATGGTATCAGAGCCAAGGTTATAGCGAACTAGTATTTTGGAAAAATCTAGACTATAACCGGTTTTTGGTTTGAAAGAGAAAAAAATATATTTTCTTAAAAACAAACACGAAAAATATATTAGAAAAGGAATTCCCGAATTGCCTAGCCAAGCACGCCAAGGGAAGTAACAACAAGTAGATGGTAAAATTTTGGAAGTATAGATGTTCTTGCTTAAATTGATTAAATATTTATGTATATATAGTACGGTACTTTTGCCAGGAAAGAAAATGTCTGCTTCTGAAGAATCCGAGTACATGTCCGACTCTGATAGTAGTGTTCAGATTGTGGAGAACGTTCCCAACGCCCATGTTGTTGTGGTATTGAGTTCGGACGATGAGGTCGAGCCGGACGAGATGATGGTCGACGGTGAGTATGAGGAGGATGAGGATGAGGAGGACCCTAGTGAGGACGATGCGATGTCTGAGGCGTCAGTCACTTCCCCACCACTCGTCGCTCCCGCACCCACATTCCCTGTTTACCCTGTCCCTGCTATTTGTACCTTCCCTCCGGGATTCTTTGATTCGGTCGCCCATTCTTCTCGTGTTGGGCCATCGGGTCAGGCTGGCCCGAGTGTGCCTGTCGTGTCAGAGGCTCCCATCGAGCCGATTCCTGCCCCCACTCTCGTGGCTCCTGTCGAGCCTTTTCCTGATGTTGGTGAGGTGCCGGTAGCGCCTCATGGTGCATTTGTTTCAGATGATGAGGACGAGCCCATGGAGGGTGATCATCCTGCTGTTATTCTGGAGGGCAGTCCTGCCCGCAGTAGCGAGCTTAGACGCGCTGGGATGCGTGCCCACGCTACTGATAGTGATGACGCTCCCAGGGATGTTGTCCCTGCCAGCCCCGAGGTGGAGACACCACCTCACACCCCCGTTTTGCCTGTTGTCAACCCAGTTGAGGTCCCTATTGCTCCTGTTATCCCAGTTGTCCCTGCTACCCCTGTGGTTACCAGTGTACCTTTTGAGGCTGGTTCTTCCCAGCCAGCTCCTGTCTTTCCTGGTGTCCCTGAGATGGTAGGTCCGTCTCAACCTGTTAGCTTCTCTCCCGGTCCGCCCCGAGAGGCGGCACGTATGCCTGCTTTTGCTGTTTCCTCTTTGCTCGCTCTTGAGCAAGACTTTTTGACCCTGACAGAGACGTTCTCTTCCACTGTCTCCCACGTTGATGCACAGATGCGGTCCATTTGGGCACGCATCATTGAGACGAACTCTATGCTGACTCGCGTCGCTGATGATCTACTTCGCGTGGATAGCTTACGTGGTCTTCCTTTTGGTGAGCATATGGATCGCGCCCAGCGGATTTATGATCACATTGCTGCCGTGGACGCAGCCATTCGGCTTAATGCTCCACAGTACGCTCGTCGGCCTCCTTCCCAGCCTTAGTCAAGTTTCCAATTGATGGTGGATCGTGGTAGCTGTTAGAGATGGTTGTAGTAGTGATGGATATTGTATCTTTTGTATTTTACCTAGCTAGACTAGTTATGACTAGCGTAGTATGTTATGATATTTTGTTATTTTCAAACGATGTATGTGGGATTAGATATCACCACCTTTTGTTGTATGAACAAATGATGTAATCGTTATTAATGAAAATGAATGAAAATCATGATGTATTATGGTAAAATATATTATTGTATTGTTGTTATTTTCCATTATGGTTGTTACTATTGTTATGATTACAACTATTATTTATCCTTGCCATGTGATTCTCATATTCTGATGTGATGATTATTTGGTGATGAGTTACGAATCTTGTGGGATGTTTATTTTATGAGTATGACGTGCATGACAATATTGGTTAAATAGATGTCTAATTATTCTTTGATATTTTATATTGAAGTATAAAAATGCCGCCTACGACAAGACAAACAACGCAAGACCCGTTGCCTACTTCTCAGGCACAACTAGACCAACTAATTACTGACAAAATTGCTGCGGCCCTGGCCCAGTTCGAGGCCAACCGCACCGTTCAAAGCGGGGGCTCTGGCGGAACTGGTAGTCGAGGCGACAATACTCGCGAAAGATCCACGTCAGGTATATATCATTGATATGTCGTATATGTTGGGTTACGTCCCAAATTGACTTATCTTGTGATGGCATTATTGTGTAATGTTGCAGAATCTGGCAATCCTGTTCCTTCCTGTACATTCAAAATGTTCCTGGATTGCAAGCCAATCAACTTCAACGGCACTGAAGGATCCGTTGGTCTTCTGAAATGGTTTGAGAAAACCGAAGCTGTGATTCGTATCAGCAAGTGTACTGATGAGCAAAAAGTCATGTATGCTACAAACCTTTTTCTGGACAACGCACTGTCTTGGTGGAATAGTCAAGTGCAATCCATGGGCGATGAAGCAGCCTATGCTCTTTCATGGCCTGATTTGAAGGAACTAATGATTAAGGAGTACTGTCCAGCTAGCGAAATTTAAAAGTTGGAAACTGAATTCTGGAACCTTTCCATGATCGGGGCGGATATTGCTACCTATACCTCCCGGTTCCACGATCTTTCTCGTTTGGTACCCCGCCTTGTCACTCCTGAGTCGAAGAAAATTGAGAGGTATCTTTATGGTTTGGCCCCTCAAATTCGTGGCATGGTCGCTTCCTCAAAGCCTGCTACTATGCGCGAAGCAATTGATCTTGCTCTCAGCCTGACAAAGGATGCTATCCGTATTGGCACGTTGTCGAAAAAGGCTACAGGTGGTAATGTTTCTGATGTAAAAGTTTCTGAGATTAAGAACACCGCGGTTGAAGGTCAGTCTTCTGGTCGTAAAAGAAAGTTTTCGGGAAACAAGAACCACAACTCTGCTGGTAACAAATCTGGGTCTAATCGAAAAGGTAAAGGTTTTGTTGCCACTACTCAAAATGGTGGTAAAAGACAAAATTCACAAGGTAATGGTGGTGGAAACCAAACTGTTTGCTGGAAGTGCAAAAGGGTTGGTCATAGTGGTGAGAAATGCTATACAGGTACGCCTGTGGTTCCTAGTGACAAGCGTCCGTGCTATGAATGTGGATCCACTGACCATTGGAGGAAGAATTGTCCAAAGCTTAGAAATCAAGCCCAAGGAAGAGCCTTTGTTATCGGTGCCGGTGAAGCACGTCAGGATCCCAATGTTGTCACCGGTACGTTTCTCCTTAACAATCATTATGCTTCTATTCTATTCGATACCGGAGCCGATTTTAGTTTTGTCTCTATTGATTTCAAACGCTATCTTGGTTTAAAGACTAGTAAACTAGAGACACCTTACTCCATAGAATTGGCCAATGGTAAAACTATAGAAACGAATGAAGTAGCGAAAGATTGTAAATTGGATCTTTGTGGGCATGAGTTTAGTATTGATCTTTTACCGGTTGTCTTGGGTAGTTTTGACGTCGTTATTGGTATGGATTGGTTGTCAACAAACCGTGCAGTCGTGGTATGCGATGAAAAGTTAATTCGAATCCCTCTAGTGAACGATGAAGTTCTCTCTATTCAAGGGGAAAGGCGTGGAACGCCCTTGCGAATCATTACTTGCATGAAAGCCCAGAAGTGCTTGCGGAAAGACTGTTATGCATTCTTAGCGCATGTTGTTGATAAGAAGTCCAAAGAGCGTAAGCTCAAAGATATTCCCGTGGTAAGAGATTTTCCTGAAGTTTTCCCTGAAGATTTGCCGGGATTACCGCCTCCCCGGCAAGTTGAGTTTCGTATTGATCTTATTCCTGGAGCTGCTCCCGTGGCGCGATCGCCATATCGACTAGCTCCCTCCGAAATGCAAGAATTGTCCAACCAGTTGCAAGAATTGTTGGACAAAGGTTTCGTCCGACCAAGCTTCTCACCTTGGGGAGCGCCGGTCTTGTTCGTTAAGAAGAAAGATGGTACGTTTCGCATGTGTATTGACTATCGCGAGTTGAACAAACTTACCATCAAGAATCGTTATCCCTTGCCTAGAATCGATGATTTGTTTGATCAACTTCAAGGTTCTAGTTATTATTCGAAAATTGACCTAAGGTCCGGGTATCATCAGTTGCGTATTCAGGAAGAAGATATACCGAAGACTGCATTCCGAACTCGCTACGGTCACTATGAGTTTCTTGTCATGCCTTTTGGACTAACGAACGCCCCTGCTGTCTTCATGGATTTGATGAACCGGGTGTGCAAACCTTACTTGGACAAATTCGTGATCGTGTTCATTGATGATATTGTTATTTATTCACGAACCGAAAAGGAGCATGAAAATCACCTAAGGTTAATTCTCGAGCTCTTGCGGAATGAAAAGTTGTATGCCAAATTCTCTAAGTGTGACTTTTGGATTCGAGAAGTCCACTTTTTGGGCCATGTTGTTAATGAGAAGGGTATACATGTCGATCCTGCAAAAGTTGAAGCGATTAAAAATTGGGAAGCACCAAAGACCCCTACCGAGGTGCGTCAATTTCTTGGTCTTGCGGGTTATTATAGAAGATTCATTGAGAATTTTTCTAAGATAGCACAATCGTTGACGATGTTAACCCAAAAGGACAAGAAGTTTGAATGGACCGATAAACAAGAGTCAGCCTTCCAATTATTGAAGCAAAAGTTGTGTGATGCTCCTATTCTTTCCCTACCTGAGGGTACGAAAGATTTCGTGGTATACTATGATGCTTCGCACCAAGGTTTGGGTTGTGTATTAATGCAACGTGATAAAGTAATCGCTTATGCTTCCAGACAGTTGAAAGTGCATGAGAAAAATTACACGACACATGATCTGGAACTTGGTGCCGTGGTTTTTGCACTGAAAATTTGGAGGCATCATCCCTATGGTACCAAATGCATAATTTTCACTGATCACAAGTCTTTGCAGCATATCTTTGATCAAAAAGAGCTGAACATGAGGCAAAGACGTTGGGTGGAATTGTTAAATGATTATGATTGTGAAATCAAGTACCATCCTGGCAAAGCAAACGTTGTAACGGATGCTTTAAGTCGGAAAGAAAGGGCCAAGCCGTTACGTGTTCGTGCATTGGGCTTGACGATCCATACCAATTTGACCGATCGCATCCGTGAAGCCCAAAGTAACGCGCTAAAACCTAAAAACGTGAAGAAGGAAAATCTTCGCGGTATGGTTGATTCATTGGTGTCTAAGACGGATGGAACTTTGTATTTTATGGATCGAGTATGGGTACCCCTGTATGGTGGCCTGCGTGAGTTAGTTTTGGACGAAGCTCACAAGTCAAGGTATTCGATTCATCCTGGCACTGATAAAATGTTCAAAGATCTGAAGGAATTTTATTGGTGGCCATACTTCAAACGAGACATTGCGGCTTACGTGGCTCGCTGTTTGACATGTTCGAAAGTAAAAGCCGAGTATCAAAAACCGTCTGGACTGCTCCGAAAACCTGAAATTCCTGAATGGAAATGGGAGCAGATTTCTATGGATTTTATTACAAAGTTGCCCAAAACATCTAGTGGTCACGACACTATTTGGGTAATCGTTGATCGTTTAACAAAATCTGCTCATTTCTTGCCCATTCGTGAAACCGACAAAATGGAGAAATTGGCTCGTTTGTACATCAAAGAAGTGGTATCCAGGCACGGAGTGCCTGTATCTATTATTTCGGATCGAGATAGCCGATTCACTTCAAGATTTTGGAGAACATTGCAATATGCTCTGGGTACTCGCTTAGACATGAGTACAGCATATCACCCTCAAACTGATGGTCAAAGTGAAAGGACTATTCAGACATTGGAGGACATGTTGCGAGCCTGTGCTGTTGATTTTGGTGGTAACTGGGATTCACATTTGCCTCTGGTTGAATTCTCATATAATAATAGTTATCATTCAAGTATTCAAGCTGCTCCGTTCGAAGCTCTGTATGGACGAAAGTGTAGATCTCCTTTGTGTTGGGCAGAGGTTGGTGACAAGCAATTAACCGGACCAGAAATTATTCAAGAGACGACTGACAAGATCTTTCTGATAAAAGATCGTTTGAAAGCGGCTCGCGACCGACAGAAAAGCTATGCGGATAATAGGCGTAAGCCTCTAGAATTTGAAGTCGGTGATAAGGTCCTGTTGAAGGTTTCACCTGGAAGGGTGTAGTTCGTTTTGGAAAGCGCGGGAAGCTAAATCCTAGATATGTTGGTCCTTTCGAAATCTTGGCTAGGATTGGTCCCGTTGCTTATAAGCTCAAGTTGCCTGAAGAGCTTAGTGGAGTCCATGATACCTTCCATGTATCTAATCTGAAGAAGTGACTCTCGGATGAAACTTTGATCATTCCCGCTGATGAGATTCATGTTGACGATAAGCTTCATTTTATCGAAGAACCGATAGAAGTAACGGACTGGAAAGTTCAAAAGCTTAGGCGTAGCAGAATCAAATTTGTGAAAGTGCGTTGGAACGCAAAGCGTGGACCGGAGTTCACATGGGAAAGGGAAGATCAAATGAAGCAGAAGAATCCCGCCTTGTTTAAGAAAAATCCTCGAAAGAAGGGCTCACGCCGAGTTTCGCGGACGAAACTCCTTAAACAGGGGGAGAATGTGACGTTCGGCAAAATTAAGGTAAATCCGTACGCAATTAATATATATAATTAACTGTTCTAAGCAAGGATTAATATTAATTAAGTATACTAGAGTATTCGGAAAATAGCGGAGTCCAATAGATGGCATAGGAATGCCTTAGTTTAATTAGAAGTGCGAAGGAATCGCATAAGAATAAACTAGTCCGAAATGGACGTTGGTGATTACCCGGCAATAAAAAAATAACCGAAAACGATCCCGAGTGCCCGGGATATAAAATGAAGGTTATTTTTATGAAATATAAAGTGTTTTGGAACCCCAAAACTATAAATGAAAACTCCAAATTAAATCTCCCGGTAGCGAATAAAGTTCGCGTATCGCGCCCGATGCGCGTAAAATATATAATTTCACCCGGTAAGAACCTAAATAACTTACCAATACTTAAACTAGGCTATGTTTAGGGGTAACTTAAAGCTAATTATATGTCCATAATAGCTCGTAATAAGAACGTGATAAAATCCCGAAAACCATAACCGATTTGGTTGAAACTAAACTAGGGAATTAGTAAATATTTTGGAAAAGTAATGGGCCCTACAAGGCCACCCTATGGCCGGCTCTCATGAGCCACCAAAGCCACCAAAGTGTTGCCTTGTACATATGAGTAATAATTATGTTAAGCATGCTTATGGAATGGTCTAATCTCTAGTACATTTTATGCTTTTATAAACCACCTAAGTCACCTAATATCCTCACACACATACAAAACAAGAGAGCTTCTCTTCTCCCTCATATAACTTACGGTCCAAACAAACTTTCCATCATCACTTTGAGTTTTTTTAATTTTCAACATTCCAAAACACTTCATTTCTAATCCTATTTCAAGTGTGTTTAAGTGCTTGGAGCTTAACCCTTGGAAGACACACTAAAACCCCTTCATATTCAAGTGTTTTTGTGACTTCCCTAGCCTTGTGCTAGTAGTAAGTTTCTTGAAACTTATCTTGTTCAAGTTTTATTTATTTATATGCTTAACTTGCAAGTTGTTTTTGGGGTGTTTTTAACCAAAGTTTTTAAACAAGGTTTTGTGTGTTTTCTAACAATGAAATGAAACGTTTATAAAGATGGTCATAAACATGAGTTTTAGGGTGGTTGGTGATGTTATTTTGTTACAAAAATATTGTATGTTCTAGTATTTTTTATTTTTTTTTAGAAGTTGTTTTGGATGAAAAACATAAACACCTAATACACCTAAAAATGGTTTTGATCATTATATTATGACTAATGGAACCATTTGAACATGAAATATTTGTAACAAAATGTAATGAAGCTAAAATCACAAAAATAAAGTTGTAGACTTTAAAAATACAAGTATGAACAAATGGACTCCAAGACTTAAATCAAACATGTTAGTATGCTTAAAATGACCATATGAGACTAATAAAAGTGTTGGATGGTGAAAAGAACACTTATCGTAAATTTTGACATGTTAAAGTTTACTAGTTTTAGTGGAAATTGTCATTTTTATAAGTCTTGGGAATAATATGTAACTTCTGTAAAGATACAGGTTTGAAAAGTAACTTTGGAAAGTCCATGGGTGTAAATTGTGATTTTGAAAACTTTATGTTGAAAAATGTAACTTTAGAAAGTAAAAGGTTGAGAATGAAAAGTTATATTTTAAAAGGGTTGCTTTTGTAAAAGTAAGGAAACTTACACAAATATTTATTTTGTAAGAATGATATTTTTATAAAAAGTATTTTATAAAAATATAAATTTACCATAAGTGTGGGAAAATATAAACACTAATATTTTTGTAAGAAAAATGGTAATGTAAACAACTTGTGATGTTTAATATAAAAATAAGCATTTTTACATTTATGGGGATGTAAAAGTGTTGTAAGAATTTTTAGGAATAAAACATCCAAGTTAATATATATATTCGAAAGTAGGAAAATGCGTAAACCGGCAAGTAGTATGATTTCCTACAAAAGATATATATATATATATATATATATATATATATAAGTTAAGAAATCGGGAAAGCGGACGTATGTCAATGCGGCGAGCTATCGGACTACGTGTAAAATGAACAAAGCATAAATCGAACAAAAGCGTAAATCGGACGGATAAGTATACGAGTATAACTTCCTACAAGATACGAGTATACGTTATTGCGGCGATTACGATTTAACTATTCTAAGTAAGAAAATATGTATATATTTTGTGAACAAAATATATGTAAGGATTATTAAGGGTGAAAAATATACATAAACACTTTCCTAAGTGTTGGAAGTGAGATGGGAGAATTTGTAAGAAATAAAATAAGTTAAGTATGTTATTATAAGTATATGTATACTTATATGAAAAATAAATAATTAACATAAAATAAATCTCGTTCGACAAGATCTTTGTATATTTATTTTTATGGGGAAATAAATATATAATAAAAGTGAGTCGAGTCGGAAGATATAACGAAATAGTAATACAAGTTAGTAAATACATATTGATAAATATGTTTAAGGATCATGACGTGTAAGGAAAACGGGCAATGATCGGGGTTCACGATGACGAAACCAACTAACTTGGTAATTAATAGCAACAGTTATAATATAAGTTAAGTGAAACTTGTAACGGGATAAATCATCACCAACGAACCTAAGACTAGGGTATATTCCTAATTAAACCGTAAGTATAAACGTGGTGTCGGGAGTTGGGGAAAGACAACTTGCCAGTAAGACACGCACTTTGAGACCGGTGCCTTATTAAGTTAGGACACATGTAGGTGGTCTCGCATTGGACTTGGCAAAGACTATTTTCTGATTTCGTGACACGCTTGAGGTGAGTTTTCACGGCCCCTTTTACGTTTTACTGTTTTTAAACTTGGGGGAAAGATATGTAAGAAAGAATTAAATGTGCGATAACATGTAAAAGTATGAAATGGTACATAAGATGGGCACATGGGTAACGGTAAAGTCACATGGGACGTGAAGTCTCCGCAGTTAACTGTAACCATTTATACAAAGGGATGTAGCCATAGAATATGGGAATAGTACTATTGGTTCTTGACGAGACCCACCCCGGTTGATTAGTGATCAACACGGAAGGACCACGGGGTGCGACGATATTCTAAATTAGTTGTTACCATGTAAACAACTTGCGGGGCAAAGTAAAATAGTCTGGTTTTGGTTACGGGCCTATGGGGATTCCATCGGTATTAGGACTTGCAACCCTAATAGCATATGTAGCACATTTCTTATTTCGTTATGCGCACTTATTTACAAATGAATGTTAATTTATTTGTGTGTTAAAACCTGTGAAACTCACCAATATATTTATATATTGACGTTTTTCCTAACATATCTTTCAAGTAACTAAGAATGTGAAGGCGTGCAATGGTTAGGGCGGGCGAAATAAAGACGAGACGGACTTTTGTTAGGGATTTACTAATATTTCCTATGGGATTGGAAAATAGTTGAAAATCCTTATTTTGTTAAAAACTACATTTTGGGACGTGTATCTAAACAAAATACTTTTCGTCGTCTAATGAATGTTTATTATCTAAATTATGTGTTTGTTTAATCTTGGCTATGAAGCATTTCTCTTTCGCGTCCATGCCACGTGTTTCCGCCGTTGTGGTGTGACACTACATGCAGTAGAGGCATGTACCAATCATTGTCAATGATTGCCAATCATTGACTTGACCCTCTGCGACCCGTATAGATGATGCATTTGGTTTTAGCAAATTAAAAATATGTCATTTCCCCGGTGCAAAAAAACTTAATGTTTTAATTCCGAAACCTTGGTTTTGGGGTAAACGACTGATTTTTACTAAACCGGTTTTACCAAGTTTTAAATTTATAAAGTAAACAATAATTACTTTAGAAACTAAAACCAACACATACGCAGAGAACCTAACGTGCAAACCTGACGTGCATAGTATAGCCTCTAGGGTATGTATTGAGTATCGTATTCCAGAGTTCACACTTTCCCCTACTCAACCTTTCATCAATTAACTGGTCGGGTTTTAAAAAGAAAATAAAACGGATGGGTTCTTTAAAAGAAATTAGTTTTGAAATAAGTTTTGGTTTTATAAAATAAAAGATAAAATAGTAGAGTAGATAAATATGCATATCTCGGGGCCCTCCGTATAAATAGTTAAGTTTATTATTAAAATTAATAATTTAGGATAGTCAAATGTGAGGAAGACGAGAGATATCTTGAAGTGTTGACTCCTTTATAGAGAAGCGGGGCCACTACTAAGTAGCGTGCGCAACCTTCCAATGTGGGCCCTCATGAAGGTACCCTGCCAGGTCCTCGCATATAGTGGGCTCCTTAAGTCGCGGTCAAGTCTCGGGTCCTCGAACTTATCTCTTGAATTGGAGGCTTCACTTCCGACCTGGAACACCGTACACTTCCCTTAGCTCTCGCGTTCCGTACCGAAGGGTCTCTCCTTATGGTCAATCCCGGCAACCTTGTATCCCCTAAGTAGGTTAACGATCATGAAGATCGAAGGTTCTCTCTTACAGTTGACTCAGGCGACTCGTACCCCCATTGGCTAACGGCGTTGTACTAACGAGAACTAGAAATAGAATCTTTAATTTATTTATCTTTTAAGTGACACTTTATTATTTAGTGATCAATTAAACATAAAGTTGGTAAAATGAAGGATAACTTAATAACCCAACCCTTAACCTCCCGAACTGAATGAAATCATTGGTAAAGGTGGCACATAATCCTAAAAGCGTGCAATCTGAAGATTACTGGTGCGCCCGTAGGGAAACCGTCTTTAACCAAGAACATCATTCACTCATCTAGTAAGTACCAGAAATGTGTCACTCAGATTCGGTCCACTTCATAAGTCATTGCTTAGAATCCGGTTTGGCTATCAGAAGCCCGAAGGATCTGTCTCACTACCGGTTTCCTCGCCTTGGATCTAGCTTGGGGCTACCAGAAGCTGATTATACCTCTAGTTATTTAATTAAGTTAAAGTATTTTAAGTTATTCAATTAATCATCATTCAAACCTGTCACAAAGATAAACAAACAAAGATTAGAAGAAGATAACACAACAAGTAACTAAAAATAAACTACTATTAATAATAATAAAAGTCTACAAATCGAAGTGGGTTCGGGAATTATGAAAAGATACAACCATAAGAAATAGTCAACACAAAAACATGGTTGCTCATAGACAAGCTCTCCATCTTTAAGTGATATCTAACTCACATGATCCTCACGACCCTCGATATTTATTGCATAACTACTCTACGATCCCGTGCTTGGCCAAGTTGATCAAGGTAGGTCGAGGCCTAACCATTGAGGGATGTTAGGAGGTCCCTAAGGCCTCCCAAAGGACCCCAAGATCTTTGGAAGACTCTTGGTAGTCAGTCAAAAAAAGCACAAGAAGGGATGATCAAATGGTAATGTGTAGCTTGCTATTTATAGGCAAATCAGCTTGAGCATGGTTGTGCCAAAAGGTGCAGCATGGGCGTGCACACTAGTATATTATCAGATTCTGTCGGTTTAAGCCTTGGGGAACATCTTTCAAAGAGCATGGATGTGCCAAGTGATGTGGCACCAGCGTGAACGTGCCCTCAACACATTTTCTTGTTCTCCAAGCTTGCTGTGTTGTCTTCTAGCGTGCAGGGCCTCCGTGCAAGTGTGCGTGGGCGTACTGGGTCACTCCTGGACTGGTTTTATCACTGTTTAAGTCCCGAGATTGTCTTCAAACATACAAGGAACATGCTGCAGGTCTCGTATCTTTAGGAATCTCCACTTTTTGCTTGTTTTTGCTCGGAAATCCTCTGTTTCCGTCTTGGGGCTCCAGTTTCCTGAGAAATACAAATAGGAACGAATTAAGCACCCAATATTAATAATATAAGCCTAATTGTATCCTATTATGAGACTATTTAAGTCTGTTATATATGTTAATAATGTGAGTTATCAAGAGGCCTCTACGGGTCGCATATGATCACTTGAATAGTTTTACCTTCATTTTGGATGAAATGAACAAAAAAAACTACTCTCTGCGACCTGTAGAGGCCTCTACGGGTTGCATAGGATCACTTGAATACTTTTACCTTTGTTTTGGATGGAATGAACAAAAAAAAAACTTTTCTACAGCCAATAGAGGCCTCTACGGGCCGCAGAGGATCAAATCAGATGGTACTTTTACTTTTTTAGGGTCTCGATAAGCATGTAAGCGTATATTATCATCTCGTTAAGCATGCAAGCGGTTTTTTGTTTCCATAGTCGTCTCGATAAGCGTGTAAGCGTATATTATTGTCTCGTTAAGCGTGTAAGTGGTTTTTTGTTTCCGTTATCGTCTCGATAAGCGTGTAAGTGTATATTATCATCTCGTTAAGCGTGTAAGTGGTTTTTTGTTTTCGATGTTGTCTCGATAAGCGTGTAAGCGTATAACAAACATTTATATAAATAAATAGACAAATAAACAAGCGTTTCAAAACATAATATATAAAAATATAATAATATAATGTAAACAAGTGTACTAGCCAAATACATCAGATCAAAATAACACTACTGGGGGGCGATTGCTGCGTGGTGCCAACAGGCGGCGGTGGCTGCAGCGAGGACAACCCGGGCTCCTGGGAGGACGTGCCGACATGGGTGCCTGCACCAGGCCGTGATAACGGTGCCAAAACGGCAACCGCACGCCTCTCCTCCTCGCTCGCAAGAAGCAGACTATGAGTCTGACCCACTCCCACTCACCACTGATCCACTCCCACCCGTCACTGATCCATCTGATGCCGCCAATGACGCGCCGCCACAGCCTCATCCGCCATCACTCATAGTTGCTCTGCGACAGTAGAAGTCAACCTCAACGACCAAAAAACGCGTGGCGGATTCTGCTGGGCATGAGGATCGGGCACGAGCCTCGGGATCTCCACCTCTGGCTTTGCCACGTCCACCATCTCAACCTCAACATGCCCCCTCCTGAAGACCATGATGTACCAAAGGTTGCAGTACATACTCCGGGTCACCCTTCTTCGTAACAATATAGTATCTGGGTAGGCGATCCTTCATCTTTTCCGCCATGTGCATATTTCTCATCGAATCCAGATCTAACGGTCTGCAACACAGAATTATAATATTATTAACAATTATAATATCAATAATAATAACAATAAAATAATAATAAATAAATAAATAACGACATTACTTAGGCAGCATGAAGCGTCCCAGTAATATCTCAGCGTCGCTGGTAGCCGTGAGGTATCGGGGACCATGGGCATGTTGTGCTAAGGCACAAATGATCCCCCCGCATGCTATGACCGAAGTATCCATCTTGTGCGAGAGCGACACAAACAGCTCGACGAGGCAATGATGCATAACACACGCTCATGGCCTGAGCATGTAGTAAAGAAAGAAAAGGTCACCCTGGGTGACCTTATCGTTACTCTTCAATCGCCTTTGTCTTTGGATTCACTCGGGTGAAGAAAGTAAATTCTTTATCAACCAGTAAGCTTTCGAGTATCTACATAGCAATAATAATAAGGGTTTAATAACAATAACAACAACAATAACAACAAAAACAACAACAATAATACCTGCATTTGAGTCTTGCCGCTATACAACTCCCGTTTAATCTTGGTTAATGCGTTATGGATGTCTTGTAAAATGACAGGGCACTCTGGGTATCGATCTCTAACGGCCGAAAGAATCGGTATTGGTAAAACGTTTTGTAAATAAAGCGTGTTCACCAATTTTAAACAGTCCTTGTTCATCCTCTGAGCAT
Source organism: Ambrosia trifida (assembly GCA_028751855.1). Lineage (NCBI taxonomy): Eukaryota > Viridiplantae > Streptophyta > Magnoliopsida > Asterales > Asteraceae > Ambrosia > Ambrosia trifida. The sequence goes on from CM054128.1 coordinate 108,817,960, forward strand.
ATGCGTAACCCTCAATAAATTCAAACGGTGGGTGATTATGATTTGGGTTGATGACCCTCAAACTCCAACCACTGTATCTTAAGCTGTATTTCATTTTAACTTCAAATGGGCATTCACACTTTTTACTACCCGTCTTCCAAAGTGTGGCTACACTACGAGGTTTGCCATGTAAAGTACAAACTATAGTAGCTAAATCTGGACTCTTATTCTCCCCATTTCCCTTGTTTTCAGTACGTTTATATACAGGGACTTAACCAAGAGCTATTGCTCTGTGGAAAACCCAATCTGTCACCTCTTTAAGATTTGCGAATACCTGAACGTTTATATACGAGTCTAGTTAAATTTTTATATATTAACAATACAAATTACGCATACCCACAAACAAACATACATGCATACATACATACATATATACATACAAACATCCACATATACATACAAACATACATACATACAAACATACATACATGCATACATACATACTAACATACACACATACATCCAAACATACATACATACATACATACATACATACATACATACATACATACATACATACATGCATGCATGCATGCATGCATGCATACATACATACTAACATACACACATACATCCAAACATACATACATGCATATATACAAACATACAAACATGCATACATGCATACATACTGACATACACACATACATCCAAACATACATACATGTATACATACACGCATACATACAAACATACACACATACATACGAGGCAACATATATACGGGTATAAATTATAAACAGGCGTAAATAAGTAAACACACCTGAGTTGTTTCAAATGAAATATCCGGGTTCGGTTCCTCGCTACAGTCACCCGCCTCGTGTGCGTACTGTGGAGCGCTTAGAGGCACGTAACATGACTCCGGTTCTTCTACATACTCGTTTAAATTGGGCAGTTGTGGCTGTTCATTCAAATCCGGCAGCGCTGCTTTCCCAGATATAACCTCTTGCTCACCAGGCTCATTATCGGCTCCAACATCGCTTTTCGGGATGCAACATACGTCAAACCATTCACTCGAAGACATTGTGTTACGAACTAGTTGGTCAGATGGTATTTTCGCCGGAGAAATTGCGAAATTGTCGGAGAAAAAAATTTAAAAGTTTGAGGCCTCGACTGCAAATGGTGCATGGTTGATGGTTTAAAGTGCTGATAGAAAACTCTGCGGTTCGTAGGGGTCTCTACTGGTCGCAGAGGTATTTAAATGCTCTCAGCTACCAGATCTTTATGGCTCGTAGAGGTCTCTACGGGCCGCGGAGGGGTGATTTACACTGAATTGTCAGTCTGATACTCAGATACCTCGTACTTTCTAACCTTATACGACTTATAGAGGCATCTATGAGTCGTATAGGGTTTAATTGCACCCAACTACTAGGCCTCTGCGGCTCGTAGAGTCTCTACGAGTCGCAGAGCTTAGCTGACAAGCCTGCAAGTGCAGTCTGGACATTGAATGTTCAGAGGGCCCATATATACGACCCGTAGAGGCCTCTACGGGTCGTAGAAGGGTTAGGTTTTTAGGGCAACAAAACTATACAACTCGTAGAGGCCTCTACGAATCGTATAGGGATGTGGTTTTCAATGCTCTGACACTTCTACGACCCGTAGAGGCCTCTACGGGCCGCAGGGGGCTGTGAAACCCTAAAAAACCCTACGGTGTAAATAACATGATTCGTTAACAAAGGGCTGGAGTTCAGTTTTCAACAACCTCAGTAATCTCTTTATCTTTAAAATTTGAGTTCGGGCCACGCTAGAAATCGGCTAACTTCACCCATGCATGTAAAACATATATGGTATTCCCAAATCTCATTCGGATGTTAATCTATTTGTATCACTCATCCTGGCCTCTTTTTTATTCAAGCATTCATAATCAACATTCAGTTGTAATGTATGGGTTAAAGTCAACTCGTTTTTACACAAAACATAACCAGTTTTATACCGAGTAGAAATTGAAGTAAAAGTTTACATCAATTAGACCAATTAGACTGATAACCAATAAAATATTTATAGCCCTAATTAGGACTGACACAAATGTCTACCCTTATTGTGCTATGTAGACCGAAAACTAGTAACACATAAGTAATTGATGCAAAAATGATTATTTTGATAAATAAGAAGTATTTTGATTGTTTGTAATCATTTGGAACTGTTTAATTAAATTGATAAACTAAAAAAATGTGAATGACAATATGATTATTTAAAATATAAAATGGCTATTTATGTACCCTGAGATCTGCATTCAGCCTCTCTATTGTGTGAACCCACAATATTTGGGTTCATCCTTTGAGAGACCTTGACTAGATGGTTCCAAGGATGCAAATTGTGGACTACCAAGTTACTTAAAAGATATGTAGTGAAAATTTGGTGCAAGGTGCAACCAATAAATATGAGATAATAATAATGTAACTAGTTATATAACGTTTATTTATTTATTTTATTTTTAGTTTTTTTTTTAAGATATTATTCATTTCCTTTCATTAAAACAAAATACGAAAGTTACATCACAATAGAAGGTAGACGGGCAACAAGCTGCGTCGCCACCCCTTTTTGAATAGCGAACCCTAGTCTATCAAAGACAAATCATTGACCCCCTGGAGATGAACTATTGTTGTGGACGACCCGTTGGACCCTGGTCAAGAAACGAATAGTTTCTGGCGCTAGGGAGCCAAAGGTATCAAAGGCCAAAGGGATAAAGACATGTTGGTTCTCTGCACAAGCCTTAACATGCTTATTTACTTTCTTCGATTCCGCCTTTCTCGATGTTTATCTACTTTAGTTTTAGTTAAATAAATTTCCAAATTTGAATTCTATAATATTTTCAAATAACATGTATTTTACTTATTTACAGTATGTATTTATATAACTAAATAGTTTTAGTTATGAAATTAAAGTAGAGGTATATTTAAAAACTGTAACGATAATTGGGAGGTCACACAACATTTGAAACATGTAATCACAAATCAAAGCACTTAAAGAGTGGACATGCACTCATAAACCTTGGGTTGATTTACATTTGTCTTAATTAGACTAAAACTTATAGTCTATTCATAACACACAACTCATTAATTTACGCGGTCATCATCTGCTGAAACTCATTAAAATCAACAGCCCCTTTGCCATGAGTATCAAACATTTTTATCATCTGCAAACACTCATCATAAGTTTTAGGGTCACCAAGTCGACTCAGTGTCTTTTGCAAGCTCTTTGGGCTAATCTGCCCACACCCTTTCTCGTACTCGAACATCTCAAACGCTGCTCTCACATCGTCCCGTTCATTGTCATTCGCCTTCATCAGCTTCATAAAATCTTGAAAATCAATAAACCCATCCCCATCGGTGTCCAAATCATCAATCACACCCTGAGCCTCTTGGTGTGACATGTACTCTCCAATGGACCCGAAGTATGACCTAAGCTCTAAAGCGGAGATCTTTCCATCGTTATCTGAATCAAAACGCGCGAAAACTAATCTGAACTCTTGCTCACGGTTGTTGCTGTTATTGGTGATGGTGTTAGGTTTTGGTGATTTAGGGGACATTAGGGTTGGGGAAGTGGTGTTTGAGTTGGTGTTACTTTTGGACCGAAAACTACTTAGCCTTAAGATGAGACCCTTTGGTGGGAAACAACCAAATGATTTTGCAACTTTTGTTGTTTCCATTAGATGACAAAGAAAGAAAGATTTTCCTTAGTGAATATATTGTTGATGAAAACATTTAATGGAGATAGGTGTATGTATATATACACACACTTGAATAAATGAAGATGTAGATATATAGGTAACTTATGTGTGAGAATTGGAATCAAATGGCATGCAATGGTGGGGAAAAAACATGAGACAAAAGTGTAATGGGAAATTTCGAAGAAGGTGTAGTGAAATGCTTGGGGTTGAAAGATTGCGTGAAGTTTGGTTACAAGGAATCTGCATGGCAACTTCCTTGAACGACTTTTGAGTATATATGTCGACGACTTCAAGTCTAACTGTTTCATAAACTCATAAGGCGGTTTGGTGTGGTTTCGGGGAGGTATTCGATGGGATGATGTGGACGAAGCCCCGATCGGGAACACCGCCTCCCCCTTGATATTGCCCAAAAAATTATAGCCGTTGCAATATGAACGTTTGGCTTTTATTTTTTTATTTTTTTAATCAAACTTTATATAACCAAATCAAAGTTAAAACAAAACACACCATATCACTCTACAATCCACACTACAATACTTTCTTTCTAAAATTTATAAGAGTTTTCATCTTCAAAATTTTATAAAATCCAATTGTTTAGCCATGTGTTCATCAGAGTCGGAAAAAAACGCGATAAACTTTTATGAACTTTAGTTTGTAATTTTTTTTTAGTTTGTGAACTTTAGTTCGTAATTTTTTTTTTACTTTGTGAACTTTAGTTTCTATTTTTTTTTTTTAACTTTATGAAATTTCATTTTTTTATGTTTTTCCATTTTTTTTTTAATTTTAACGGTTTTTATTAATTTATTTTTATCAAAAAATATTTATGAAATATAAAATATATAATTAAATAAAAAAGAAAAATAATAAAAAAAAGAAGGGGGAATGAGAGAATTTGAGGAAACCATTTCCAAACTTTGAAAGAGAAAATAAAGGAAATGAGGTGGAGCTGGTGTGACATTTGGGAAAGTTGGGGGGGGGGGTGTAACCACACCATATAGCCTAATGGGAGCCCTATGGTCCGTTTTTAGCAATGTCACAACAATTTGGATTTTAAATGTTTGTGAAATTACCTTGATGTTTTTAGTTTAATTTATATCATTTTAGTATAAATGGATTTGATGAAGTTGTAATTAATAGTCAACGTATATAATAGGAAATTGCATTGTCAATGTACATAAAAATAGCTAATGTTTATTGTAGTCAAACATAGATCTCTCCACTCATTTAGCTAACTCATTCATAATGTACTCTATAAATACTCGGATGATTCTAATGAGAAAGCAGGCAATTAACATAACTATCATGTCTATCATTTGAGGCATTCTAATATGGTATCAAACCTTATTGATCCTGCTCCTCTGACCTAAATTCTGCCGCTGCAGAACTGCATCTGCTGCCTTCTTCTTCTGTCCGGTCTTCCTGCTCTTTTCTTTCCACACCTCTTCTTCTTTCTTCCTACCAAATGGACATCAAACTTCACCCCGCCTTAACCATCTCCAACATCAAAACTCATATCCCCCTTGTTCTTGAGAAAGATTCCCCAAACTACACCACTTGGACCACCCTATTCCGTGTCCACTGTCAAGCTTATGAAGTCCTTGACCACTTATCCCCAAAACCCACAACTGCCGCCTCCTCCTCTGACAACCCTGACTCGGCAGCCGCAGAAGCCCTATGGTCTCGTCTCGATGCCATAGTGCTCCAGTGGCTCTATGCAACCATATCCACCACTCTTCTAAACATTATCATACAACCAGGACAATCCGCTCACGAAGCCTGGTCCTCGATTCACGCTGAATTCAATGACAATAAAACCACCCGTGCCATTTTCTTAGGTCAAGAATTTGCTAACCTTTGCTTTGATAATTTTTCCTCCATGGAAGAATATTGTCAATATGCGAAGAATCTGGCCGACCAGTTGATCAGCGTGGGTTCTCCGGTCGATAATCAGATGCTTGTCACCAAAGTTTTGACTGGCCTTACCGAACAATTTGATGGCATCTCCACTGCTCTTCAAAACCGAGATCCTCTTCCCCCGTTCAGCGAGGTTAGGTCACGTCTCAACTTAGAAGAAAGCAAGAAAAAGAGACAAGCCACACGAGCCGCCCAACAATCTGCTACTGCCCTCGCTGCAACAACCCACCAGTCCGGCCGATCGAACACTGCTGACTATAGCTATACCGACAGAGGACGCGGCCGATCCCGTGGCTCGCGTGGTGGTCGCCACCGTGGAGGACGCTCCGGGAACAACCGAACCTCTCAAAACTCTCAGCGGTCTTTTTCTGCTCCTTCTCAAAACTCTCAAACCCACCCATATATTATTTTTCCATCCAATTGGACAGCTAATCAGTGGGCAAGTATTTTAAATAACCAAACCGCCTCTCCAGCTAATCAATCGGCCCCACCTTGTCCTTATCCCTCAAGACAAACAAACCAAAACTCACAAGGTATATTGGGCCCAAAACCGGACCAGGCCCACTACACGGGGTACACACCCACTGATATCGAGCAGGCCCTTTACACCATGTCACTCAACCCTCCGGATCACGGTGTTATGGACACGGGTGCATCGTCTCATTCTGCCAATGCTCAAGGTATATATTCCCCGTCTTCTTTTAATAAGTGCACTAATAAATATATTATTGTTGGAAATGGCATGTCTATACCTGTATTGGCCCAAGGCAACCAACACCTACCCCCGCCTTTTCCACCCTTAAAACTTAATAATGTCCTGTTTGCACCACAAATAATCAAAAACCTTATATCTGTCCGTCGTTTAACCACTGATAATCTTGTGTCTATTGAATTTGATCCTTTTGGTTTTCTTGTGAAGGATCTCAAAACTCGGGAACCTATCCTACGATGCAATAGCACAGGAGACCTTTACCCACTCACTGCTCCTCTCCCGCTCAAGAATAATCAACCCTCTGCTTTTGCTGCCGTGTCTCAAGAACGCTGGCATCAACGCTTAGGGCATCCTGGCTCAAATTTATTACGTTCTTTAAAACTTTCATCTTTTATTGATTATGCTACTCATAATACATCTCATTGTGAACCATGCATTTTTGGCAAAAGTGTGAAATTGCCCTTTTATGATTCAAATAATTGCACTCATTTGCCTTTTGATATTGTGCACAGCGATCTTTGGACATCACCGGTCCTAAGCACCGCTGGTCACCGTTATTACATTTTATTTTTGGATGATTTTACAAATTTCTTGTGGACCGTCCCCCTCGCCACCAAATCACAAGTCTTCACCACCTTCACCAACCTACACAATCTAATCCACACACAATTTAACCGAAAAATCAAACAATTTCAATGTGATAACGGTAAAGAATATGCAAACCAAAATTTTTTCAACTTTTGCAATCACAATGGAATGCAGTTTCGCTTTTCTTGCCCCTACACCTCACCTCAAAACGGCAAAGCCGAACGGAAAATACGTACCATAAATAATATGATACGTACACTCCTCGCCCAAGCCTCCCTTCCACCAAACCTATGGCATCATGCCCTCGAAACTGCTACTTATCTTCTAAACATCCTTCCCAGCAAAAATCATGCTTTTAAATCTCCCACCACCCATCTTTACCATTGCACACCCGAGTATGACCACCTTCGTGTCTTCGGATGCCTATGTTACCCACTCTCACCCTCCACCACCATTGACAAACTTTCTTTTCGCTCTAAACCATGTGTTTTTCTCGGGTATCCTCCAAATCATCGGGGATACAAATGTCTCGACCTCTCCACTCACCAAATCATTATTTCTCGACACGTCCACTTCGAGGAATCCATTTTTCCATATTCCATCCAATCTCCCAACAACCCCCCTTCCTACGAATTTCTCAATCCTACCATCCACCCACTCCTTTGGGAACACCTAACTAAACCTACCACAACAAACCACTCCAACACGCCCAACCCAACTAACCCGCCAAGCCCACTCCAACACTCCCCAAGCCCAGCTAGCCAAAATTCCCCCCATGCCACAGCCCAATTCCCTCCTACTCCAACCGGCCCACCCAACTCCATACCATCCTCTAGCCCACAAAGTACTCCCGCCCCTCCACATCCTCACGTCCCTACTGATTCGGCCCATACCTCACCCAATCATACACCAGACAACTCTCATGCCTCACAATCTACGAACTCACCTTCTACGACTCACTCCCCTATCCCACCACCACCACCCCCTCCCCCCACACGTACAATGCGCACACGCTCCATGAGTGGCATTGTCAAACCCAACCCTCTCTACAACCTTCACACCACATCCATCATCCCTATACCCAAAAATCCACAGGTTGCCTTGGCCACTCCAGAGTGGCACCATGCCATGACCAATGAATTTAGTGCTCTTCTTAAAAATAAGACCTGGGAACTTGTACCTAGACAGCCTCATATGAATATTATTCGCAGCATGTGGCTCTTTAAGCACAAATTTAAATCGGATGGTACTTTAGAAAGGTACAAGGCTCGCTTGGTATGTGATGGACGCAAGCAACAAGAGGGTATTGATTGTGGTGAGACTTTTAGTCCGGTCGTCAAGCCGGCTACCATACGTACTGTTCTGTCTCTCGCCCTGGCCAAATCATGGCCCATCCATCAATTAGACGTCACGAATGCCTTTTTGCACGGGAACCTGGAGGAAACTGTATACATGTATCAACCCATGGGCTTTCGTCATCGTGACTTTCCGGATCACGTCTGTCGTCTACAGAAGTCCTTGTATGGACTAAAACAGGCACCACGTGCGTGGTACCAACGGTTTACTGATTTTGTTCTTTTGCAGGGTTTTCAACAAAGCAAATCAGACAACTCTTTATTTATTTATAATCATGGAGGTGACATGGCATATCTTCTTATCTACGTGGATGACATTATTCTCACCACCTCTTCTGATGCCCTTCGACAGTCACTTATGAAGATTCTTTCTGGCGAATTCGCCATGAAAGACCTTGGTCCTTTATCTTACTTTCTTGGTATACAGGTTACTCGCACCGGCAACTCCATGTTTCTTTCACAGCAAGCCTATGCACGGGACATTATTCACCGGGCATCCATGGACTCATGCAAGCCAGTTGCCACTCCTGTTGACACACAATCTAAACTCTCTGCTCAAGCCGGGGAGCTTTATGATGACCCCTCTACATACCGAAGCCTAGCCGGAGCTCTCCAATATTTAACATTCACTCGCCCGGACATCTCCTATGCTGTACAACAGATATGTATGTATATGCACGCACCTCGCATCGATCACTGGAATGCTCTGAAGCGTATCATCCGCTATCTTCAGGGGACTTCTGAGTATGGACTACACCTTGGTCCGGTGTGTGACATGTCTCTCCGTGCTTACACTGATGCTGATTGGGCCGGTTGCCCCGATACTCGCAGATCTACATCGGGTTATTGTGTCTACATGGGCGATAACCTCATTTCCTGGTCCTCCAAAAGACAAGCCACCATCTCTCGTTCCAGTGCCGAAGCAGAATACCGCGGCGTGGCAAACGTAGTTGCCGATATATGTTGGCTTCATAACCTGTTGCTAGAACTTCATCATCCCTTGACTCGCGCTACTCTAGTTTATTGCGACAATGTCAGTGCTGTCTACCTCTCCGGCAATCCTGTGCAACATCAACGCACGAAACACATTGAACTCGACATCCATTTTGTCCGTGAACAAGTTCAACGAGGACGTGTTCGTGTCTTACATGTACCCTCCAGACACCAGATTGCCGACATCTTCACCAAAGGCCTTCCGAGAGTACTATTTGATGACTTCAGATCCAGTCTCAGCATTCGGCCACCCTTCGCTTCGACTGCGGAGGTGTAATAGTCAACGTATATAATAGGAAATTGCATTGTCAATGTACATAAAAATAGCTAATGTTTATTGTAGTCAAACATAGATCTCTCCACTCATTTAGCTAACTCATTCATAATGTACTCTATAAATACTCGGATGATTCTAATGAGAAAGCAGGCAATTAACATAACTATCATGTCTATCATTTGAGGCATTCTAATAGTAATCATCGTCTCTGATTCCTCTATTGTCATATCGTTTCACGAAAGAAAATTTAATGGTTCAAGTAGATTGTTGTGATGGTTCCAACCTTTATAGAAAGGGAAACATCTTGTCTGAGTTAATTAACACATGAGGTTAAATTTCTAGTTTTACATAATAGAACATATCATTTTATTGCACAACGCATCATGTCTTATTTGATTATTAATTTTGTATACGTACACACAAAATATTTTAATCTAAGAGTGTGACATGTACCATTTAGAAAGTTATCGAGGTCTGATCTACGCAACCTACATATATGTTAATGGTTGTTCAACTAGTCATTCGAGTCAAGCCACCATCACCAACTGATCAGCTGAATAGAAAACAATGGGGTGGATTCATGGTTGACATATTTTAACACGGTTTTACTTACAACCAACAATGCATTAACGTGCCTCTGGTCAGTGTATTGTTCACATGAACACGTATATGTTTTTATGCCCTTTTCCTAATATTTTGGTGGATTGGTTGACAATTTTGAAGCCCCTATTTTGCTGCGCTTTGATAGTTCAATTTAGTAATCGAAATACCCACGCATTAATTCTATTTGAAATAATGGTTTGGAAATGTTGAAATAACGATTCAACAACTGTAAAACGATATTGTAAAATAATTATTTGATATAAATATGTTTTGTCGTGGAATACTTATTTGATTGCTGTTGTTCTTGGCTTTCGCAATCTTATCCTAGCATACGTCACTTAAGAATTTTCATTGAAATTGTTGTGATGTTTAAAATGTTTTAAACTATTATACAACAGCTCCACTGTTCAAACGTGTTTACATTTTATTTTGACACCCGTAAGTTTATATTGCCGATACAATATTGGGAAAAGATAACGTAAAAAGCTTATTAACGTAAGAAGCATAAGAAGCATTTTGAGCCATTAGATTTAGGCGGTGGCAAGCAGGGCCGTCTCCGAAACTATTAAAAAAAATTTAGGCCCTCATCAACATAAAAAAATTGGGCCCTACCCATATAAACTCATCAATCATGCATATAAAAAGTAAAAGTTCATAATACGATGATATTGTTATAAGACAAAGAAAACAAAAGTATTTTAGCGAAATGATAGAAACTCTTTACTTAAGCGAACTGTGTGGCTCTCCTAGCATTTTTCGAAGAAAACGTCTCGATCAACTCCTTGTAGTCCATTCCTTCTAATATTTCACTTTCAATAGCTATCATAGCCAATCCATTAAGCCTTTCTTGAGACATTGTCGATCGCAAATATGACTTCAACAACTTCAATTTTGAAAAACTTCTTTCCGCCGATGCCACCATTACTGGAATTGTCAACAACACTCTATAAGCATTTGTAGCATTAGGAAAAGAACCGAGATGCTTGAGCATGCTTAGAGCATCAAGAGGGCTAACAATGTGAGTCGGTAAAAATGTCTCGATCAACTTCAACTCCAAATAAAGTTCATTAGCATCAACATCAGATTCTTCTTCATACTTCAACGCATCTTGAAGACGATAACAACAAGACTTAAGACTCGCTTCATCAAGTGTTTTCAACTTTTTTGGAAACAAGAAACCAAATATTTTTTCGAATTTTTGGTACTGGTCGAATCTAGTCTCAAGAGAACTTATAGCTTGATCAACAATACATAAAAAGTAATTGACTTTAAAATCCTCATTGAGTGAAAACACAACTTCTTCTACACTTGAATTCTCATCAAATTGTTTTTTCCTACGTATCACACGTTTTTGAGGGAATTCCGCATCAACACCCATTTCATTGGCAATTTGTATAGCTTCATCAATCGCATTAGAAAACCCCACTTCTCTATAATTTTTGAAGTATTTAATCAATTTGTCCACTTCATCAATAGCAACATCAAGAACTACATCATTTGATTGCAACCTTTTGCTCACCACATTCACATGTGATAATATTTCATACCAAAAGACGATTTGTACCAAAAATTCATAGTCACCAACTTCATATTTTTCTAGTGATTTAGCTTCACTTTGAATTTTGGGATCTTTATCGGTGGCCCTAACTTCTTTCAAAGCTTTTCTTACATCTACAAGTTGAGTTCTAATAGGCTTAATACTATCTACACGACTTTCCCAACGAGTGGCAGACAATGATTTAAGAGTCAATCCTTTAACATTGTCTTTCAAAATTTGCCACCTATTAATAGAATTGGCAAAGATAGTATAAATCCGTTGTATTGTTCCAAAAAATTCTCTAGACTTTGTAATAGTGTTAGCCATGTCACACAATGCAAGATTAAGACTATGACACCCACAAGCACTATAAAAAGCTCTAGGATTTTTTTCTAAAAATCTCCTTTGAACTCCACTATGTTTTCCTTTCATATTTGCTCCATTATCATATCCTTGACCACGCATATCATTGATATCAAGACCAAGAGACTCTAATTCATTGGTTGTAACTTGAAAATGTCCTTTACCCGTAGTATCACCAACAGCCAAAAACCCCAAAAAAGATTCCTCAACGATCACAGAATTAGAGTTAAAATTCACATACCTCACAATTATGGACATTTGTTCTTGATGACTTGTATCGGGGGTGCAATCGAGTATGATGGAGTAATACTTTGCTTCCTTTATCTTCTTGATAATTTCCGTTTTAACTTGATTGGCTGGTAATTGTATCAACTCATTTTGGATATTATGCCCAAGATAGTGTACATGGAGTTCATTGTTCATAATACGCCGCACATGTTCTTTCATAATCGGATCAAACTCTTCCAACATCTCAATCAACCCCAAAAAGTTTCCATTGCATTTTTGATATAACTTCTCATTTGATCCACGAAATGCTAAGCCATGTTTTGCAAGAAATTTCACAAGTGCAATAATCCTGAAAATGACTTGTTTCCAATAATCTCTTTCTTTTTTAAATTGCTCATATGCCACTTTGTCAATTGTTTCGTTGCAATTCAACCTTCGACGCATTTCAAACCATTGATTCATATTCTTCATATGCTCCAAGCTAACTTCATGCTCTTTAAGTCTACGATTAGCATGTTTCCAATCCATAAAACCTTCACTATCCAACCCACCTTTTGGATGCCCTTTTCTAAAAATTTTACAACAAAAACAAAAGAGTTTGTCAAGCTCTTTCAAATACACTAGCCATTCTCTATCACATGTCTCCTTGTTTTTTAGAATTCTAGTATACATGGTTGTAGAAAATCGTCTTCTAAGTTCATCCATGGGACCCTTAACAATAGTCAAATCTCTTTTTGGACCTTTCTTAACCAATTCTTTAATCAAGTTATGATTAAGCCTATCCCAAGTTCTAGGATCAAAAATATCAATACTCGGATTAACATTAGCATCATCTTTACCCGCATTAGCTTCATCTACATTAGCATTAACATCCTCTTCATTCTCATCAACATCCACATTAACACTAACACTAACATCATCTTCACCTAAATTGACATTAGCTTCATCTACATTATCTTCACTCACATTAGCTTCATCCACATTATCTTCACTCAAATTGGCTTCATCCATATTAACATCCACATTATCTTTACCCACATTAACATCCACATTAGAAGTAGAACTTTGAGGTTGTTTTGAGAAAAACTTGTATATACGATTTTGTCTTGTTTCATCGGCCTTTCTTTTGTCTTCTTCTAGCTTCTTTTTTTTACGTTTTTGACTACCCGATAGGTGTTTGTATTTGGGAATAGGAGGCATAGTTTCTACAAAAAAAAAAAAAAAAAAAAAAAAAAAAAAAAAAAAAGCATTCAAAGTTTCATCATATATAAAGCATCCAAGTAAACAAGTAATTAAGTAAACATTCAAACATGGATATTTAAAGACTAAACAATTTAACATCAAAGTTTATACTTTATAATTTAAATGCTATTTCTTAACATTTAAATAACAATCAAAACTTCAAAAGTATGGAATAATGGATAATGAAAAATATGAATCATCAACTTTTAGGTGACCGACTAACATCATTACATCAACTTTTTACTTATTTTATTAATATATATATGTATATGGATCAATGGAAATTAGAAAATAGGATTCTGGATTCATATGAACGTACTATCAGACATCATTATTCAACATTCATTCACACAAACTCACGATTACGAAGATCAGCATCCAACCAAAGAAAGTTTCAAGCCATCATTATTCATTAACACTTCAATATTCTTATATTAAATACCAATTGTTAAGAAACGTTTCAAGCCATAGAACTTAAAACGAAGATCAGCAATTCAGCAGCAAAATAAGAACTCAAGAAGAATTAGATAGAAGTTGACTCGGACTCGGAACTCGAAAGCATGATTGTTTTACCGTTTTGGCGATGCTGTTTTGATTAGCTGTGAAGAACTGAAGAATGTTGGAAGAGTTTGGTTTTGGCGATCCTATTAGCTTCACGTTGCCGACTTGTCGTTTCGTTTCTATTGCAGTTTTGCCGCTCTAATATTCCAGACTACAAGTTGAAGACCCAAAAATACAAACCTAACAATAGATTGGGCCTTGAAGACTTAAAATATCACGGGCCCCAATATGATTCTGGCCCTCAGCAGTAGCCCAGTCTGCCCTTGCTTTGGGCCGGGCCTGGTGACAAGATGGTAATTAACAAACCTAATCATATTTGGGTTAATCTAACCAGGGGTAAATTAGGAAAAAAGCGTTTAAAATTTTGAAAGATCGTAACAACAGCCATTCAAAACATTCGATTAAACGTATAATCAAACAAAAGTTTTCAACGATTTAACATGATTTCAAATCGATTAAACGTTCAGAATCATTACATAATAAAAAACATTCGATTGAATCAAATCAAAACGTATTTGCAGAAAAACAACAAAAACAGAGTATTACAAAGCAATTGATAAAATCAGTAAAATCATATTCAAAAATCACAATCAACGCATGTAATATTCACATAAACTTACGATTTTAGTAATATAATAATAATTAAAGAAAAAAATTGGATTTGAAAAAAGTCTCAGATGATGAACATCAGAGACTGACAAAACAAAAATGATAAGTGCGTCCAACAAATAATTCAAACGCATTGTATGAAAAATAAGGTGCGTCTAAAATGATTTCTATATTTTAAAAATTCAAACGCATTTATAAAAAATCACTTAATTCAAACGCATTGTATATATCTTAACTGGCTTCTCAAATGTGTGATGGTTCTGCAATTTTTACAAAGAAATATTAGAACTGCATTACAAAACACATATATATTATTCGACCAATCCTATTTTATGTCCCACTGTAATACCCGGAAATTCGAAAACCATAAACTATTAAATATGGAATTAATATGTCGGATCTTAAACAAATTTAATATGTCATCTATATTATCGATACTTAACCGAACTCTTCAGTTTGCAAGAATCTTTAACCAGTGACATTCAACCGTCGTTGGTTTCTAGATTCTGGGGTGGTTCAGGTTTTGAATATGACTGGGTTAATGCGAATGGGAACTCGGGGGGTCTTGTTAGCATTTGGGACCCTCGAGTGTTTACAAAAGAGGTGGTTAATAAAGACAGAAATTTTATTCATGTGGCGGGTACATTGTTGGCTGGTGCTACGCGCATTAATTTTATTAATGTTTACGCTCCACAAACGAACGTTGATAAAAGAGAACTATGGGTGAAACTTGTTAATCTAATCCAATCAGCCGATGGTTGGTGGATAGTTTTCGGAGACTTTAATGCGGTCAGAAACAGAGATGAAAGGAAGAATTCAGCATACGATTCGGTTTGCTCACATGATTTCAACGAGTTCATCGATTCTGCGGGTCTAAGAGAATATGGCTTAAAAGGATCTCGTTTTACTTACATGTCTCACAGACGCGGCGTGTGTACATGGAGTAGAATTGATAGATTTTTTGTGTGTGATAATGTTTTTTAACAGGTGGCCGAATGCTTATGTTCGAGTGTTGAAAAAGGAATTCTCGGATCATTCACCTTTGGTTTTCTCAATTATAGACAACAACTTCGGGCCCAAACCATTCCGGTTGTTTGACTCATGGCTGGACCGACCAGGGAGTGTTGATGTGATTAATAAGGTGTGGGAAAATTGGGTTGACATTGGCCCAGCAGATCGTAACCTCCTCAATAAACTCAAAAGGCTTCGTTTTTCTTTAAAAGAATGGTATAATGGGTGCAGCGAAAAAGAAAAGGAAGCTGAGAAACGGCTACGAGAAGAAAAGGAGGAATACGAAAGAATCATGGAAACCAACGAACTTGACGAAACAGATCTCTGGATATGGTCGGAATGCAAGGCGGCCTTAGAAGAAATTGAACACTTCAAGGCTCGGGATATTCGTCAAAAATCTCGGGTCAAATGGGCGTCACTGGGAGACGAGAATGCGAGTTTTTTCCATAATGTGGTGAATGGTAGAAAGGCGACAAACTCAGTTCCGGGCATTCTAATTAACGACGATTGGGTTACAAAACCAACGCTTGTCAAGAAGGAAGTGATGAGGTTTTTCAGAAATCATTTTAAAGAAGAATGTCCATCGAGGCCGGCTCTAATATGCAGCGGGTTGAAGCAAATAAACGACCTCGACAGCTCGAACTTATTTAACGTGTTTACTAGACAGGAAATAAAAGACGCGGTGTTTGAGTGCGGTTCTAATAAAGTGCCGGGACCTGACGGATTTAATTTCCGTTTTGTCAAGCGGTTTTGGAATTTGTTTGAAGAAGATTTTTTTTAAAATCATGATGGAATTTCATGCTTCGGGTTCAATTAGTTTGGGGTGTGGAACGGCTTTTATAACGTTAATTCCGAAGGTGAAAGCTCCTATGGGGTTAAAAGATTATAGGCCAATCACCCTAATTGGGATGGTTAACAAGGTAATTTCCAAAATCCTTGCGAACCGTCTCAAAAAGGTGATGGGTCAAGTTATTTCCAAGGCTCAATCGGCTTTCTTAGCTGATAGATTCATCCTCGACGGTCCTCTTATGCTCAATGAAGTGATGGAATGGTTGAAAAGGAGAAACAAAAAAGTGTTTTTACTTAAAATAGATTTCGAGAAGGCCTATGACAACGTCAATTGGAACTTCTTATTATCTATTTTGTCACAAATGGGCTTTCATCCGTTGTGGTGTACATGGATTAAAGGTATTTGTTCCTCCGCTAGAGCCGCGGTCTTGGTTAATGGTTCGCCGACGTTCGAGTTCAGTTGTGGAAAAGGCCTTAGACAAGGCGATCCTTTATCTCCTTTTCTTTTTTTAATCGTCATGGAAGCCCTTTCTTGGTTGTTGAAAAAAGCTCAAGAGATAGATGTCTTTAAAGGCGTTGGCCTAGATAGTGATGACGCCGATTTGTCCCATCTTTTTTATGCCGACGACGCTCTCATTATGGGTGAATGGTCTCGCGACAATATTCAAAGCATTGCCTGAGTCCTTCGTATATTTTATTTATGTTCGGGTCTTCGCATCAATCTTCATAAGTCTAACATCTTTGGAGTTGGCGTGGAGAACAGAGAGGTGGATAACTTGATAGAGTTCTTGGGGTGCAAAAGAGGTAGCTTTCCTTTTAACTATCTCGGCATTCAAGTCGGCGCCAAGATGTCTCGGGTTAGTAGTTGGACTCATGTTATTGAGGTGGTTAGAAACCGACTAGTGTCTTGGAAAGCTAGAACTCTTTCGATTGGTGGTCGCTTGATTCTTATTAAGTCGGTGTTGGAGAATTTACCCATTTACTACCTCTCTCTTTATAAAGCGCCTAAGTCGGTTATAGATTCCATTGAATCAATTATATAACGATTTTTATGGGCGGGGGTAGGCGTGGATAAAAAGATATCTTGGGTGGCATGGGATGTTGTGACTACTCCGAAAAGTAAGGGAGGTTTGGGGGTGTCTAGCTTACAAGAGGTTAACGAGGCGTTATTGTTAAAATGGACGTGGAGATATAAAAAAGGTGGTGACGCTTTATGGAAGAAAATTATTATGGGATGCCATGGGGCAACTAGACCGTGGGCGTTGCTCCCGTGTAACACGGCTTTAAGTGGGTGTTGGAAATATATAGTGAAAGTGGGAGAAAAAAAATTATCAAACGGGTTGACGCTTAATTCTCACTTCGTTGGTGAGCTTCGGGACAGACACTCTTTAAGCTTTTGGTGTGATATCTGGCTAAGGGATGCTCCTCTCCGGGTCCTCTATCCTAATCTATTCTGATTAGAAAAACAGAAATGGGTTTTGGTATCGAAACGTATTATTTGGGATGATAACTCTAAGGTGATGAATTGGGATTGGCATTCGCAGCCAACTTCAGCCGAGGAGATTTCAGAGCTTTTTCTTCTTCTGAGCGACATTCACGATATCCCACGGAGAGAAGGCATAGATCTTTGGAAGTGGAAAGCGGACAAGGACGGTATCTTTACTGTAGCTTCGGCAAAAAAGCTTATTTCTGGTAACAATACGGGAGCTAACAGATCGCTAGTTCATTGGAAGACATGGGTTCCTCTAAAGTGCAGGATTATGGTTTGGAGGTCAATGCTCAATCGTTTGCCTACTGTTGTCGAGCTGATCAAACGTGGAGTAAACGTCCCGCGACAAGAATGCAGCCTTTGTAACGAGGAGCCGGAAACAGCCCTGTGACGGGTGGTTCAACGAACACCCTTTAATAGTGTTAAAACGTTTATTTTATCCACATTTATTCGTGTTATTGCTTGGAATTGGGTAACTACGGTTGCTTTGGTTGCAGGTGTAATAAGGAGTTAAAAATGACGGAATACGGGCTTGGGAATGGACCGGAACGCATTGGAACAAGGTGGAAAGGAAGAAAGAAAAAAAATGAAGTTTCCACAGGCCCACCGTACCCTTACGGCCCAGCCGTAGGGTTACGGTGGCTTCAGGCCTTAAATTCCACCGTAGGGCAGTGTTGAATGGCCGTCAAGATTTGAAACCCACCGTACCCTTACGGTGGGACCGTAGGGGTACGGTGGACCCTGCACATTTTTGTAACTCCTTCTTTAAAGAGCACTTTATGGTGACTTATCATTACTGCTTCCACTTGAAACGTTTCTAACACACTCTTTGGCGATTTTTGGCTGAAATGAAGCATTGGGAACCTATCACAAACATTGGTTTTAGCTTTTGATTCATATGAACATTTCTATGGTTGTTATGATGATCAATCAAGTCATGCTTGGCTAGAACTTTAGATGATCATCTTTGGTGAAGTTTTTCTTGAACTCTTTTATGTTTGTTCCTTGCATTTCTAGAATGATAATTTAGTGCATGTTGCTTGATTATTATGGTGTTTGAACAATTGCTTGTAGTAGTTAATTAATTTCTCAATTTCTAGTCTTAATCGTACGTTCTTGGTGTTGTTAACAACCGGGATATTGCGGGAAGGATTTGGGTTGGATAATTGATTAATCGGTCATCGGGAAACAACCTCGCATTGCTATAATCCGAGTACTTTGTTCCCTTTTATCACAATCATTATTTAAACACGAGTTATGTCTATGTAACTCTTTCTAGTGGAACTTTTGCATAAAGGTTTAAGGAAAATGGATCCAAGGATGGTCATTGTTTGTTAATTGGAAGAACAAAACTCATCTCAAATCATTAATTTAGTTTTCTTTTTATTAAAGTCTAAACCCAAAGCAATCAACAAATCTTTGATCTTTAATCTTGTTAGTAGTTAAATATTAGTTAATTCACAAAGTCATTAGCTTACACATATTCCACAAACTCCCTGTGTTCGATACCTTTTTACCACTATACATTAGTTGTAATTGGGAAATTTTACGTGTACCACGACAAGCACGTCAAATTTTGGCGCCGTTGCCGGGGAGTTGTGCGCAACATGTGTTAATTTTTAGTTGTCTTTTATTTTATTTTTGTTTAAAAAAAATCTTAAAAAAATTTTTGGTATATGAAAGTGTTATTTAATTTTATTAGATTTCACTTTGGGTGTTCTAGTTGTGCAGGTTTTTCCTTTGCAGGCGTAGAATACTATGGATCGAGCCTATTCATCATGTTTAGGTTGTGGTAGTCCATGTCATACTCGTTTTGAGTGCCCTGAGTATCGACAACAATTTGAAGACGCTAGGAGGAGATTATATGGATTGGATGTCATGTATGATGACGTACACGATTATTATCCGACTTGGGAAGATGTTTGTCGAAACAACATGGTGTATTATGATGAGCCAGATCATAGTTATTATAACTATGAACCCGAAGAGACACCATTTTCAGGTTACCCTCAAGATCAATACCAAATTCCTCCATATGAAGAAGAACGTGCAAAGATTACATATCAAAGCAAGGAGGAAATGCAACTTGCTCGAATCGAAGATAAATTATCTAAAGTCGAAGAGTTGTTATCAACACCTTGTCTTTCGATTCAACAAAGAATTGATTACTTGAGCTTTAAGTGTAAGATGTTATCAAGAAGGATAGACATAGCCGAGGCTATTTCCCCTTTGCCTGATGATATTAGAAACTGTTCGCAAGTTAAGGATGAGGTTGTGGAGATTAATACCACACTAAATCCTTCATTTGTTGAAGAGTTACATTTGGAAAAGGTTGTTGTTTGTATTGATGCAGGTGACACAAGTCAAGATTCTCACAAATCTCATCCCGCCCCGATTAACCTCATAAACAAGGTTCGGGATGAAGATTCAAAGGCAAATATTCGGAAAGTGAGACTACAAGACATCGGGGAAAAGCTCATGAGATGGTTCCACCACAACAACATTCGCTCACTATACATGCCAATCTTTAAACATCTGTTTATTTGGCATGTAAATTACCGAGCATACTTCGGAAATTCGGTAGGAAAATGTTCTTTGAGACCACCATGAATGAACATTAGGTATGAGTCTTGTACATTTTGTATATTTATATATTTTGTTTTATTTTTTTATTGTATTTTAAGTCTCTTTTGATTTCTGGGAATGCTTGGAGTTTACCTGGCAATCAGATAATTTCGCCTGTACTCAATCCCCATTCAGGCAGGGTAAATATGTACACCATCGGTGTATAAGGCATCCCAGAATTTTATATTTTTATTTTTCTTTTGAGTCTTAGTTTCAGGTTTGTTTATCGGCCGCGAAAGAAATGCTATACGGCTCGATTGGGAGGAATTGTAGGGACTCATACACGTGTTTGATATATATAAAAAAACAAACAAACAACAGCAAGCCCCAGATCAAGGTGGAAGCAGTAGCGAGGCACTTGGATTCGGGGAGTGGAATGATTTGATGACCTCCGTGTTTGGACCGCCTCAGCCTCGCTATTATTGACCAGGTTGTTTTCTTTTGTACATAGTTGTATGTTTGTTTTCTTTTCCTTATGTTTTTGGGATCGGGTGGTTGGGTGGTGTTATGATTGATGATGATTGGTTCGGGTTGTGGTAGTAAAAGGTGTGTTGTTTAAAAATTAAAAATAAAAAAAATTACAAAATGAAAAAATACAAAAAGAAATTTGTGGTTTGAGTATATGAGCGTTTCTTTCCAAAGCCATGCATTGGGACAATGCTTCCCAAGTGTGGGGATGGGAGGAAATTTTTGGAGAATTTTAAAAAAAAAAAAATTTGAGGTCAAGTGCAATGTTGTAAAAATTGGAACACCTTGATTTAACCCCAATTAGACACACCGGCAACCCTTAATACCCGTTTCTTTTTCTTGGTGAGAGTTGAAGCCACATATGTAAATAAATAAATTCTTCCTTTGTGAGAGTGGCAACGGGTGGGGGTGCGCTAGAACTTGTGCCTGAATACAGCTTGAATCCTTGATTGGGCATGGGTGTAGAAATGATAAGGGCATTAGGTAGCCTCATCATCTGAGTGCGAGTGTGGGTTTTTGGGGGGTTGGACCTCATACATTACAAATATGAGCAAGGTAGCGAGAGGGGTGGGGGTTTGGACATTTAGTTGCCCATTCTTGAGCCTTAAAGCCTATTGTTTGATAACCCTTAAACTAGCTCCTAAATTTTACCCAACTTGACCCGGTCTTTTGTGTTTGGTTTATTTTTATATTAATAGTGTTATTGAAGTGTTGAGTTTAGTATGTGTTAGTATGTTTATGTAATTTGTTTGGCATGAGAAGAGAAAAAAAAATAGAAAGATGAAAAAAAAAAAGAAAAAAAATGAAAAAGAAATGAGAAAAAGAAAAGAAAAGAAAGAGCAAGTTAAGTTATGTTATGTGTTTGTATATAGTAGTGTTTCTTTGTTCGCGTGTGTTTGTGTTGCAATAAAAAGACCGGGTAAAGTTTGCGCTACTTATATATATCCTATTCCCTACCTTCACACCTATTACAACCGTTAAGTCCCTTTGATTTATACTCATGTTCATGTTAGGAGGATGATTGATTTAGGTACAAGCTTATGGCTGTGCAACCACCCGTTTGCCTTTTGTGTGTCTAGCTTATCTTTGCTAGAGCTTACTTGATACCGAGAGGAGAGATATTGTGAGGGGTGTGTTGATTGGGGTGTTGAGGATGGGTTAGTACGAGGATTGCACATTTAACATGACTTTGAAATGATCGCTTGTTTGTGGAAAGAAGTTGTAGTAGATTGCTTGGGACAATCAATGGGTAAGTGTGGGGATGTGACGGGTGGTTCAACGAACACCCTTTAATAGTGTTAAAACGTTTATTTTATCCACATTTATTCGTGTTATTGCTTGGAATTGGGTAACTATGGTTGCTTTGGTTGCAGTTGTAATAAGGAGTTAAAAATGACGGAATACGGGCTTGGGAATGGACCGGAACGCATTGGAACAAGGTGGAAAGGAAGAAAGAAAAAAAAATGAAGTTTCCACAGGCCCACCGTACCCTTACGGCCCAGCCGTAGGGTTACGGTGGCTTCAGGCCTTAAATCCCACCGTAGGGCAGTGTTGAATGGCCGTCAAGATTTGAAACCCACCGTACCCTTACGGTGGGACCGTAGGGGTACGGTGGACCCTGCACATTTTTGTAACTCCTTCTTTAAAGAGCACTTTATGGTGACTTATCATTACTGCTTCCACTTGAAACGTTTCTAACACACTCTTGGGCGATTTTTCGCTGAAAGGAAGCATTGGGAACCTATCACAAACATTGGTTTTAGCTTTTGATTCATATGAACATTTCTATGGTTGTTATGATGATCAATCAAGTCATGCTTGGCTAGAACTTTAGATGATCATCTTTGGTGAAGTTTTTCTTGAACTCTTTTATGTTTGTTCCTTGCATTTCTAGAATGATAATCTAGTACATGTTGCTTGATTATTATGGTGTTTGAACAATTGCTTGTAGTAGTTAATTAATTTCTCAATTTCTAGTCTTAATCGTACGTTCTTGGTGTTGTTAACAACCGGGATATTGCGGGAAGGATTTGGGTTGGATAATTGATTAATCGGTCATCGGGAAACAACCTCGCATTGCTATAATCCGAGTACTTTGTTCCCTTTTATCACAATCATTATTTAAACACGAGTTATATCTATGTAACTCTTTCTAGTGGAACTTTTGCATAAAGGTTTAAGGAAAATGGATCCAAGGATGGTCATTGTTTGTTAATTGGAAGAACAAAACTCATCTCAAATCATTAATTTAGTTTTCTTTTTATTAAAGTCTAAACCCAAAGCAATCAACAAATCTTTGATCTTTAATCTTGTTAGTAGTTAAATATTAGTTAATTCACAAAGTCATTAGCTTACACATATTCCACAAACTCCCTGTGTTCGATACCTTTTTACCACTATACATTAGTTGTAATTGGGAAATTTTACGTGTACCACAACAAGCACGTCACCCTGCACTTGTATACCGGCTGTTTTTTCTCACAGGAGGTATGGTCTCGAATTGAACGTTGGTGTAGGCTCCCTCATAGCTTCGCATTTCATGTGGAAGACCTCATGAAGATACCGGTCATTTGTATCCAATCCAAACAATCAAGACGGACATTGAGAGGTATTATCTACACGACCGTATGGGTGATTTGGAACGAGCAGAATAATCGGATTTTCAACAACAAAAACCGTAGACCTATCGAGATTGTTGAGATTGTAAAAACTACGTCGTTTTTTTTTTGGTATCGTCATAGGTCTAGACATAAAGATATAGATTGGAAAGTGTGGTGTAATTATCCTTTGGATTGATGTTGTTGGTTTTTTTCGCTCTTAGGTCCTTTCTTTGAGGACTCTTTGAGTTGAGGTTAATGAAGTTATCTTTTCAAAAAAATATTAAAGAGGCTTTTGAAATATAAAACAAGACACTTATCATCAAATGTTTAAATGGTGTTAATCATCTATTTTGAATTTATGTATGTTTGATAGATACGTATTCATATATAAATTAATTAAATCATCCATTAAATGCCTAATTTAGTAGAATTGTTGAAAAAGAATAAATTATATGCCAGGCAACTTTTGGTCTCCTCTATTTTCGCATAACTGCCGATTGTTTCGTGTTAGGCATTGAAAGTTTGTTATTTGATTATCACCTATTTACAATGACTCGTTCCATGCTTGACTGGGTCTCTCTCACTCTCTGCGTTTTCCCCATAGAAATCCGGCAAGACGAAACTTACTATAACAACATTCGACCACACCTCACAGTCACCTCAACCACCGCCTCTATTAGGCGCGAACCAGAATCGAAACCGCCATCATTCACGATCCAGTCCGTGTCCATTGCTGCTGCTTTGATTTGGTTTCGTTGAAAAACTTTTATCATTAGTCTATGTCGGCTCCGTTCAGCAACTAAGGTATCAAATTTACCTCTCGTCCGATTATTGATGTTTCGTATTTTAGTTCGTTGAATTGTTCCGGCGGCTAAAGAAAATTTAACTAGTTGGTGTTAAATTTTGATTTTAAACTAATATAGAAAATGATAAAAATGAATTAATGAATTATTTTCATTTGGTTTTCAAAGAGTTTGCTTAGAGTTCTCTTCAACAATAAAAATATAATAATGATCTGGTTTGTGGATTTTTTTTAATCTTTGCATTTTTAAACATGAACATGAGTTACGTATGTTTCTTAAGCTTTTATTTCATTATGTCCATTTGGTTGTTTTCATAGTATTACAAGATCATAAATGATTACATTAAATTAATTACGGTTTATATAATGCTAGTTAGCTTTAATGAAATTATGTAAATGACAAACTGCTGGAATATAAAAACTGATTTTTTTATGCCAATATATATCTATGTATATGTATATGATATGTTTTTTTTTTAAAATGGTTATGTTTTGTTTATACTACTGTTATACATTTAAAGTGTAATCTTGTTAATTAAGTTCCTACATTCTAGACTTCTTTTGTTACAAGTACATAACTTATACATCACTACTACGAACATGCGTTAAGCCATTTAAATAATTAGCCATTGATTGTGAAAGTATCGTCGCCGGTCATCAACTTATCAACGAACAAATAATGTAAAGTCTCAAACAAGTTAATAATTAATTGTTTAATTTGAAATAGCTAGAATGGAAAAATAGGATCCAATACTCGTCGAAGACAACTTAATTTGTGTTGCTATGCTGTACGGATTTAAGGTACGGATTCTGTTTTCTTTTAATCATAGTATAACTTTTGTTTCTTTCCACGTGTACGGGTTCGTTAGTCGTATCATCATAGTATAAAATTTATATCTGTTACTTTGTAGTACGGACTTACGTCTATGTTTAGAGTCTGTTTGCCATCGTTTTATACGTATCATCGGTTCGTATTTGGTTCGTTAATTGGGTCGGTGTATATTTGTCAATTTGTTGTTAGTGTGTCATAGCATGCCATACCTCTGACTTGTACTCATGGTCGCATGTTCCAGATAGTGTCATTTTTTTTAGTTTGCCCGTAATTATTTACATGGCCTTATCTTTTGTACTCTGTCACCCGAGCAATTTGTTTTGACTTGTCGTTGGGGCGTCAGCGACATGAACACTTTCCGTGACAGTGCGAAATCAAAATCACGGCGTCTCTGACATGGTCCCTTAGAGGCGTATGGATATATCCTAGATCTGTTTCTAATTCTGACTTCTGATATATGTTTCTGTTTTGTGGAGATTAGAATAATGGGTGTACGCCACGCTCACCATCTCATAGGTGCATGGACTAGCTAGCTATGTACCAGTTTGTAAGTTTGTTTAGGCTCGTGGGTGCTTCCGTTTGACGTGACTTACTTTATTGGTCTGTATAGTCACGTAGTTTGTTATATGTATATGTTCTAATATGTTTTTGATATTGTTCTTATATGCTTCGGTATGTATCTGATTATATTCCGGTCAAGTATCAGGTTTTGCCTCCGATTATGTTCAGTAATTGTTTCGATACAAGTTTGGTTTCGAGTTTGAGATAGAGTTCATTTGGTTTTCGTATTCCCTTTCGTATGTTCACTTCGGTCTCAGTTCTATTATGTCTCGCTTTTCCGCTGCGCTGAATTACTTGTACTGTTGATTCTTCCGTTACTGGGCAATTTTTGGCTCAGCCGTATTTTCTTTTGTTGTGTTGTCTTATTTGTTTCGCAGGTAATATAGGATATTGGGGAATCAGTGAAGAGCGTTAAAAGAAGTTGAACTATCAGTATCATTAATTTATTTTGACAACATAATAAATGGTAATTATGACCTTTATGTTTTAATATCATGGATCGGTTTTTGATTTGATATTTGTAAGCATGACACGTCAGCCCGAGCCGGGTTGGGGTGTGACAATTATGGTATCAGAGCAAAGGCTCTTTCCTGTAGGAAACTTAAACTTTAAAATGTAAACCTGTGAGTTAATGGGTAAACGTTGGGTTAGGACTTCCTCTTTTGATCAATTGTCGTGCTTATCAGTTTCCAATCTTTGATTTATCCGTTAGAGTCTTTTATGTCTTTAATTGCTACATGTATATTCGATACCTCGATTTCTGCCATATAATACGGTTAGTCTATCATTGGCATGGTTCTAGCTTTGAATTCGTGAATTAATCGAAACTTGGTAGATGCCACGGTTGGAGTGATTATGTCATCTAACGCACTCAACTAAACGCTACAAGAACGTTGCCGCCATATGTGCTTTTAGAATTATTTCATATCGTTTTATATCCTAGCATAATTGACCTAATTTAGTTATCATCTCGATGTTTCCTAGAACTATAGTAATTAACCATGATTTAATTAATTTCATTCGTGTTTTCTTAAATTGGATATGTCATTAAAATATATGACCAGAGAACTGTTAGGGCACTGTTGTAAGGTAATTGATGATTACGGTCGCGAACGCAATCATGAATTACAGGTACATATGTGCACTTTTAGACTTTTGTTATGTAGATTGGTGACTATCCGAATCTGCTTACGTCTTATTTCCGATTTGTTCAATTTCGTTTCGATCACATTTGAATTTGATTTGTTTCATTTCCTATTTACCTCTTTAGTATTTCATGTTGTTATTCATTTATGATGTCTGAAATATGTTTCGTATCTGATATAAATAAATTTGCTTGTTAACGGTACTTAGAAATTTTGAGGACAAAATTTTTTTTTAGTAGGGTAGAATTGTAATACCCGGAAATTCGAAAACCATAAACTATTAAATATGGAATTAATATGTCGGATCTTAAACAAATTTAATATGTCATCTATATTATCGATACTTAACCGAACTCTTTATACAATGAATGTATTGATGTGTTATCAAAAATAAATATAAATATATGAATAATTTTACAAATCAGTATTGACATGAAATTCTAGATATTTATATTAAAGATTTATATTAAAGAGGCTTTTGAAATATAAAACAAGACACTTATCATCAAATGTTTAAATGGTGTTAATCATCTATTCAATTTTGAATTTATGTATGTTGGATAGATAACGTATTCATATATAAATTAATTAAATCATCCATTAAATACCTAATTTAGTAGAATTGTTGAAAAAGAATAAATTATATGCTTGAATGTAAACCGCAGGCAACTTTTGGTCTCCTCTATTTTCGCATAACTGCCGATTGTTTCGTGTTAGGCATTGAAAGTTTGTTATTTGATTATCACCTATTTACAATGACTCGTTCCATGCTTGACTGGGTCTCTCTCACTCTCTGCGTTTTCCCCGTAGAAATCCGGCAAGACGAAACTTACTATAACAACATTCGACCACACCTCACAGTCACCTCAACCACCGCCTCTATTAGGCGCGAACCAGAATCGAAACCGCCATCATTCACGATCCAGTCCGTGTCCATTGCTGTTGCTTTGATTTGGTTTCGTTTAAAAACTTTTATCATTAGTCTATGTCGGCTCCGTTCAGCAACTAAGGTATCAAATTTACCTCTCGTCCGATTATTGATGTTTCGTATTTTAGTTCGTTGAATTGTTCCGGCGGCTAAAGAAAATTTAACTAGTTGGTGTTAAATTTTGATTTTAAACTAATATAGAAACTGATAAAAATGAATTAATAAATTATTTTCATTTGGTTTTCAAAGAGTTTGCTTAGAGTTCTCTTCAACAATAAAAACATAATAATGATCTGGTTTGTGGATTTTTTTTAATCTTTGCATTTTTAAACATGAACATGAGTTACGTATGTTTCTTAAGCTTTTATTTCATTATGTCCATTTGGTTGTTTACATAGTATTACAAGATCATAAATGATTACATTAAATTAATTACGGTTTATATAATGCTAGTTAGCTTTAATGAAATTATGTAAATGACAAACTGCTGGAATATAAAAACTGATTTTTTTTATGCCAATATATATCTATGTATATGTATATGATATGTTTTTTTTAAAATGGTTATGTTTTGTTTATACTACTGTTATACATTTAAAGTGTAATCTTGTTAATTAAGTTCCTACATTCTAGACTTCTTTTGTTACAAGTACATAACTTATACATCACTACTACGAACATGCGTTAAGCCATTTAAATAATTAGCCATTGATTGTGAAAGTATCGTCGCCGGTCATCAA
Source organism: Ambrosia trifida (assembly GCA_028751855.1). Classification (NCBI taxonomy): domain Eukaryota; kingdom Viridiplantae; phylum Streptophyta; class Magnoliopsida; order Asterales; family Asteraceae; genus Ambrosia; species Ambrosia trifida. The sequence goes on from CM054128.1 coordinate 108,846,641, forward strand.
CTTATCAACGAACAAATAATGTAAAGTCTCAAACAAGTTAATAATTAATTGTTTAATTTGAAATAGCTAGAATGGAAAAATAGGATCCAATACTCGTCGAAGACAACTTAATTTGTGTTGCTTTGCTGTACGGATTTAAGGTACGGATTCTGTTTTCTTTTAATCATAGTATAACTTTTGTTTCTTTCCACGTGTACGGGTTCGTTAGTCGTATCATCATAGTATAAAATTTATATCTGTTACTTTGTAGTACGGACTTACGTCTATGTTTAGAGTCTGTTTGCCATCGTTTTATACGTATCATTGGTTCGTATTTGGTTCGTTAATTGGGTCGGTGTATATTTGTCAATTTGTTGTTAGTGTGTCATAGCATGCCATACCTCTGACTTGTACTCATGGTCGCATGTTCCAGATAGTGTCATTTTTTTTAGTTTGCCCGTAATTATTTACATGGCCTTAGCTTTTGTACTCTATCACCCGAGCAGTTTGTTTTGACTTGTCGTTGGGGCGTCAGCGACATGAACACTTTCCGTGACAGTGCGAAATCAAAATCACGGAGTCTCTGACATGGTCCCTTAGAGGCGTATGGATATATCCTAGATCTGTTTCTAATTCTGACTTCTGATATATGTTTCTGTTTTGTGGAGATTGGAATAATGGGTGTACGCCACGCTCACCATCTCATAGGTGCATGGACTAGCTAGCTATGTACCAGTTTGTAAGTTTGTTTAGGCTCGTGGGTGCTTCCGTTTGACGTGACTTACTTTATTTGTCTGTATAGTCACGTAGTTTGTTATATGTATCTGTTCTAATATGTTTTTGATATTGTTCTTATATGCTTCGGTATGTGTCTGATTATGTTCCGGTCAAGTATCAGGTTTTGCCTCCGATTATGTTCAGTAATTGTTTCGATACAAGTTTGGTTTCGAGTTTGAGATAGAGTTCATTTGGTTTTCGTATTCCCTTTCGTATGTTCAGTTCGGTCTCAGTTCTATTATGTCTCGCTTTTCCGCTGCGCTGAATTACTTGTACATTTGATTCTTCCGTTACTGGGCAATTTTTGGCTCAGCCGTATTTTCTTTTGTTGTGTTGTCTTATTTGTTTCGCAGGTAATATAGGATATTGGGGAATCAGTGAAGAGCGTTAAAAGAAGTTGAACTATTAGTATCATTAATTTATTTCGACAACATAATAAATGGTAATTATGACCTTTATGTTTTAATATCGTGGATCGGTTTTTGATTTGATATTTGTAAGCGTGACACATCAGCCCGAGCCGAGTTGGGGTGTGACACCCACAGTGCACCAGCTAATCATATTCAAACATATTCAAACGCATTTAATAAAATGGACGTGCGTCCAAGAATTTTCTCCCTAATCATCATCATCGTCTTCGCCGCATGGCGGTGTACCATCCATGGTGATGAGGTGAGTGTGTTCCAGCGAAAGTTTAGACGACATATAGATGAACCCGAGCTTCGTGAACGTCTTCTCGTGATATGCAAAAGTCATCACTCGAGTTTAATAAAGCTTCGAGGAGCTTGGAGAGCATGTCTACTCTTGACTCGGTGAGGGAATTTAATCATTTATGCCTTTTTTTTCTGATCAAATGTGGTTTTAGATATGTCGGGCTGTTGGCTCATGGATCCCGTTTTCATGTTTGGTATTTCTATGCATCCGCAATGCCTTTTACTTAAATCATAGTATGAAAGTGCATAAATCGCCTTTTCTGTTTCTAGAAAAGTAGTTATGGCAAGTGATGCAAGTGTGTATTCTAAAAGAAGTAGACAAGCCATTATGCTTTGTTTCATATTTCATATCTTAAAACTGGAAGTTTGTGAGCATAGAGCTTTTAGTTTATGTTTATGTTAATGGAGTAAGGTGTTGTTTGTTTTTTTAGTAGGAAAAGGTCTGCAGTCTGTGGACCACATCTGCAGACATCTGCAGGAGAAGAGGTGAACTAAAGGTCTGCAGTTTGCAAGAAGAAGATTGTTTGTTTATTAACGTCTGCAGGCTGCTGAAATAAACTGAAATTTAAATAAACTGATTTTTTACAGCAGTCTGGTGGTAGACGGTGGTGGTGGTGGACCGTGGTGGTGGTGGTGGTGGACAGTGGTGGTGGACCTTGGTGGCGGTGGACGGTGGTGGTGGTGGACGGTGGTAGGTGGTGGTGGATGGTAGTGGTGTGGGTGGTGATGGACGGTGGTGGTGGGTGGTGGTGGACGGTGGTGGTGGTGGACCGTGGTGATGGTGGACCGTGGTGGTGGTAGACGGTGGTGTTGGTGGTGGACGATGGTGGTGGTGGGTGGACCGTGGTGGTGGTAGACAGTGGTGGTGGTGGACCGTGGTGGTGGACCATGGTGGTGGTAGACCGTGGTGTTGGTAGAAGGTGGTGGTGGTGGATGGTGGTGTGGTGGGTGAGGAGAAGAGAAGAGGAGAAGACCTTTGAATACCTTAGAAGACTTTGGAACAAGTCTGCACTAAGAAGAGGTCAGGGAGACATTTTTGAGTGAAAGGTCTTCCAAAAAACAAACAATCTGCAGACCCCAAACGTCTGCGCGCGTCTGCGTGGCGCAGACAAAAGAGGTCAGAAGTGCTTTTGAGCAAAAAACAAACAGCACCTAAGGGGGTGTTTGTTTTCTTTAAAAAAACACTTCTAACCACTTATGTTTGCGCCGTGCAGACGCGGGCAGACATAAGGGACGCGCAGACTGTTTGTTTTTTAGAAGACAAACCACTTAAAAACCTCTTCCAAACCTCTTCCTCAAACAGACATACACCATTCACTTCTTACCTCTTCTTACAAATAAAACACTCTTCCCCTCATCCTCCTCCTCAAAACCCTAGATCCAACCTGCCTCCCTCCCTTCTGTTCTCCGCCAATCTCCGGCCACCTCCGGCCTCCTGCTCCCTCAAATCTCCGACTTGCAGGTTTGTTCTTTTTTTTATTTTTTAATCAGCGACTTTACTACTTGAATCTTCATATTTGTTATAGTATTAATTATATATATTCAGGTTTCTTTTCCTTTGAAGGTATGTTCTTTTTTCCCTTTTTTTTAATCAGCGACATACACAACTTTGAATCTTCATATTTGATATTAATATTAATATTAATTATATATATATTGAGAGTTGTTTTCCTTTGATATCTTCTGATGTATTTTTTTATTTATTTTTGTCTAAAGATATTATATTGCTTAATTTTGTGGTGTTCATATGTTTATGTTTAGATTTTGTGGTGTTCATAACTTCATATGTTTATGATTAATTTTTTTTCTAATGTGTAATATAGTTGATTTGGGATTATTATAGTTGTGTGAGAGGTCATCTTCATGCATAATAGCGAATTCATACCTTTTATGTTGGTTCCTTGTTTGTTAACTAATAGAAATGGGAGAGAAACAACAATGGTCAAACGAGCATATAAAAAATCAGTTTATTTTAAATTTCAGTTTATTTCAGCAATCTACAGAAGTTAAAAAACAAATAGTCTTCCTCTTACAGACGGCAGACCTTTGGTCCACCTCTTCTCCTGCAGATGTGTGCAGATGTGGTTTGCAGACTGCAGACCTTTTGCTTCAGAAAAACAAACAGCACCTAAGTCTCTCTCATTGTTTGAACAACCCTAGTTTTACGATACTTAATGACTGGATGTCAAGGATTAAGATAGCTGCAAATTTAGACGCACTAATATCATCATATACATGATTTTAGACACACTAATATTATCACACAGATTAATTTAAACGCACTAATATTATCATACACATTATTTTAGACGCACTAAATATTATTACATACATATTAATTTAGACGCACTTTATATTATTAAACCACATCACTTACATTTAACCGCACTAATATTATTACACACACATTAATTTGGTTCAGTACCATGCTCTGTTTAAAAAAAAAAAAAAACACAGAGCATCTTTCAAGTTTTCAAAAATCAGAGCATTCATTATGTTTATACATTTCATCTTCTTCATTTACATTCAATAACCATGCTTTGTTTATTGACTTTTGGAATGATTCTCTATATTCGTTTTTATTTTTTTGCACTGTTTTACATTTACGTTCAGTTTTTTATTTGGTGTACTTGATTTGTTTGTTCTTCGAATGATCGACTGACGTTGTATAATGCGAATTCGAATTTGAAATCGTTTACAAAAATATAGAACGTGATTGCAGTAATCAGTTACAGAGAAAAAAAGTCTGATTTACCCTTGGGTTTAACTGCAATTGAAGTTAATTAGGGTTTAGTTAGGTTAATTGGGGTTTGGTTAAGTGGACAGGTGGCATCACGTAGTGGCTTCTTACGCTTCTTACGTTAAGAAACTTTGTATCGTATACTTTCTCTACAATATTATCTATACTATCTTATTAAGAAATTCAATGGATAGATAGGTAATTTTACATTAATTTTAAAATGGCATACCAAGAGCTATAGTATAATTAATTTCATAATTTTTTTACCAAATTTTTTCCTTTATACCTTTGTTGTATAACTTTTGAGCCAATAATATAAACCACTGATGCAATAGAAAAATTAAACCAACCCATTGACCTTGAAATCATAACATTCAATTCATCCCTTCATCAATGGCCCTCTTGAATCTCTTGAATGGTATAATAGTCGTGAGTAATATCTCTTTTGATTAAAGCATTCATTGTTTTTTAAACCTTTCACTTGAATGAAATTGAATCATCTCTTATATTCATAAGATTGTTATTTTGCTTAATGGCTTTAATAAAAGTCTTTTTAATTTTAGTTTCTCAAGCTTCCGCTTTAAATAAGTCTCCATTGCTTAAAGATGTCATGGCATGGATTAATACGCATATAACTTGAATCCATGGTGTTTTCTCATCAATTTTTTTATCCACCAACTTCTATATTTGATCTTTACTGCATGAAGTAATTAGTGTTTTACGTATATCACCAATCTCTTTAGTTGAGAAGAGTGTTCATAATATGTTGCAACTTGCAAGTGGCATCTCAAGTTGGTCCACAACAAGTGGTTTAACAGGTAGTTCTTACTTTGCCTTATATCTTATATTATTTCGTTGATATGTATTAACTGTGTGTTCTGATATGTAATGATATTACTTATATGGAGTATATCAGCTTAAATCACATCCAAAAATGTATGAAGGATATGTCCCTATGATATACAGTGACTACTTTAAAAGGATTTCCATGTATATAAGCCACTAACGTCTTTTTTACAATATTTATTTAATATTTAAAGTTATATTCATAAGACTTATCTTTTTTTATAAGAGTTGAGAGTATAGAGATCTTGTCACCTTGTGCAGATTCTGTAACTTATTCATCTATTTGACTAAATTATTGATTAAAATTTAAAACAAACTTTTTTTAATTCTTTTCTTGCAGTTTGGGGTTCTAACCTTGTTCAAAGATACATGTTCGATTGAGATTCTTCCGAAAGTGCAGAAATCGAAACAATGTATGTTAGGATCTTTAATTTTATAAAAAATGTTATTTTATTTCTTCTCAATATATATTTTCATATTGTTATAACTAGCATTTTATTTATATGTGCTATCAGTTTTCCATCTTTTGTAGTTATTTTCTTGATCTTTTGAGTTGAGGTGCTCGACAACTCGATTTATCCTGAAGGAGTATGTTGTACAGTCTTTTATATAGTTTTTTGTATTATTAAGAACCATATTGATATCAGATAAAATAAATCTCATATTAGGATTTGGGTCTTAGCATATATGTAACATATTAAGCAGCCTGATACACAACTTAAAATATTAATGAGACACAAAATAAAAAATGTCACAACACATTATTTAACCTGGAATTATATCTAAGAATTTTAATATATTTTTAACGCCCCTTTAATTCCATGGTTAAATAAATCTTGCATTCCTAACTTAGTACAAAGTTCTTTATGTTAAACTTGACCGAGTCCTTTGGTTAAAACAACAGCAATCTAATTTACTAAATCTATCTTGACTGTTTCAATGAAACCCACTAGAATTTTTTTCTCTTGTAAAGTGTAAATTAATTTCAAAATGTTTAGTGTGATCGTAAAACACAGGATTTGCTATAATTGAAATGGCAGCCTTACTATCACAAAAGAGCTTGATTGGTAATTTAACACTAAGTCCAAGTTCTTTTAAAAGATTTAAATCCAGATCAACTCACAAGAAGTTGAAATCGCAGCCTTACTATCACAAAAGAGCTTGATTGGTAATTTAACCATGTATTGGGTATTAAAAAAAACAGAATCGGTATTAAAAACCTGAATCGGGTATTAAAGAAAACTGGTCGGTTATTAAAGAAAACTGGTTCCGAATATATATCATAATTGTTTTTGGGTATTAAACTAGTATAAATCTGGTACGGCTCCGGTTCTAAGCATTAAGATAAAAATGCCTACTCTATCTATATCTAAGGCCAGTTCCAATTTCCGGCATAGCATGCCCCGGAATAAAAAAAAATGGTTCCAGTTTTTTTTACCTGGACTACTTCCGGGTTTGGTTTTTTATGCACCTCTACTCTGACCTACTTTTTCATTGGTAATAACTGTTTTTTTTCTTTTAATTGTTTTTTGTATGATTAGTTAATTTCTTTCTAAAAATCATTCCACTACTCGAATTTGATTGTTTTTAGTAAGACTTGCTTTCTCTTTGTTTTAAAATTTAGAGTTAATTGCCAATTTAGTCCCTGAGGTTTGTCAAAAATTGCCACTTTCATCCAAATCTTTTTTTTGTTACATCTGTGTCCCCAAGGTTTCATTGTTTTGCCATTTTAGTCATCAGCACTAACCCAGTTAACAAAAACCCAGTTAAATCAAGGGCATTTTTGTCCATACACACCAAACTTTTTCCTTTTGCCATTTTCATCCAAAACCCTTTTTAAATTTATTTTGATTTTCTTTTAGATATTATATTGTAACACCCCGCCGTAACACGGGTCTCGTTAACGGGTCGGGTCATACCCGACCACCCGATTATAAAATAATAATAAAAATAAAGTCTATTATTGCAGCCAAACGCCCTTTTTCCGCTATTAAACTCGCTGCCAAACATCCTCTTAACTGATGTTAAACTCGTTACCAAACACCTTTTATCAACTACTATCCTAGTTCCCAAACACCCTCTAATTTGGATCACCTATAAAATCCCTCATCTTTTTGTGATTCTCTGCACATCAAACGTATACACACACACACACACACACACACACACTTGTGTGTATTGAGAACTCCTCACCAACCGATGTCCTTCACCTGCCGCCGCCTCCATCTCCGGCGCCGCCACCGCCGGCGTCCTCCTTCTCCGGTAAGTCCTTCACCATCCCGATAACTCCTCTTCTGTTTTCTGTTAATGATCAAGAACAGATCAGAAAGAAGGAGGGTTCGACAGTCACCATGACGACTTGGTGTCTGTCCAATCACAAGGACAGAGGTGATTACCGGGTTTGGTTATCGAGGGTTTTATCAGTAAAGTAAAGGGGTTGGGTTTGATTGATTATAACTAACCGGCGATACACCCACCTGAACGGAAAAGGACGATGGGTTACCGATGATAGGTCAGGAACAGAAGGTGGGTTATCGGATGGATTCATGGATCGATGGAAGGTTACTGATGACAGATTTGTTACAAACGACAGTCACCGGAATCGGTGAGTGTCCCTTCATCGACATAACAAGAACAGAGGAAAAAGGTTAGTGTTCGGTAGCAGGGTTAAGGTGATAGTTTGATGATAATTAAATGAGGAGGAAAGGAACGGGCTTGTCAGAGAAGAGATGCGACGGTCATCGGAACTGGCCACCGGATTTATGGTCTCCGGTCGAGCTCTCATCACACACACATATTCTATGTGTTGTGTTCGTGTGTTTGTGCAGGAAACAATGGAAGGGGAAGGGTTTTTATACCCAAACCGAATCTAGGGGTGTTTGGAAACATGTATAGTAGCTGATATTAATAATCGGTTATAAGAATTGGATGAAAGTGCAGAAGTAGGGTTCATGATGGAGAAGATGATATTAATAAGGGGTTATAAGAATTGGATGAAAATGGCAAAAAAAAAAAAAGTTTGGTGTGTATGGACAAAAATGCCCTTGACTTAACTGGGTTTTTGTTAACAGAGTTAGTGCTGATGACTAAAATGGCAAAAAAAACTAAAACCACAGGGACACAGATGTAACAAAAAAAAGATTTGGATGAAAGTGACAATTTTTGACAAACCTCAGGGACTAAATTGGCAATTAACTCTAAAATTTAATAAATGTTTATGACTGTATTTTTGTTATTACGTTTGCGTTAATCTAAAGACATTTTGTAGTTAATTCATCGAGCTAGAGGAATGACTATATTACAAAACATGGTTCAACTCAAGAACATAAAAAAGACTTTTATTGATCAAAGAAATAAACCCAAAAACACAAGAACCAGTCTAAAGAACAACATAACTAACAAAATACGACCAGACCTAATCAAACTCCTAAACCACCAACAACTCTACCCAATCTACTGATCAACAGATGATACAGACTCTTAGACTAACAGATACAAGATGTATTTGATTACAAGAGACTGGAACCCTAATCTGCAAGATCTAGACGAGAGTAAAAAGTGAAAGAAGAAAAATCAGAGAAAATCCTAAGAGAAAAACAAAGATTGATTAAAGAGCCAAATGAAGAGAGATGAGGTGTTTATATATACTGGATAGAAGGTTCTATCCAGAAAACACAAAGCAATCAACCTCAGCCCTTAGATCCTCCTTATTACACGGATCACAATCTTAACGGCTGAGATTTATCAAAACTAACACACCTTAATAGGTGGATAAAAGCTAGATGGGCTGGGCCCAGATAAAGCACAAGTCAGTTGGACTCCTTCCAAACTTGGGCTTCCTTTCTTCTAATCAGCCCACAAACACAAAATAGCCCACAGACATAGCTGCCCAAGTCCACTGCTACCATCTACAACTTCTTGGCAATTTATACATGCTATACATTCCAAAGGCATTATAACCTAGCGGCATCTTGGTGGTGAGATAAGACTTAGGGAGCATAAGGTCCTGGGTTCGAATCTCACAAAGGGGGTTTTCTCATAATTATTATGAGTTTCCTCCTGAATTGGTGACTTGGTGGTGGAATATCATCGTGTGGCAACATTGGTGGCACGATGATACTCCAGGGTTCCGTGAGTGATTCCAATTTGTTGGCCGTTCAAAAAAAAAACAAATACAAAAACACAAAAAACAAAGTGTGTCAAAACCAAAACATTAGAAAGAACCAAATTGGAAATGACACATTACCTTGTGTAACACCTCAACCGATAGCGGAAACATCGAGGTGTCACGTAGTGACGATTGTTCAATAGCTCATGGTACTAAAGTGTAAATATTGATATATTGAATAAATAGTTTATTACATTGAAATGAAATACAAAGATACAATGATTCTTAAGTGTCAAGTCAAACTGAAATACAATAAAGACAAGCCTAAATATAAATCCAAAAGCTTAAAAGAAACGTCTCAAAATAACCTGAAACATGTACAAAATAATTTTGTCAACACATATAATGTATTGGTGAGTGTACCATGATTTGAATAAATATATAGTCATAAAAGTGTTTAGCAATTCATATGCGGTACTATTTGTAATTATGTAATAAGTAATATCCGTTTAAAATCAACCCTAAAAATCAAGTATATAGAATCAAGAATAAAACAACGACTTTGAAAACCATTTTTTGAGTATAATGAATCACAAGACAATGACCAGGTCTCTCAACAAAGCCACAAGAGGTATATAGCATAGTACTATTCATTGAAATGCCAGACCCTTAACATAAAGCAAACACACATGAGAATTGCATTTAGTGAAAAAATAACATTTAGTCATAGTGTACATGAATAGCTCCAAAAGAGTAAAACATGAAAAGGAGAAAAGATATACTCACCAGAAATTCATTGTGAAAAATCTAGCAAAAAGAAGCATGAACTTGGATTAATTGAACTCTTGTATCCCATTGAACGTAAAGGAGGTCTTAAATTCTAATTCAAAGCAGACTCACTTTTTTTTTTTTTTTTTTTTGTAAAGATAGTATCAAACTACCTAGACTCGTATGGAGCAAATACGCATCATTAATTAAATGTGTATGAGCTTATTTTGCGTAAAATAATAATAATGAAAAAAAAAGTAATATAGATGTTGATAAAAAAAATTCTTTTACGTTTAAAGAAGATGTAATTCAAAAAAAAAATATAACACATATATAATATTATATAATATTGAAAAGGAATTAGTTAACTTCATATAAACTCAACCATTAGGTTCGTAGAAATATGTATATCTATATTCATACCTACTAAAGATAAAGATGATCATTTCCAACCACAAAATTGGTTTTAATAACCAAACATCATGGATTTTAATCTTTATGATAAGAATGAGTATATTGATAGCAACAATACTTTGACTGACGTTTGTTTCGACACCGACAGCCTAAGGTCGGAGCCCGGAGCTCGCAGCGGCGATCCAAAATGCATGAACTGGTGCTTGCTTAGTCACTAGCGGATTGGCTGTTGAAACAGCAGCGACGTCGGTAGGTAACTTCATAAAAGTGGCTGATTCGAGTAGGAAAGATGGTGGTGATGGTCGGTCCGAATTATGGTAGAAATGAGACAACAGGTACAATGTGACTTTGACTGTGGGTTCCATCGGAGTTTTAGAGGAGGTTAAGAGGAAACAAAAGAATAATGTAGATGGTATTAAGGGATACGATACATGATTCTAAAGATTATACTTTCTATTTATAAGGTGAGTTATTTTTTAGATTGAATTAAATTATAATTCTTCTTTTTTTTTTTGATCGGCAAACTTCGCATTTTCATACATCACCAAAATAATATTACATAGGTTGTACCTAGCAAGATACTAACTACAACCCAATACACCCATTACAACCCATACTCAGCCATAGTACCTACTAAGTTATAGGGACATCAAACTTCACCCACCTATCCCAAGTCCAATCCGATTGTTTGTATATGTGTTTCACCCATGTAAACGCCATCGCTTGTGATTCGCCAAAAATACTCGTGATATTAATTCTCTTGCCATTGAAGACTAGTTCGTTTCTTGATCTCCAAAGCGTCCAACAAGCCGCGAGCATGACAATTCTAATTAGCTTCCTTTTCTTCTCGTGTGCATTGACCACTTTATGAAATTCCAATAGATCTTTGACATTGAACGCATAAATTGGTTGGATGCCAAGCCATACGCTGATTTTTTGCCATAGAATCGACGCCGTATAACACGATGTAAAAAGATGATTCGCGTCTTCATCCCCTTCGCCGCATAATCTGCACGTTTTCGATCCATTTAGTATCTTCCTCTTCTTCAGCCCAACTAGCGTAGGTAGCCTGTCTTGCGTCGCCCTCCACCCCCAAATCGACACCTTTTTCGGTACACCTTTGACCCATTCAAACGGGTAAAAAGGAACGGCGTTTCTGATCAAAAGTTTCCTGCATTCAGCAGCTGTGAAAGTACCATTTTTGCCCTCCGTCCAGACCCATTGATGTATTGTAAAATACATCTATTTCCTGTGTAAAGTTTGTATAATTTTCGAGTCGTTTAGATAGTGTTTTTATTAGTTTTAGGCTTGTACTGGTCTATTTTATTTAGTATGGGTTTTTATAGATTTTTATTAGTTTTGTGTCATTTTTTAGTATTTATCTATTTTATTTTATATTTTGTAGGTGTTCATGGACGTTGGAGCACAAACGAGCAACGTTAGTTAAGTCAAGAACACCCGAGTCAAGAAGCACGGAGTTATAATACTATATATCTAATAATAATAATAATAATAATAATAATAATAATAATAATAATAATAATAATAATAATAATAATAATAATAATAATAATAATAATAAAGTCAAGAAACAGAAGAAAGAAAAGGTGACTTCAAGTCACGGCCCATGAGTTTAGGGCTTCAATATTGTTGGGTGATTATGATTATTATAAAAAGAGAGCATAACAGCGAGACAAGGGGGGAGGCGCACATTATTCTTGGTGGATCAGCGATTAATATCTTGGGGTAGAGCAGCCGCATAATTTTATTAAAAAGAGATCAATAGGAGCAAAACAAGAAGATTAATTTTAGAGGTGTGGATCAAGGGTGAAGCATTGGTGCGAGCACGGGTTGTTTCTATTTTAATTATTTATCTATTCAATACCCGTATGAACACCATGAATTTGTCTTGCCTTTATTGTTTTGATTTTATCATGACTTTTATTGGCTAGACTTTTGTTACTACCTAGGTTTTGACGAATACTTATGATTGAATGATTGTTTTTATGGTTTTTAGAACTTTGACTATGGGTTGATGATTTAGTAAAGACTTTGATTATTTCTGATCTGGTGTATATGCGTATCTAGTTTTGTTCAATTAATAATTATTTACTCCACATGTGTTTTTGTGAATGTCTTTCATGTATGAATGCGTGTTAGGTTGTGGACTGTGTGTTAACAACTGGTTTATGGTAAATTGCTAGTGTTTTCCATAGGAGTGGTTTTTGTTGATTGAGTAGTTCTAGGTATTCTTCCAATTCCAATAGCTGTAAGGTGCGGGATTGTCGATATGTCTAGGGTGTTAAATTGCTAGATTTAGATGCTTTGTAAGAAGATCTTCCTAGTTTCCTTACCACTACTTGCGTATCGAGTCAGGTCAGGTTTTCTATAGTTACCCCTTGCACTCTTAGTGTAGTGAGGCTTTCGCGCTGTAAGGTAGACTGTCTAGCGGGTACTTTATCATTAGAGTAGGTAAGCCTGTAAGGGTAACCTCTCAATCGGTAGTTTAACGGCTTTATAGGTAACCTTTAGGTTTCTCCTTGAGAAGGGTCGAGGGTCCTCTAGTTTATCCTGTAAGTTTAGTATCTGAAGATCCCGGTTCCATAGCTAGTTCCATATCCATAGAAGTTCGTCAGTCATGAGTAGGATTTTAACCTAGGTAGTACCTTCACCATCATTTGAATTCAGTCCAGCTCAGTTCGCGTATTAAGTTCAGTTCAATTTATTTTAGTTAATCTTTATTTTCTTGCGTTTAGTTTTATTAGCAAAGCCCCCCTTTAAGCAACAAAACATTATTTAGTCAGTTTGTAGATAAGTAATCGAGTCTAGTTTTCGTTTTCCATTAGAGTCTCGTGGGTTCGATATCCGGACTTACTTTAGCTATACTAGAGTCGAAAGGTTCACTTGCCTGTCAGTAGTTTAGTTTTAAAGAGTCTAGAGTATTACTAGGTGTCTAGTTTTAGGTTTAATTTAGTTATTTTTATTAAACTACTTTTAGCACATCACCCATTTATCTGGTTCACCTGTTACAGCCATACCCTGCATTAAATTATTAATCTGCGCTAACTGCTGCACTTCATCTATTGACGCCACAACCCTTTTCCAGCCCCAACCCAGTATCCTTTGACCCACAGAAACTCCCTTATCAGCCTCAAGTTGAAACAGTTCAGGAAACTTATTCATCAAGGGACGATCCCCAACCCACAAGTCCACCCAAAATCTGATGTCTGATCCATTGCCCAGCTTTCCTTTCATTAAACAACTCACGTCCAGGTCTTGGTCCAGCAAATCTTTGCCAATCTTGACAATACCGTTCCACGTACCAGCCACTCCAGCCTTTACTGGGAGATAAGACGAAGCATTGCGGTTATGATGAATAGCCGAAATGACTTTATGCCAAAGCGAGCCTTTTTCAGGCTTGAACCTCCACCACCATTTTAGAAGGAGACTTTCGTTCATGACCTTCAGCGAACACAACCCCAACCCCAAATTATAATTCTTCTCCATGGCGGATTTCCATTTCATCCTTGTGTAATAGCGTCTCGAGACATGCACAGGCTATTTAAGGCCTTTGTATCCATGCTCTTGTAATACAAATAATTAATCAACTATTAATTGATAATAATTATTAATTAATAATTATTAATTAATACAAATTAACCGGGCGTTAATTTGCCGTGGTGGAACATAAATCAAGGAAGTTGGCATTCAATGTTTGTTATGTTATTATTATTAATTTATTATCAATACAGGGTAGGGATCTTAAGAGAACCAACCCCTATTTGAGAACTGAGAGAACCATTCTGAGCCACACATTTCATATAAAAGAAAAATTATTATTAATTTTTTTTTTTTTTTTTTTGCTTTAATCGCACATTTTTATGCAAGGAAAATTTTTTTTTTTATTTTTTTTGAATTTTTTTTTTTTCATTTATACATATGTGTATATGACAATTATACATATGTGTATATAGCAATTATACATATGTGTATATAGCATTTTTCAGCTATACATATGTGTATATTTCAGTTATACATATGTGTATAATGCAATTATACACATGTGTATACTGAAAAAAAAAACAAAAAAAATAAAAAAAAAATTTCCTTACATATAAAGCAGCGATTTTTGCAAAAAAAAAAAAAAAAAAAAAAAAAAAAAAAATTGCCTTAGAGAAATGTGTGGCCCAGAATGGTTCTCTAGTTCTCAATTTGGGAAAAGGTTCTCATTTGAACCAAATCCTATCAATACATAACAATTTAGTATTGCTATTAATTAGTAATTATAAAGTTGCCAATGGTACATGATACTAAGATTTGGTCGGTTTGACGACTTGTTAAATTTGTATATGATCTGAAAAAATAATCGATTAGTTGTTATTCAAGCTTTTCAACCACTCAGACAATGTAATCCAACCCAACGTTACGTTTTATGCGGTTTCAAAATTTTAGGATTATTGACACTTTAGGTCTCTATAGTTATAATTAAATTATTAGTAAAATTACGAATGTTACCCTTGGTAATTTTAACCGACTATTGGGTTTGATTATGTACCTTTCTTATTGAATTGTTATAAATCATTAATGTTTATTGTTAAAACAACAATACGCCATTATGTATTGTGGTGTACTATGATATATGTGATTAATTTACTTTAATCTATTTGGTAAAAGTTTTTGTTTAATTGAATGGTATACAATTTATGTCTATGTAAACCTGAATTAGATGGTGATTATGCATCTCTTATTTTTATTTTTATTTTTTTGTCATGTTTTTTAGTTTACTTGCATTTTAGCAGTCTACCGTAAAACAATGAACATCTTTGGTTTTACTTTACATAATTTATACTTCTATATAATGCATCCTAGATGGGCATCAAGATAATTTCACTATCATTTTAAGATGGCATATGAAGAGGCATAAGCATACATCTCTATATTTTAGTCTCTTTCTTCCCATTATGCCCCTTTATACAGTATATCATGCCTATGGTGTATGTGACTAATACACGGTTAATATCTTCTCCACAATGTAACCCCCTTTATACATTAAAACATATATGATGTTATGAATTGGACTAAATTAAATAGAATTGAAGATTATAATTAATTTGCCAATGAAGAGTCATGCCAATAAACAAGAACTTGTTAGAAATGCATTTATATAACCATTGGCATGACCTCATATGTCATTATGTGTCATTCACACACAAAGCATCCTCTCAATCACCATTTGGATCACAAGAATGCAGTCATTGCCAAGCTCGGATTAACACCCACTTCGAACATAAGATTAACACCCACTTCGAACATAAGGATCTCAAGATTGTCAATATACTGGTTATTTTTCTCTATTTCAATCAAGGTACGGTTATACGTTATATATTCTAAAATTCTATAAATGTTACTTAGTATTATATATATATATATTCTATATCAAACTTATATATATACACACTATACACATTATATAATTTGTACATATAACTCTAA
The DNA here is from genome assembly GCA_028751855.1 of Ambrosia trifida. Lineage (NCBI taxonomy): Eukaryota > Viridiplantae > Streptophyta > Magnoliopsida > Asterales > Asteraceae > Ambrosia > Ambrosia trifida. Next base: position 108,862,479 of record CM054128.1, read on the forward strand.
ATCAATATTTTATTAATATATGGGAACATTGTAGACGCTTTTAGACATATTATTATTTCTCTTAGAATTCAATTATGTATTTTTAGGTCTAGATATTTAGTCTCGATCTTTAGTATAAATTTTATAATTTTATGATTTTTTTCAATTAAATATATATTTTGGACTACTCAAATTTATATATTTAAATCCATAGACTTTTTAATGATTTTTATGACTCGATCATATACCTATATGTTTAGAAAATTATTAATTTAATTGCCTTTAATTTTATTTAGTAACCTCTTTTTCTAATAATCCTATTCAAATATTATATTAATTAGAATTCTTCATAATGAGGGTGTAAATATACTTTAATGAATTAAAACGTATATGATGTTATGAATTGGACTAAATTAATACACAAACTATACACATTATATAATTTATAAATATAACTCTAAATCGATATTTTATTAATATATAGAAATATTGTAGACGCTTTTAGACATATTATTATTTCTCATAAAATTCAATTATGTATTTTTTGGTCTAGATATTTAGTCTCGACCTTTAGTGATTATTTGATAATTTTATGATATTTTTCAATTAAATATATATAGTTTGGACTACTTAATTTATATATTTAAATCCATAGACTTTTTAAGGATTTTTATGACTTGAACATATACCTATATGTTTAGAAAATTATTAATTTAATTGCCTTTAATTTTATTTAGTAACCTCTTTTTCTAATAATCATATTCTAATATATATATATATATATATATATATATATATATTAGGGTAGACTTTTGATAGTTATTTAATTTACAAATTAACTATTTAGTTTTACACGCACTTTTATATTCATTTTGTCATATTCACTATTCTAATTATATAGAAATAGTTATTTTTTCGCATTATGTGATATTTATTTATTTATATATATATATAACTTGACATTTTCATACATACTACTGATTGGTGTTTATACTTAGACATAGTTTGACATTTTTGTAACTAGCGTAACTTGATAGATAATTCCTTTTAATATGTATGTAAAGTGATTTACGTTTTTTTATTTAGATTAAATGAATAGAATCTTATATTAATTAGAATTCTTCATAATGAAGGTATGGGTGTCTCATTAGACGAAACAATTGCCAACATGAGAAATGACATATATACGTTCGGAGCATATTCGAGAATATACCACAAAATCGACCAGTTAGTACTACGGGATGGCAAACCCATCCCACACGCCATTCTTTATTTTTTTTTATGGCTTCATTTAGAGTATTTAGTTACTTTTTTTTTCAGAGACTGAAATCTTGTCTTCTGATTCATGTTTTCAGTATTCTCCCGCATCAATTTTTATTTTTTATTTGTGCTTTCAATATCAAATGACTTCCACCAAAATAATTGTCACACAATAATACATGATGACTTTTAGTTTAAAATTATTATATATGTAATATATGTTTACGGATGCAGCCTGCCGCAACGTGCGGGTTCCTGCTAGTCATATAAAGCGTATAGTACTAATCAGATGCTCACCTTAGATACGATACTATACTCGCCCAAGCTATATGGGTTAATTAGGATTTTGCATGACTTGGCAAATTCGGTTAGGTCAATAATCGTTTCAAGCATGCCTAAAGACCTGACCTATATAACTGATTAGGTTATTAAGCAAACCGGTTACCGCAATAATCAAGTTTTTTGAAAGTTAAAATGTTCAACTAAATACTAAATATATAGATAAACTCAATAAAGTGATTTCTTTCTTTCTTTTTTGTTTTTTTTTCTTTCTTCTTTTAATTTAGAACTAAGAAAACATGCTTCACGAAAAAAGAAAGTTAACTAAAAATTACATATGTAAAACGGAATATTTCTTAAAATAGTAACCAAGTTTTAGAAGCGTTCCAATCAAGTCACTCATAAAAAAAATGTTTTAATTAAGTTACTAAAGTTAATTTTATGTTCCAATCCTATATAGTTAGCCTGAATAGCAGGTAAACTAATCTATTTGGCATTTATTTAGTGTTTTCTTAAACATGTCGGCTGACCCCCCCTCCTCACCGTGATTTCCGGCGAGTTTCCGGCACCATGGAATGGCTCACTGAACACGGTTTAATTACTTATCCAACCATTTTGCACAACTTCATCTATACCGATCACAGGAAAACTCAAAAAAGTTACGCTTATTAACAGAGAACATAAAAATCAGCAGCGAGAGTACTGGAATACGATGAGCCACAAATCAATTACATGGGAGTCAAATCTATTCAATCACATGTGTGTAAAATTGTCTGTAATTAACGGGAATCAAGTTCAATTGCACTTAGTTACAAACAAGCTTTATATCAAAACTATTTTGTAGATCTTTTGAATTATGCTAACAAATATTGCACTTTAGAATGTGGGAGCAATCGGAAAGACATCAAATTTGTTACTGTATTTAACGAAGGGTTTTAATATGAAGAATATAACCACTACGACTCTCCTTAACATCTTCAATGACACCAAACTTTTCTCCACTTTGCGGGCCGCATTCCTCTGCGACTCATGCATTAGTCATTACAAGATAATCGGAGATATTAGGCCCTAATGATAAACGACGAAGATGACAATGGAGGCGACTCATCGAAAATCGAAGAAGACATCGCATGAAAGAAAGACAACAGACAGTTGCCACACCACCGCATACCCCAAGATTAAACATTATATGAACCGCGATAGGAGGCTTCGGAATGTTGAGTAGTTGTTGATGGAAGCGTCAGAATGCCGGTAGAAGATGGGATGACCTTCTATTTAGGTAAAATATTTAGTATTGGAACATTAATGTAAACTTTAGAGACCTGATTGAAACAATTTTTTTTTATTGACATGATTTGGACACTCCAAAAACTTGATTACTATTTAGCAAAGTTACCCCTATGTAAAATAAGCAAAATAAAGTTCAATACAAAAACCCACCACATGTCTTCAATCGAGTAAATTCTAACCCATTTGACAATTTAGATAGATCAAAATTTGCCCAAATTTTCAAGTTACTTGTTAGAAGTTCTACAATTAAGTTATTTGACAAAGATCCGACGCCAAGGAAGATTGAGATTAACCACTTTTGGATGCCATTTGACTGTTTAAGACTTACGATATATCCCCAAGTTTACTTAACAAGAGAAAAGAAAAGAAAAATGTCTCCTCCCTTCCTTTTCTTTTCCTCTCTCTTTCTTTTTTTCTTTTTTTCTTTTCTCTTCACATCTCTTCAATTTGGGAAAATAAAAATAAGCTTACTTTTATCTTCTTTTCCCTTGATAAAAAAAAAACTCTTTTAAAAAAAAAAAAAAAAACCTCTGGAACAAGGTTCATCTTCATTTTCCTTTTCCTTTCTTTTCTCTTCTTTTCTTTTTGTAAATGAGACTCGGGAACACAACGTTAGAGAAATGTTGTGATTAAATTCTACACCCAATACCAATTTCTTCCAACATATGAGGGCAAATTGTCCAAAAAAAAAAAACCTCTAAAAACGACTAGATTTTCTTTTTCAACTGTAATAACCAATTAACCAGTCCCTAACCTATGTTTTTGTTCTAACCTAAACTCGTTTCTCATATATTTACTAGTGGGTTTACCCGCGCGTTGCGGCGGGATCCAAAAAAATTTGTAATACGCCAGCAGTTTTCCCACCGTGTGTTGTGGCGGGTAAAAGATTAAAATAATTTGACTTTTATGGTCAACTATGAAACTAATTAACATGACAAATTCAAATTGTTTGCATATGATACAACATTCCAAAGTCTCCAAAATGGCTGCAAAACAAGAGGTGTCGTAACTCTATTTGATTAAAGGAATACGTCAAATAACAAGCGGGAAAATAAAACTTCATGTGTCATAAGTGGAAATGGTCAAAATGGACGTGTTGGGTAATGGATTAAAACGGGTTGTTTTTAATGCGGGTAAAGTGGTTCATGTCAGCCGACTCGCCCTGTACTTTTACAAATAGTCATTGTAAAATTTGATGACAAAAATTATATTATCACAAAAATAATCTATTTTAGTTTATAAATAAAATGATTTAGGTGGCTATAAGCTTGTAAGCACTAAAGATATAACACGGGCACTTCCAACCCATTTGACCCACTTGAATAAGTTTTTTTTATTTGACCCCTTTGACCTATTAGGGAAACATTATAACCCAAAATGACCCATCAAGTAAAATGTTTCAAGGATCACCATGTAAATAGCATTCAAACCTTAATGAGTCAGTTTTTATGATAAACATTGTATCCTTGAACGTCGATATCAACTTTCGCATCCTCGACGAATCCCATAGTAACAACTGCAACTATCTGTTGATTAAAATACCTAAAAGATGATTATAAAATTTAAAATAATACATAAGTAACAAACTTAATAAAGACATCACATTTGAATCCTGAATATCTTTTTCACGAAGAATCATCCGGAATCCAAGAGGAATTCTTAGATAAAGAATTGATGCATAACTCTGAAAGAAAAGGTATAAAGGATGCATAACTCTGAAAGAAAAGGTATAAAGGTGCATAAATTTTTAAGGTCCTTACAAATTACCCGTCCTGACCAAACCGTTTTGACCCGTTTTGCATTATTATTTTGTACAATTGCTATCAAAGATGGTACACAAGGGTATAAATGGAAGAAATGGTGCAAAAATTTGGGGATTTTTAAAACTAAAAAAAAAAAAGAAATTTAACTCACAAATTACCCGTCCTGGCCAAACCGTTTTGACCCATTTTAACCGTTTTGCATTATTATTTTGTACAATTGCTATCAAAGATGGTACATGAGGGAATAAATGGAAGAAATGGTGTAAAAATTTGGGGATTACACTTTAGACTCTTGGGATGCCATCTTAACTTTGACAATATAGATATATTTGCTCATGCCTCCCCTTTATAATGAAGTATAGATAATCATAAGAAGATACCCAAAATGCACAATAATTATAAAATATACATATACATACCTACCCAAAATGGAATACTTGACATAGTTCAAATGCTTTGATATTGTTATGTAATTCTTCAAGAGTTGTGCATAAAACTCCCAGCTTTCTTATGTAGTCCTTCACATCTTCATTCTTATGTATTTCTTCACTCCAAATAGCAACCATCTTGGTGATGCAATGAGGTCATATCCAATTATTCAAGAATTTACAGTAAGTTAGATAATGTGGATGCAACTTACAATACAATAGTGCAATATAAAAGTTGAATATTGAATAGATATAGAGATATTTCATAAAATAAAGAAGCAGCACCTTTGAATACATAAACCATGGCATTGCAAAAAAAAAAAAAAAAACGGCATCTTAATCAACAATTGGATGAAGGAAATGTCTGCACGAATCATAATCAATTATTACACCGTCACAAATTCATAAACAAACAACAAAATACAACGATTATGAGCAACAAGTACCTCCTCCATGCGTTAAAAGCAAAATCAACGAAAACAAAACAAATTAGAAAGAATTTGGGTTAAACGTAGGCGGTAGGTTAAAGAAGAAGATGATGATTGAAAAGGGTGATTATATTGTTGAGCCAATTCTATAACTCCATGTCATAATAAACTTGGTTATTAAGATATGTTTAGTGGTGGAGGCAATATTGTAGGTGTTACATGGGTCATGATTTTATTAAAATAATCTTAATAAAAATTAAAAGGATACCTTTATACAACTATGAGAAATTGTAGTACCCGTGCTGAGTACTAATCCAAACGAAAATAACATAAAATGATTCAAACCGAAGATTTCATCAAGAGCTTGAACCGCGTCTTCTTATATGATTTCTTCTTCGTCTTTAACGAAGACTTGAACCGTGTCCTTTTGTATGATCCTTCTTGGTTGCAAGAATTAACAAACAATAATGTTGACGGTTGTGACTAAGGCACGTGTTTAACATGCTTCCCTTAAAACAAATTCCGTGCCTCTGCTCAAGATAACGCGTCTGTTTCCCAGGGTACAATAGCCGAAGCAGTCTTTACTGGTGGAGAAGGCCACACGCCCAAGGTTGCACCGGATAAAATTATAGTGTTAAAACTTGTGGAACAAATAATAATAGAAATGTGGTGGAATCAAGTATAGAAAAACTTATCTCTACACGTTCCCAACATATGAACATATGGGTCAAGTTTTCCTTCTTCTTCAAGAATTCTTTTATGGATCCACTTCTTTATTTTTCTTGTATTTTTCTAGTCTTTCAAATGAGGCACAAAGCCTTCTATGTATACAAGACCTAAGGATGAGTGTAGAGACTAACTTAATTAGAGCCATACACTCTAATAAAGTGAAATAAAGAACTCTACTTAAGAGCCTCCTTAATAATTTCACTAAAATCAATTAAATTCCATTCATCATATTATTAAATTTTTGTAATTTATAACATCTTCTTGAATGAATCATTTATTTATAACATTGATGATGAATAAGGAAAACCATAAGGCAATTGATGTTTCTGAAGGTAGGGATGGAAAAAGAGGGTAGTATTGTAAAAGTGTTTTGATATTTTAAAGGATGATGTGGGTGAAATGTCTACATTACCCTTCTAAGTGTCTTAATTGTCACAACTATCCCCATAATACCCTTAAATTTCTTGCTTAAATATGTTATACATGTTGCTTTTTAAGTTGTACGGAAATACAAATTACCATCTTGTACATCACTCCTCCTTTATAATGTAATAAAATGTAATAATTATAGATTAGTTACAAACTAGTTTTGGTTACGGTTATTGAAACCGTTTTTTAACCTATATATTAAATGCGTGAAATTAAATACACTTACATAGTTACATGGGCTTATTTATATGTTTTTTTGAACAATTTAAATTACATTAAATTATTTTTGGTAAGGCTTGAACTCTAGACGAGCAAAACACCACACTACCACCTTCTCAAATGATTTTGTCAATTTGATCAACCCCCTCCTTGCATGGGCTTATTTATTATTTGATCCATGATTTTGTTTGTTTTAAATCCATGGATCTTATACACATGGGCTGAAGTTTATTTCAACTCCCCTCAAAAATAATTGGGCTGACTGAAGATAATTGGGCTGCCAATGATCTTAAGCTACAGCTGCTGGCCTGCTGCGTGCTACATGGATATCACATAACCTTGTTTAGTTTCTGCACCGCTTCGTCACCCAAGTTTATTTCAACTAACAAATCCATCAGGGTTTATCTTAATGTATGTCACAGATTCTATTACAACGAACAACATAAGCCTAGGAAGGAATAGACGCTAAAACACAATATCCGTTGAGAGTGTAGAAAAACAGTTTTTATTTGTATGATCTCAACACACTAGTCTTTACTGTGCTTTTGTTTTCAAATACTCACGTATATAATAATAGTAGGAACCATAAGTCCATAACAAATTAATGTGCTTGAAAGAATCAAAGAAACATAGAAGAAGACATTATTAGAAAAGTTTTTAGATTAATTAAAGAAATTATTTATATAACAAGAACGCATGAAATCACAGAGAGCAATATTAGTATGAAGTATACGTGTATCATAACATTTAATTATACTAAAACACTCAAGAAAAACGTAATGAATGAATGTTAAGAGACAATATGTCACGGTCGAACAACCTATAAATTATACAGTTATTTATATGAAGTTTATAGATTTTATAAAATTTATTCATTGAATGTGATTTTATTAGTGTAGTCTAAACTATAAATTGTATAGTTGCATGTAAAAGGATAAGTATCCACGTCAATATATAGTCAATACGGGGCGGCCTTATGAGATAAGAGATCAATATAAAAAAGAATGAGAAAAAAGAAAAAAGGATAACGATTAGATAGTTGTGAGGTGCAGCGCACCGTCGCAGCTCTTTTCCATCATTCCAACTGTTTCTCATGATTTAGTTGCTTGTCTTCTTCCACATTTTTGGTTCCGTCTAATATTCATGTCCTTAAAAATAAATAAATATATAACTAAAACATTGTTTAGTTTAAGAACAGTGTAAGGAGGACTCGAGCTTAAATTGAATAAGCTTGAGTCCTAACTTCATATGCCAAACTAAAACCGATTTCACAAGATATATTTAAGACTGAGGCCCATAAAAAAAAAGTTTATCTGGCGATATCAGTCGATCTGGATTGGTTTCTAAGCCGAACCGAATGTTACTATTAATCATGTCACCTCTTACCCCACCCTTGTGATGGAGTGACATGGGAAGTGAAGGATAGGACTTGAGATTGAAAGGTCTAAGATTCGATTCCTGATCCCACCCGGGCTTTACCGATTCTTCACTTTGTCTTCGGGCGGATGTGGGTCGGGTTTTCCCCAGTCCGGTAACTACACGAGAGGGCTAGGCTACTCAGCATCACACGTTTGGCTGCAGGCAATGCGGGTGTCGTGGAAGCATTTGACCCAAGGTAGTGTCACTGAGTAGTCAGGCAGGGAACTACATGGGAGGGCCCACTACACGGGAAAACCTGACCCACATCCATGTAGTTCCCTGCCTGACTACTCAGGGAGCCTTTGACCCAAGGTAGTGTCCCTGAGAAGTCAGGCAGGTGTCCCCTGAGCCCTGAGGCCCTAAGTAGTTAGGTATAAGTGTTTAGTTGGTTGTTAAAAAAATCAGGTCACCTCTTAGTTCTTGATTTATGAGGTCAACATCAAAAGGAAGTAAATCAATCAAAACCCAGCGAAATAAAAGTTGTACACGCATTATTTTTTACAACTATGAGTTTATGATTTATCGACTCTCTTCATTTGTTATAAACATACTACAACTTTGTATCAGTTGATATACTTGAATTAATTTTTTTTCTTAGTACAGAAACTTATAAATTACGTTTAAACAACAAACTTGTATTAGAACCGTTCGATATTAAAGTAACTAGTTGTATAAAATCACGCGCGTTGCGCGTTTTACAATCGAGATTTAGATGAGGTGTTAATCAATCAATGAATTACACAATCGAGATTCCATTTTGGTTGTAAACGTTAAAAAAAATAAAGAAATCCACACATAAGGTAACACATGAAATTTGTGACGAAATCATATAAGATTATGTTATTTATCATCATCATCATTATACTCAGTTAATCCCACCAATAGCAAAAGCTAAGGTAGGGTTTGAGGAGGGTAAGATGTAGACAGCCTTACCTCTATTCCGTTGGAATAGAGAGACTGCTTCCAGTGAGACCCCCGGCTCAATAGTGGTTTTGTATCAAGCCTTAGACATAAAGCACATAACACTTAGCAATCGGGACAAACCCGATTGGTGCATGTACCCCTTGTCTTTTGGCTATCAACGTAACCACCTGATGCATGATTAACCGTCCGTCATTTTTTACGTTATTTTCACGAAATTAGTAAAATAACGTTAAAATTAGTGCAACTTTACTTTTGCCCCCGACGACCACACATATATACATTATATGCGCACAGCCGTCAGCGGCCACATTATGTTATTTATATTAATAGTATATAATATAATAATTTTTTTGAATAAAATAACATGGATAAAATAATAGTATATAATATATTAATAGTATATATATAATAAAGTTTTTAAATAAAATAATAATTATAATATATTAATAATAGAACCCTACTTAATAAAATATTAATATTACTATTAATTAGGGTTCTATTATTAATATATTATAATATAAGAGTAAAGATCCGGTACAAATAACTTTTTTGGTAAGAACTGTGAGAATCAAAGGAGGGTATTTTTTTTTTATTTTTTTTTCAAATTTTTTTTTCCCATATTGTTAAACATGTATTATAGTATTGAAAACTAAAAAAAAAAATAAAAATAAAAAATTTGGTGTAGAGTAATTACGTGTAGAGTAATTACATAATTACTCTAGTGTAAACTAATGTATTTACCTTAATGACGTAATTACACTAAAGAAAAAAAAATTTTTATTTTTTTTTTTGTATTATTCATCTAGAAAGAATGTGACGACCGGGAAAATTTTTCTTTTTATCGCTTCGTTCTCTTTGACTTCGGAAAATTTTCGGGACGAAAATTCTTTCAACTGGGGGATGATGTGACACCCGGCATGTTTGAGTCAACACTTTATGAACACATAAGTCTACATTAGCGAGAAACGTCTATAAACAAACTTAACTGGGTTAGTTGAGTCGGGTCAGATTAGGATTGTCCAGGGTCCAATGATCTGGAGGATCATTGGGAGTCGTTTTGGGAATACATTAGTACCGGGTCCCGTTGTTGGTGACATTACATGAATTAATTTAGTATATGTGTAGATTATGGGTCGTGTGGTGGATTGTATGCTTATACTTGCTTAAATGATGTACGAATGATTATACGTGCCTAAACATGCTAAGTATAGACTATGGATGCATGCTTATGTGTTAAGATGTGTTAGAATGCGTTAAACACGACAAACTGGAAAAAGGTTAACATGTGTTAAAAGTGCTGTTAACATGTGTTAAAAATGTGCTGATGACCTGAATGTGGAACTTTTGGGCGAATGTGGAAATGGGGTTTGAAAAATGGGCGAACGTAGAAACAAAGTGGGCGAATGTGGAAAAGTTCCACATTCGACCACTAAAAAGGGGCGAACGTGGAAAAATTCCACATTCGACCACTTAAACTGGGCGAACGTGCAGATGGTATAAATACCATCCTTAGCCATTTTTCACCATTTCACAAACCCTAAACGCCTCCAAACACTCTCTATCAGCTATTATCATTGGGGAAGGAGTTTTTGAGCTTGTTTTTCATAACCTAACTCTCTAAATCATTACAAGTGAAAATCTAAGGTGTGTTCTTCATTACAAATCCTTTTTAAACAATTTTGACTTGTTTTAATCTAAACCCCAAGGGTCCAGATCTGATATCAACATGTTTTATGGGTAAAAACCTTCCTAATATCTTTCTAAATAAAACCTATTCATAAACAATGAGTTTTCATACAATTTAACATGTGTTTATGTGGTATTAAGCATTGTTTGATGATTACTTGCTATGTAGATGACATGACTACAACCTAGGGCTGTTATTAATAGAGAGTTATAATGGAAACATGTTACAATTGATTGTTGATGGTGTTTTGTCGATTAAAGGGGTTTTTAGTTAGATTTAGGGCTTGTTTTGGATGGTTATGATAAGGTTATGATAGGGGTTTCTTGTTCATGATGATTTGATGATGATGAGCTGATTATTGATTGATTTCAGAAGTTTCCTAATTGGGTAATATTTTCATGCATGATGATGTGACATCTCCATAATTTACTATTTTAGGAAACTTGTAAAAACGGATAGATTTTGGGGTAAAATTGGTAGGGTTTCGTAGGAATATAATAATGATGCTTGACTGCTGTAACTCATGATGTTTCGTGATGTTTTCGGATGTTTTTGGACGCGTTTTTGAGTAAACAACACAGCAGGGTCGAACCTGGAACTGAGGGGGGGCGAAGGTGGAAGAAAAGGGGCGAAGGTGGGAGTTTAAAGCCACCTTCAACCACTTAAAGCCACATTCGACCCTACGTTAACAAAAATGAGATTTTTGATACAAACTAAGTGTTTTATGCTTGAACCTTGCGTGTAATCTATGTGTACTTGATTAGTTAGGGTAATGGGTCACCAACGGGATGTCGGGACGGTCTAGTGTGTCGGTTAAACATTTAAACTCGTTTTAAAACATACTTGGTTATGATCTGGACAATCGGGGACTTGTTAGCCTTCGGGTTAGTAGTCATCACACTTATGTAAACTCATTGATAGGTTGTCATTAGTTGGGATTATCATACACGTGTTGGAATTCTAGTTATCGGAAGACGCACAATAAGGTGAGTTTCACGGCCCCACTCTTTTACTGGTTTTACATTTTCGGGGGAGAAAACATGTTGTGTCCTTTAAACATGTGTCAACTATGTTTTCATAAAAGGCGTTTCAACTATGTTTTCATAAAAGGCGTTTCAACTAAGTTTTCAGGAAAGATGTGTCAACTACGTTTTGGTATTCATGAATTCATTGGGTTTGGAGTATTCATTATGTTTTCACGTATTCATTATGTTTTAGAGTATTCATTATATTACTATGCGATCTTTGGAAGTCCCGGGGGAAACCATGAATGTGCGGGGATGCACAACGGGGGAAATGTGGATAGCGCTATTTGGGCTTGACCCGCCCCACTCGTCGACTGGAGGTCGGACGGGTGCATGTTGTCTCTTAGGTATTCAGTATTCAGTATGCAGTATTCAGTATTCAGTATTCATTCGGGCACGTATTCAGTATTCACAGTATTCGAGTCCAGTAATGGTTTTCCAATCGCAGTAGTAACAGGTATTCATATATTTTGCATGCATGTGGTCTGGATTGACCACGAGTATTCAGTTGGAGTCGATTATCACTTGGAGTTGGTATACATTTGGAGTCGGTATACATTTAAAAACCTGTGAACTCACCAGCATTATTTGCTGACGTATTTAGCATGTTTGTCTCAGGTCGCTAAGGTAGCAGCTGTCGATAGGCGCACGGAGTCTCACGGCGTCTAGGATTCATGTGCATCTCATTTAGTATTTTCAGACTTTCGTACTTTTGATTTCACGTTGTAATAAAGTTTTACGCTTCCGCAGCGTTGGATCATTTATGAAAACTTAATGGTTGGATTATGTCATTTTTACGTATCATATAGTGTTGTTTATTGTGACCGTTGACTTGGATCCTGGTGTGTCACGCGCCTCGCGGTAAAACCCCGCACGTGGAAATTTGAGGGTGTGACAGATTGGTATCAGAGCCAGGTTATAGTGAACTAGGACTGCATGTAGAGTCTAGTCTATAGCCGAGTATCACACACGTTAGACGGTCACACATAGTTACGAGTCGTGTCATTTGGAAAACATATTAACCTTGTCGGGGTGTCGGTGTCCTCATCACACAGTATCACGTTATCTATCTTTTGTTATTCCTACCTAGGTTCTATCTTCTTCTTCGGGTTTGAAGTTGAAGGGACTATTCGCTTACATACTTGCTTACTCACACACTATCATGCACTAGTACTTGTCATAGTACACTCCTGAGTGACTGTTCACTTTGGAATCTTCGTGCGATAACAGTTTCTTTTAGGAATGTGGGTATCGGGTGATTTGAAGTTCTAGCTAGGAGCACGCCTAGAGGACCATGTAGAGCGATTTGTTATTTCGGGTGCACACGAAATCATAAATCGAAATGCATGAAAATCTTGGTGGACTTCATGTTCGGACTAATGGTCATGCTGGAACCACGTTCTGAATTCGTTTGGTCACTTGTAGCTCGATCTATGGGTGGTTTTGAGTATCTTATCTCATGTTGGCAGAACATGTCTGGTCGCGCTGGTGGACGTGCTGGGGGACGTTGTGGTGGTCGTGTTGGTGGTCGGAATGGCGGTGGACACAATGGGGGTCGTGGCAACATTAGTATGACCCAGGCTGAGCTGAATAGCCTGATTCAGGAGCATGTGGCAGCTGCTATCGCTGCACATCAGATCACTCAGCAGGGTCTCGGTGGGATTGTCGTTCATCCCCCACCACCTCCTCCTATCGGTCAGCAAGTGTGTACTTTTAAAGTGTTTATGGAGTACGAGCCCCACATCCTAGGCGAGACTGGGAACAACAAAAGGAAATGGGAGAGCATCGAGGAGAATCTGGTTCCAAACCAGCCACAGCAGCAGATAGGGAAGTTCGAAGCTTCAGGTTCATCGTCTGGTCGGGAGCACGGTGGGTATACTGGGAAGCTCCCGAAGTGTGTCGTGTGTGGGTACCATCATTATGGCAACTGTGAGAAGTTTCGTTGCAACCGTTGTAAGCATGTGGGCCATGTTGCTAGAAACTGTAGAGTCAATCTCCAGAAAGTTCCAGGTCAGGCGATTGTCCCTGCCCCTGTTCCTCAGGGGAACCAAGGATGTTATCACTGTGGAGATATTGGGCACTTCAAGCGGGATTGTCCTAAGAAGAAGCAAGGCAAGGTGGTGGACGAACTGGTCAGGAGGATCCTGATGCTGTTACTGGTGAGTATTCTTTTCTTGATTCTCGTTATGCTCGTATTCATTCTCGTTCGCATTGTTTGGCAATTCGTATTCATTGTGTGCATTCAGTTTGGTATTTGGTCATCATTTTGCATTCACGAGTCTGATGTGGGTCCTTTGGAGATGTTACTTGGACGGTACCGGTGTATCATTTATACCGATCATAGTAGTCTCTAGTAGGCCTTCGATCAGGGGGATTCATTGTTTTCTATTCACTTTGGGGAGGGCGGTTCCCCGGCACAGAGTATTCGTTGATATCATCATTCGTTCGTGGTTATCATTTCGTTTGTGTTATGGGAAACGTTACTTGGGTTAGGTCGACACTCATTACTGTCGAAGAATGAATCTCGGGGCGAGATTCCTTTCAACAGGGGGATGATGTGACGACCGGGAAAATTTTTCTTTTTATCGCTTCGTTCTCTTTGACTTCGGGAAATTTTCGGGACGAAAATTCTTTCAACTGGGGGATGATGTGACACCCGGCATGTTTGAGTCAACACTTTATGAACACATAAGTCTACATTAGCGAGAAACGTCTATAAACAAACTTAACTGGGTTAGTTGAGTCGGGTCAGATTAGGATTGTCCAGGGTCCAATGATCTGGAGGATCATTGGGAGTCGTTTTGGGAATACATTAGTACCGGGTCCCGTTGTTGGTGACATTACATGAATTAATTTAGTATATGTGTAGATTATGGGTCGTGTGGTGGATTGTATGCTTATACTTGCTTAAATGATGTACGAATGATTATACGTGCCTAAACATGCTAAGTATAGACTATGGATGCATGCTTATGTGTTAAGATGTGTTAGAATGCGTTAAACACGACAAACTGGAAAAAGGTTAACATGTGTTAAAAGTGCTGTTAACATGTGTTAAAAATGTGCTGATGACCTGAATGTGGAACTTTTGGGCGAATGTGGAAATGGGGTTTGAAAAATGGGCGAACGTAGAAACAAAGTGGGCGAATGTGGAAAAGTTCCACATTCGACCACTAAAAAGGGGCGAACGTGGAAAAATTCCACATTCGACCACTTAAACTGGGCGAACGTGCAGATGGTATAAATACCATCCTTAGCCATTTTTCACCATTTCACAAACCCTAAACGCCTCCAAACACTCTCTATCAGCTATTATCATTGGGGAAGGAGTTTTTGAGCTTGTTTTTCATAACCTAACTCTCTAAATCATTACAAGTGAAAATCTAAGGTGTGTTCTTCATTACAAATCCTTTTTAAACAATTTTGACTTGTTTTAATCTAAACCCCAAGGGTCCAGATCTGATATCAACATGTTTTATGGGTAAAAACCTTCCTAATATCTTTCTAAATAAAACCTATTCATAAACAATGAGTTTTCATACAATTTAACATGTGTTTATGTGGTATTAAGCATTGTTTGATGATTACTTGCTATGTAGATGACATGACTACAACCTAGGGCTGTTATTAATAGAGAGTTATAATGGAAACATGTTACAATTGATTGTTGATGGTGTTTTGTCGATTAAAGGGGTTTTTAGTTAGATTTAGGGCTTGTTTTGGATGGTTATGATAAGGTTATGATAGGGGTTTCTTGTTCATGATGATTTGATGATGATGAGCTGATTATTGATTGATTTCAGAAGTTTCCTAATTGGGTAATATTTTCATGCATGATGATGTGACATCTCCATAATTTACTATTTTAGGAAACTTGTAAAAACGGATAGATTTTGGGGTAAAATTGGTAGGGTTTCGTAGGAATATAATAATGATGCTTGACTGCTGTAACTCATGATGTTTCGTGATGTTTTCGGATGTTTTTGGACGCGTTTTTGAGTAAACAACACAGCAGGGTCGAACCTGGAACTGAGGGGGGGCGAAGGTGGAAGAAAAGGGGCGAAGGTGGGAGTTTAAAGCCACCTTCAACCACTTAAAGCCACATTCGACCCTACGTTAACAAAAATGAGATTTTTGATACAAACTAAGTGTTTTATGCTTGAACCTTGCGTGTAATCTATGTGTACTTGATTAGTTAGGGTAATGGGTCACCAACGGGATGTCGGGACGGTCTAGTGTGTCGGTTAAACATTTAAACTCGTTTTAAAACATACTTGGTTATGATCTGGACAATCGGGGACTTGTTAGCCTTCGGGTTAGTAGTCATCACACTTATGTAAACTCATTGATAGGTTGTCATTAGTTGGGATTATCATACACGTGTTGGAATTCTAGTTATCGGAAGACGCACAATAAGGTGAGTTTCACGGCCCCACTCTTTTACTGGTTTTACATTTTCGGGGGAGAAAACATGTTGTGTCCTTTAAACATGTGTCAACTATGTTTTCATAAAAGGCGTTTCAACTATGTTTTCATAAAAGGCGTTTCAACTAAGTTTTCAGGAAAGATGTGTCAACTACGTTTTGGTATTCATGAATTCATTGGGTTTGGAGTATTCATTATGTTTTCACGTATTCATTATGTTTTAGAGTATTCATTATATTACTATGCGATCTTTGGAAGTCCCGGGGGAAACCATGAATGTGCGGGGATGCACAACGGGGGAAATGTGGATAGCGCTATTTGGGCTTGACCCGCCCCACTCGTCGACTGGAGGTCGGACGGGTGCATGTTGTCTCTTAGGTATTCAGTATTCAGTATGCAGTATTCAGTATTCAGTATTCATTCGGGCACGTATTCAGTATTCACAGTATTCGAGTCCAGTAATGGTTTTCCAATCGCAGTAGTAACAGGTATTCATATATTTTGCATGCATGTGGTCTGGATTGACCACGAGTATTCAGTTGGAGTCGATTATCACTTGGAGTTGGTATACATTTGGAGTCGGTATACATTTAAAAACCTGTGAACTCACCAGCATTATTTGCTGACGTATTTAGCATGTTTGTCTCAGGTCGCTAAGGTAGCAGCTGTCGATAGGCGCACGGAGTCTCACGGCGTCTAGGATTCATGTGCATCTCATTTAGTATTTTCAGACTTTCGTACTTTTGATTTCACGTTGTAATAAAGTTTTACGCTTCCGCAGCGTTGGATCATTTATGAAAACTTAATGGTTGGATTATGTCATTTTTACGTATCATATAGTGTTGTTTATTGTGACCGTTGACTTGGATCCTGGTGTGTCACGCGCCTCGCGGTAAAACCCCGCACGTGGAAATTTGAGGGTGTGACAAAGAATGTTTAAGCACATGGGAAAAAAAAATTCTAAAAAAAAAAATATTTTTTTTTTACCCCCTTTGATTCTCACAGTTCTTACAAAAAAACTATATGTATTTGATCTTTACTCTATAATATAATATGTGTACACACACTATATATTATTCCTTTAAGAAAATATAAAATTTTCATTTAGCATATAGTCTATAAAGTTATTGATCACATCCGGAGACAAGTAAATTTTTTTAAAGGACAATAACATTGATTGAAAATAATATAAAAGCCATGTCATTTGAATACGTAGAAGAGAAGAATTGGTGTGAGGCAATGCACATGACACGTGGAGCGTAACGCGGCGTATATTTGCCGTTCTCAACACCCACGTCTCAAAATATATTTGGTAAACAAGGAAAATTGTCACAGAAGAAGCTCGTATAAGTATAACCTATTATTATTTTTAATACATACGATGATTTTATATCCTTAGATTATTAAATAATAGTTTTCATGATTTCTCATACTAGTAAATTACCCCGCGCGTTGCGGCGGTTTTTAAACCAGACTAAGTACGTAAAAGTAACCTAAGTTAAAAAATAATTTTTTTTTACCAAAATGGTAATTTTAAATTAAAAGTATTTGATATATATAAATCAGGATATTAAGTTTTCTTTTAGTTAGTTGTAATATACAGAGAGAAGAA
Source organism: Ambrosia trifida (assembly GCA_028751855.1). NCBI lineage: Eukaryota > Viridiplantae > Streptophyta > Magnoliopsida > Asterales > Asteraceae > Ambrosia > Ambrosia trifida. The sequence goes on from CM054128.1 coordinate 108,880,375, forward strand.
GATAGAATTATTGGCAAAAAATAAATATATTATATGAGGTTAGACATCATGCTTTAAAGAGTTATACAATTCAACAAACAAAAAAAAGACAAAAATGTCCAATTACTACAATGTTTATAAGCTCCAACAAAGCCTAATAGAACCATCACAAACATTGCTTGTTATTATTAAATAGATGTGTAGAAGGATTTAATGAAAAGCTTGGGTTTTATTGAAATTGAATTGGGGTTTAATTAGGTGTTGGGGTTACATATTGAAATGGATATGAAGTATGCATTACACATATATACAATGAGCATTATAGGTTGTACATAAGGACATAAAGGGAACAAAATGATCAAATATTGGAAATTTGTGAAGGGACTCTTCAACTCCCATCTTAAAAATTGTGTAAAATTACTTTTTTACCTATCACTCCTCCTTAATAAGGTAGTAGAGATAGCTAGTGACTTTTAAAAGTGAAAACAAATATTGAATTAAAAGACACAAAACACAACCTGAACATGCCCAACCTTAGAGCGGACAGGTAATGCGTTTCACTTATTGAACAGGGTTTTATGGTCGGTCCGTGACCTCTGGATGCCGAAACACGAGTTTAATTGGGTTTGACACAATATGAATAAACATATGGATCAGGTTAGGGTTGAAGATTTCGATATACCAACTAGTTAACCTATCAACTGAGTACCCGACACGGTTGACAACCATGACCCTGTTGATTAGGTAAATTGTATATAACCTTTCGTAATTATGAATTGCATAGAGCCATAGAATATCATATATATCATATATTGTGCATTATAAAAAGCTTTTGTCATACCATATATTTTACAAGTTAAAGGCCACGATCAGCCACGTAGGTGTTAAGGATAAGATATGGCTTGGTCTATTCCCACCTCCCCTCCTTCTATTTTCACCCCCCCCCCCCCCCCCAAGCGTCTCGCTTAGGCCTAAGCGAGGCGCTTGGGAGCTGAATTCGAGGAGGTCAGTACGAGGGGCAGAAAAAGCTGATTCTTAGGCCTAAGCGTCTCGCTTAGGCCTAAGCGAGGCGCTTGGGATCAATTTTTTTTTTTTTTTTGGTCTTTTTAGTTAGTTTTTTGTTTTTTTTAAATATAATTATTATAAAAAATGTTTTTATAATAATGACTTGCATGAAAAGTAAGTGTGAAGATCAAGATCAAGAAGAATAGTACGGTCAAACTCCGGGGGTTGTGTTGTATGTATAAAATAGTGAATAATTGTAGTGTGTTCGGTGAATTTTGACTTGCTTGCATAGGAATCTTGACTGCTACAACATAACTTGCACCAAATCATTTCTTCGAGTTCATTTCACCAAAAAAGGCATAACTGTAATGATCAGAAACATTCCAAATAACTGTTCAATTTCAGCTTTTCAGTTGTTATCCGAGAGATAGCGGTCAACGATGAAGACAACCTGAAAACAATCGGAGTTAGTGGATCAGAGAGATTCAAGCTAATTAAACTCATATCTCAAGCCGGTGCAAGTTATGTTGTAGCTCATATGTTATTATCTCTTCTCTTATTCTCTCTTTCTCAAGTTCTCGATGGATTATTGCTCTCATATCATGGATCAGAGAGATTTAAGCTAATTGAACTCATATCTCACTGTAATGATCAAGAATATTCCAAATAACTGTTCAATTTCAGCTTTAGTGGATACCATGGATCAGAGATATTCAAGCTAATCAAACTCCGGGTAACCCTTGTTTGATTATACTCGTGTACACCCTTTATCTCTTTATGTATGAATAGTGACCCTCTGACAATGATCAGAAACATTCCAAAATAACTGTAATGATCGCTACTGTTGATTGGTATATAGAGAGCAAACCGACGATCATTCAAAATTTAAAGTTACCGCTAACCTCTGCGCCATCATCGTTGACAACTTTTCAGTTGTTATCCGAGAGATAGCGGTCAACGATGAAGACAACCTGAAAACAACCGGATACCATGGATCAGAGAGATTCAAGCTAATTAAACTCATATCTCAAGGTGGACTTAAGCACCTGAACGGGTGAATACATCTTGCTTTTGACAAATCCATTGTTGTTTCCATAGACATGAAAGGAGGTAAATCGTTTGAAATGGTGAATACATCTTCTTTTGACAGAATTGGGATGATTTGCATGGAGGGTTATGTGCATCACGTATTTTCATTCTTTCCTTGATCTGCAAATATTTGAAAATTATCATTTCTTGACATGCTTGGTAACACCTTGAAGACAACCTGAAAGTGGATACCATGGATCAGAGAGATTCAAGCTAATTAAACTCATATCTCAAGCTAATTAAACGAAGCGAAACGGGGAGATGATAGCTTCCATCGATGACAATTATCTCTCTGAGATGATAGCTTCTCTTCATATTCTGATTGCATCGGTAGAATTGGAATTGGAATTGGAATTAATGAGACAACTTTTCAGTTGTTATCCGAGAGATAGCGGTCCACGATGAAGACAATCTGAAAGTGGATACCATGGATCAGAGAGATTCAAGCTAATTAAACTCATATCTCAAGCTAATTAAACGAAGCGAAACGGGGAGATGATAGCTTCCATCGATGACAATTATCTCTCTGAGATGATAGCTTCTCTTCAGATTCTGATTGCACCGGTAGAATTGGAATTGGAATTGGAATTAATGAGACAACTTTTCAGTTGTTATCCGAGAGATAGCGGTCAACGATGAAGACAATCTGAAAGTGGATACCGTGGATCAGAGAGATTCAAGCTAATTAAACTCATATCTCAAGCCGGTGCAAGAGGGTCACTATTCGTATATAAAGAATATTAATTTATTCTGTTTCATCTTTGTTATTTTGATAATTATCGTATTTGCAACTTAGTTCCTTTGATTCATCATTGTTGTACAAAGCTGGATGTTCGTACGGGAAAACCAAAACGAGCAATAAACGAAGCGAAACGGGGAGATATAATTTTCTTGGCTTGGAAACAACTTAAAAGAACCAAAAATGAATTAAAATTATTTTTTGGTGATTAACAGATAATTTTAAGGAATTAAAAGAAATTCAGTTTTTTTTTTAAAAAAGGTCCAAACGCCTCGCTTTGGTCAAAGCGAGGCGTTTGCCTGCCTCGCTTAGGCCTAAGCTAGGCACAAACAGCCTAGCTTTGGCCAAAGCGAGGCAAGTAAACGCCTCGCTTTGACCAAAGCGAGGCGTTTGGACTTTTTTTAAAAAAAAACTGAATTTCTTTTAATTCTTTAAAATTATCTGTTAATCACCAAAAAATAATTTTAATTCATTTTTGGTTCTTTTAAGTTGTTTCCAAGCCAAGAAAATTATATCTCCCCGTTTCGCTTCGTTTATTGCTCGTTTTGGTTTTCCCGTACGAACATCCAGCTTAGTACAACTTTGATGAATCATTGTACGTGGTCCTCCGAGTAAACCTAACTCGCAACAATTGTTTTAATTCATTTTTAAGTGTTTTTAATTACTTTTCGAGAAATGATAATTTTCAGATATTACAGATCAAGGTGTTACCAAGCATGTCAAGAAATGATAATTTTCAAATATTGTAGATCAAGGTGTTACCAAGCATGTCAAGAAATGATAATTTTCAAATATTGCAGATCAAGGAAAGAATGAAAATACGTGATGCACATAACCCTCCATGCAAATCATCCCAATTCTGTCAAAAGAAGATGTATTCACCATTTCAAACGATTTGCCTCCTTTCATGTCTATGGAAACAACAATGGATTTGTCAAAAGCAAGATGTATTCACCCGTTCAGGTGCTTAAGTCCACCTTGAAGACTGAATGTGACTACGCCATGTTTCACGTCATGCTTTCATCCTTCATTCCCGTTCAGGTGCTTAAGTCCACCTTGCTTGCATGAAAAGTAATGATCAGGTTGCCTTCATCGTTGACCGATATCTCTCCGATAACAGTCAATCTCACTGTAATGATCAAGAATATTCCAAATAACTGTATAATTTCAGCTTTTGTTTAACTATTTTAGCAACAGTCCAAATAACTCGTGTACAGCCTTTATCAGGTTCTTTTAGCCACAGGTACAGAAAGGTTATAAATGTTCATGTCGTTTCAGGTTGCCTTCATCGTTGACCGATATCTCTCCGATAACAACTGAATTTTACTTTGTTATAGAGAGAAATGAACAGTCGGATCGACTGTTGGTTGGTATATTGAGAGCAAACCGACGATCATTCAAAATTTAAAGTTACCGCTAACCTTTGCGCCATCATCGACTACAGCAAACCGACGATCTTCCTCCACGGCACTCCTAATGGGCCTCTCTTTATTTCACGGTACGATTTGTGTTTTTGTTGCTTTATAAATAATAAGTTTTGTGTTTATCAAACCCTAACGTCTGAGCAATGATTTATTAAATCGTTTTACTAATTTCCGATTCTTGATACTTTCATAAATCGTTTTACTAATTTCCGATTCTTGATAATAATAAATTATTATAATAATAAAACAAAGGAACTACATTACAAATATAATAAAATAATAATAATAATAATAATGTTTATTGAGCAATATCTTCGACCTCTCTTATAATCAGGTAAATATGGATATTGTCTTTCACATCCGGATGGGTCAAACACAAAAAAGTCAAACACCATGTCTCCTTTGTGACTCATAGGAGTCTTGAAGACGAAATGAATTTTACAAGATACTTGAAACAAGGTATGGATATGGAGAATAAATATTTGACTATACGTGGTTGATGATGTCAAGTTTAAGTCGTTGATTCATTTGGAAATCGAAAACGCCTATCGTCACTCTGTATAGAGAAGAAAAACAACAACCGAATATTTAGTTCTCTCCGAACTTCAGCTTCCAAAATACGACGTCGTTGTAGCTCATATGTTATTATCTCTTCTCTTATTCTCTGTTTCTCTAGTTCTCGATGGATTATTGCTCTCATATCGACTCTCACAATTATTCACAATTTTATACATACAACACACCTTCATCGTTGACCGATATCTCTCCGATAACAACTGAATTCATCTTCCTTGTCTTAAAACCCTGACATCGCTGTTTGATTATACTCGTGTTCAGCCTTTATCAGGTTGCCTTCATCGTTGACCGATATCTCTCCGATAACAGTCAATCTCACTGTAATGATCAAGAATATTCCAAATAACTGTATAATTTCAGCTTTTGTTTAACTATTTTAGCAACAGTCCAAATAACTCGTGTACAGCCTTTATCAGGTTCTTTTGGCCACAGGTACAGAAAGGTTATAAATGTTCATGTCGTTTCAGGTTGCCTTCATCGTTGACCGATATCTCTCCGATAACAACTGAATTTTACTTTGTTATAGAGAGAAATGAACAGTCGGATCGACTGTTGGTTGGTATATTGAGAGCAAACCGACGATCATTCAAAATTTAAAGTTACCGCTAACCTCTGCGCCATCATCGACTACAGCAAACCGACGATCTTCCTCCACGGCACTCCTAATGGGCCTCTCTTTATTTGACGGTACGATTTGTGTTTTTGTTGCTTTATAAATAATAAGTTTTGTGTTTATCAAACCCTAACGTCTGAGCAATGATTTATTAAATCGTTTTACTAATTTCCGATTCTTGATACTTTCATAAATCGTTTTACTAATTTCCGATTCTTGATAATAATAAATTATTATAGTAATAAAACAAAGGAACTAAATTACAAATATATAAAATAATAATAATAATAATAATGTTTATTGAGAGATTCAAACTAATTAAACTCATATCTCAAGCCGGTGCAAGTTATGTTGAAGCATCTTTGATCATCTTCTTGTAATTACTTGACAGATATCTCTCTGAGATGATAGCTTCTCTTCAGATTCTGAAAGTGGATACCATGGATCAGAGAGATTCAAGCTAATTAAACTCATAGGTAAGAACATTGTGGATGAGTAACCTAGTAACCTCTACAATGATGTGATTTGTTTTTAAATAAGGAGGTATATGTACAATGAACTTTTTACGCTAAATAATGGCAGGTTTGCCAGAGGGTCACTATTCATACACACAACTTTTTGCTCTAGTGGTGTGCTCTACCTTTTTGACAAACACCTGGCTAACCTGTCCAGTTATCAATCTCATTGGCAATCATCCGGTGCAAGTTATGTTGAAGCTCATATGTTATTATCTCTTCTCTTATGCTCTCATATCATGGATCAGAGAGATTTAAGCTATCTCTCTGAGATGATAGCTTCTCTTCAGATTCTGATTGCACCGGTGGAATTGGAATTGGAATTGGAATTGGAATTGGAATTGGAATTAATGAGACAACTTTTCAGTTGTTATCCGAGAGATAGCGGTCAACGATGAAGACAACCTGAAAACAACCGGATACCATGGATCATCTCTCTGAGATGATAAAGGTAGATCATGGAAAGTTGAACTCAATAAAACAAAGATGAAACCGATTAATGTTCTTTATATATGAATAGTGACCCTCTTGTAATATTTGTAATTACTTTCTATTGTTTAGCGCCGATCCGATTGTTTAAAAGTATCAAGACTATGAAATTAGTAAAACAACTGAATTTTACTTGCTTGCATGAAAAGTTCAATTTCAGTTCAAACTTTTCAAACACCTGCAACATCTCAAGAGTCGAGGCCCTCTGAAAAAGACATCGTACAATGAACTTTTCATGCAAGCAAGTAAAATTCAGTTGGTATTAATGGCAAGATATGTGGCTTTAGTCCTTTACGCAGGATATTCATGTGAGAATGATTTCGTTACAACATAACTTGCACCGGCTTGAGATATGAGTTTAATTAGCTTAAATCTCTCTGATCCATGGTATCCGGTTGTTTTCAGGTTGTCTTCATCGTTGACCGCTATCTCTCGGATAACAACTGACATTTAATTTTTTTTAACTTTTTATAATTATTAAATTAAAAAAAAAACAACTCAAAACACCAAAAAACTACCAAAATAAAACACCCCCAGAAGCGCCTCGCTTAGGCCTAAGCGAGGCGCTTCTGGGGTGAAAATAGAAGCTGGGGGTTTAAATATCACCACCCTAAGATATAAACTCACTCCAATTCTAAATTGGAAATTCGAATACATACATATCACATCATGTAATTTGTTCACTTAATATATGTGTTAAGACCACCCGTAGTGGGGCTCCATTGGGGCTTTATATTCAAAAATAGCGCCCCCCACACCGCTACAGGGGGGCGCTATATACCATTTTTTGGTTGGGGCTTTATATTAATAACGCCATATGCTTGTTTCAACATCCAATCAGACCTTGCCATGTGGCAAGGTCAAAGGTCAACTATTTTTTTTTATTTTTAATAATAATAATAATAATAAACATAATAATAATAATAAACATGATAATAATATTAATAATTTAAAATTTTAAATTTTAAACGGTTACTGTTCCAAACCGTTTAAAATTCAAAATTTCCCCCCAAACCGTTTAAATTTCAAAATTTGAATTTCAAACGTTTTCCCCCCAAACCGTTTGAATTTCAAAATTTGCTAACCCTATAAATAGGTAACCAAATCAGATTTATCAACCACACCTCCAATTCCTCATCCTCCTCCTCAAACCATAATATGTCTGGTTTTCAACCAGGAGGCTCATCCTCCTCTAACCTCCGACAGTACTCTCGTCGGTATCCCAGGGGACGGGGCCGTCCCCGGAGACTACCATTCTCCTCATCTCCTCCTCCTACTGCTGCTCCACAACCTCCTATTTATCCTCCTCCTCCTCCACCACAACATTGGTTATATCCCCCTCCTGCTGCTGCTGCACAACCAACCTTTCCTCCTGCTGCTCCTGCCGATGATGACTGGACGGATGAGGAATTGGTCTGGGCTATGGATTATGTCATGGCCCAGCAACAAATGGAGCGACTAACGTTGTCGCCCCCTACCCCCTGGGCTGCTTCACTCCCCCAACACCAGACTACCCCCACCCCCACCCCCATCCCCCAACAGCAACCTACCCCCATCCCCATCCCCCAACAGCAAACTACCCCCATCCCCATCCCCCAAGACCATGGGACTTCCCCAACTGAGGGGGACTTGGAAGCCCTGAGGGAGATTGAGGAGGAGGAGTACTACTATAGCCAACCTACCCCTCGTAGTGAGTACTACTACTTCCCCTCAGATGCGAGATCTGATGGACGGGACAGCTCACGTTCCGTCTCACCCGAGTACTACTTCCCCTGGGACAACTACTCTCCATAGTGGAGAAAATTAGGATTAATAATTAATTTAGGATTAATAAGTAATTTAGGATTAATAAGTAATTTAGGAATTTAGGATGTGTGTAACTTTTTTTTTTAATATCAGTTGTGTGTTTTTATTATTATTTGTGATTTTTTTATATTTATTTGCATTTTATTTTAATTATTTTGAATTAAAAGATTAAAAAAAAAATAAAAAAATCAACCAATCACAAACAGGGGCTTTATAAATAAAGCCCCACCACTACACCCCTTTTTCAGTTTCTCTCTCCACGCTGACTCAGCAGCCACGTGGACCAATCACATTCAGGGGCTTTATAAATATAAAGCCCCAGTACACATGGTCTAAGAAAGCAACATCGATAATTTGGTTGCACTTCCAGCCATCATAAAACACATTTGACGACAAGCAATAAGTGAAAACAAATATAATAATTATATTTTACTGTAAATGTATAGGATAGAATTTTTATATTCAAATATGTAAACTAGATTCTATGAAGTAAAAGAATATTATATGGTAGATGCCTTCTTCCAATTGATCGTACTATAAGCCTTAAGCCCTTAACTACCGCACACGTGTCTCCAAAGCAACGAAGAAGGACAATATAATTGTTTTCGATTTACAAAAAAATAATTATTTCCTTAAAAAGTAGTAATATAATTATTTTTGTCGTATGTATTTATTTTCTTTCCGGAACATACAAGATGCGAATAGATGGGCTCGATTGAAAAGTGATCTTTATTTAAATCAAATGGATATGAAATAACAATAATATTTATAGCAAAGAGTTTGTTTCTAATAAATTTTCACAGATTAATTTGTCATGTACGCTCATGAATAAAAAACGCCTGCATAACTCAGATCAAGAGCAAACTTAAGTTTAAGTTATTGATTTTAATAGAGTCAAGCCGTCAAGGTTGTATTCTCAGATTTAGTGGTCAGTAGTGTTTGCGTTTGTTCAAGTCTTTTTCAGTGATGAGGCTTCTCGACTCTGTTTTATGTCCTATGTACTGTCATCAATCTATACACTTTCGAAAATTATACACTAACTCAACTTTTTTATATGAAAATGATAAAAAAAAAAATTGCTCTATTTGTTAAAATGATAATATCCATATACAATTTTATACTTCAATGTGTTTTATATAAAAATATTTTTTTATAATCTTTTTATAATTTTTTATAAAAATTTCTTTATTTTTTCATTTTGCTTTTATATTTTGCATAAGTCTTTTTTTGTAGGTTTGGGTTGGTCTGTATGGAGTTCAAGATAGGAGCCCAGCTGGTTGAAGAGTGGCCCATGCTGGTGGCCCAGTTCGTAGCCCAGGAGTGGATGCTGCTGATGTGGCGATCCGTGTGGAAGAAGCACAAGGCACTGGGACCGTTTGATCTTCTTATTCGTGGCTGTTGGATCTTCAAAGAAACACAATCACCTCAGCTATAAATAGCTTCGGTGTTCCTCCCTTTGTTACTTTTGCATCTCTCTTGTCTGTATTACTCTCAAATACTCTTTCACTCTAGGGTTTCGTTGTTATAGGCGATCATTGTTATCTTAGTCTTGATTACAAGATCTATCTTAGATCTTGTAGTAGATTGGTGTGATCTAGTCTGTAATCTAGTAGATAGTGATAGGGAGGTTTTGTTTGATGATCTGTTTGTATATCAGATCATCTTTTCTTGAGTTGTAGCTGTCTTGTAATTTGTTGTAACCTTTTGTCTTTGATTAAAGCATTCGGTACAGAGTTATTTCATAGATCCATGTTTTATGACATGGTATCAGAGCCCTAGTTGTGCTCTGGGTTGTTTTGGTCGGTTTTCGCTGTGATTTCTCTTCCTGTTTTCGTTGACAGAAGATTCTCCTGTTCTTGATTACTTATTGTCTCAGAGGTGGACTCTCGGATCTAGGGTTTGTGACTTAAGGAGACTTAAAGGAGTTCTTGGACTAAGGAGAGGCTTATTTCTTCTGATTGCTTTCTGGTGTTTAACCCTAAGTGAAGGTTAAACACTACGAGTTTGTTGGAAACCCTAACTTGGGTGCTGCTCGGTGAGATCTTTCCTTTACCTTTGTTCTTTGTTGTCTAGAGGCTATTTGACCGGGTTAGGGGGACCGGTAGCTGAGTCGACAACGTGTTTATATTGTTCTTAATTGTCTCTGTGTGTTTCGTAATACTTTTGTTGGTTTCTTTTCTATTGATTAAAGTTGTGTGGGTTTAGGAAAAGACTCCCGTGATACGCTTGTCCTGACACCTTTTGAGTGACGAAACAAGAATCCGGCCTCTGTCACAGCTTCGTCTTAGAAGATTGTGTAGCAGTGTTTTTTTGGTGTGTGTCTTGCTTTGGGTTTGTGACTGTTTATGTATTATCTGAAAATCGGTGATACTTAGACTGGTGGACCTACTTGACCAAATCTTGGACCTATTATTAACCTTGACCCTCCTCTGACCTTAAACAGTAAACTAGATGCAAGTGATCCTTTATACTTGCATCATAGTGACTCTGCCAACCTGAGTATTATTACTGTGAAACTAAAAGGGACTGAAATTACACGGTGTGGGCTAATGCCTTTAAAATTAGCCTTACAAGTTAAGAATAAATGGGGCTTTATTGATAGATCTTGTGTTAAATCTGATAATGATGAAGTTCTTGCTAGACAATGGGATAGGTGTAACTCTATAGTGTTAACATGGATTCTTAATTCTGTAAGTGAAGAACTTTATATGGGTCATGTTTTTGCTAATAATGCTAGTGATGTTTGGGATGATCTAAAAGAAACCTATGATAAAATTAATGGTTCTATTGTGTTTGATCTTTATCAAAAAATTAACTCCTTCAATCAAGGTGGTTGACCTGTTTCTAAATCCTATGTGGAAACAGTTGGATCAGATTTTCCAACTGCCTACTTGTCACTGTAATGCTGCTAAAGATTTCAATGATTTCAATAGCATGATTAGGTTAATGCAATTCTTAATAGGGTTGGATAATGTTTATTAAAGTGTCAGGACTAGTCTGTTAATAAAAGATACTTTACCAACTGTTAAGGAAGCATTTAGTATCATTTCTAGGGAAGAATCCCATAGAAATGCTAGTGGTTCTAATAAAAGAGGTCAGTCTTTTGCTATGCTTTCAAACTCTGTCCAACCCCCTAAGTTTAAAAGGAATAATAAAGTTGCTAATCAAAATCTAAAGTGTACTCATTGCAATAAGATTGGTCACACTGTAGACAAATGTTATGAAATCATTGGTTATCCATCCTGGATAAGGTCTAAGGGCAATTAGGGAAAGAAGGCAGTTAGTAATAACAGTAGTGCTGATACTTCTGATACATCTGTTAAATCTTTAAGGAGTGATCAAATCAGCAGATTGTTGAGTTTGTTAGGAGAAAAATCTACTGAGAACCCTAAAAGCTGCAATGTGTTAGGTAGTCTTAGCATACCTTTCTGTGCTAGTGCTTTGATTCGTCCTATGTTTTGTTTTGCAAGTTTTGATAAAATTAAAAGGATTAAAGGTTGGATAACTGATTTAGGGGCAAATCAACACATGGTTATGGATGATAGTGTCTTAACTGATTGCATTAATGTATCTGAATTCAATATCAGGGTAAAACATCCTAATGGAACTGATGCACTTGTTACTAAAATTGGTAATCTAAAACTAGCAAACAATGTTGTTCTAAAAGATGTATTTGTGGTCCCTGAATACTGTGTCAACCTAGTCTCTTTTCACAAACTTGCAAAAGACAACAAACTTTACATTGGTTTTGATGAAAACAAATGCTACATACATGATTTAATCACCAAGAAGGTCCTAGTGACTGGTAGTCAAGCAGATGGGCTTTACTTTTGTGGCAGTTCTATGACTACTTTTAAGGTGTGTAATAATAGTACCTAGAATGACAAATTGTGGCATTGTAGGTTAGGGCATCCTGCTGAAAATGCTTTGAGAGTGTTTAAAAACAAATTAGACCTAGGTTCTGTTGAACATAAGGATCTATGTGAGGTTTGCCATAAGGCAAAACAACACAAGGATCCCTTCCCTATAAGTGAACACAAATCAACAGAAGTTGGAGATTCGGTTCATTTAGATGTCTGGGGTCCTTAAAGAGTTAGTAGCAGGGAAGGACATAAGTACTTCCTTACTATAGTTGATAACTATTCTAGGGCTGTATGGGTTTGTTTAATGAAAAATAAAACTGAGGTTTTTCAAAATATACAAGATTTTGATAGCATTATTGAAACACAGTTTAAAAAGATTGTCAAATGTTTCAGATGTGACAATGAAACTGAGTTTGTCAATAATCAAGTAAATAATTTTTTTAAGGATAATGGAATTATTCATCAAACTAGTTGTGCCTATACACCCCAACAGAATGGTATAGCTGAAAGGAAGCATCGGTATCTGTTAAATGTTGCTAGGGCTTTAATTTTTCAAAGCAATATACCTGTTAAGTTCTGGTCTGGGTGTATTCCAACTGCTGCATACTTGATCAATAGGATTCCCTCTTCAGTTCTAGGTGGAAAGACTCCTTATGAGGTAGTACGTAATTTTGAACCTTATTTAGATCATTTGAGATTGTTTGGTTGCTTATTATTTTTTTTTTTTTGCACTATTTTGAATGAAACTGATAAACTTAGCAGTAAAGCTAAAAAATGTGTATTCATAGGATACTCTACTGAAAAGAAAGGTTATAAAGTTTTTAGTTTGGAAAGCAAAACAGTTTTCTTTTCTAGAGATGTGAAATTTTTTGAAGAAGTGTTTCCATTTAAAGAAAATTTTGTTTATGATTCTTTAAATGATAACATTCAACTTGATTTTCCCACTTATGAACTTTTTGAAACTTATGAGCAACAGCAATCTCAAGGTCCCAATGATGAGTTTGAGGGTCAGGAAAGAGTTGATTCAGAGACACATGGGTCTCAGCAATCAGACCTTTCTGATCCTGGACTTGAAGGCTTGGCTGGTTCTCAGAAGCCTAGTCAGAAGGATAGATTGTCTGATAGGGTTGAGGATGTGATACCTGGAGATGAAAACCTACATGACATATCTGAGGGATCCAATACTGATCATCAAACAAGACAAAATAATGTTAGAAGGTCTGCTAGGGAGTCTATTTTACCTAGTAACTTGAGAGATTATGTCCTAGGTGGTAAGGTCAAGTATGGTGTAGAAAGAGTGGTTAACTATTCTAGTTTGTCTAGTGAGTATAAATGCTTTATCTCTTCTCTGAATAAGAGTATTGAACCTAGTTCATTTCATGAGGCTGCTAAGGATCCTCATTGGATTACAGCCATGAATGAAGAGATAGAAGCTCTTCATAGGAATGACACATGGGACTTGGTTGATCTTCCTAAAAATAGGAGTGTGGTTGGATGTAAGTGGATATATAAAATAAAGTATATGTCCTCAGGTGAAATAGAAAGGTATAAGGCCAGGCTTGTTGCCAAAGGCTTTAGTCAGAAACAAGGTATTGACTTTGAGGAGACTTTCTCTCGAGTAGTCAAACTTCTTACTGTCAGAACTGTTATTTCTATTGCTGTCCAAAATAACTGGGAGTTGTTCCAGTTAGATGTGAACAATGTTTTTTTGTATGGCAACCTAAATGAGGATGTGTATATGGCCTTACCTGATGGTTATTTTTCACATGATGAAAAAAGGGTTTTTAAATTAAAAAAAGCTCTGTATGGTTTGAAACAGGCTCCCAGAATGTGGAATCAAAAACTTGTAAATGTATTAACTAGTCTAGATTTCAAACAAAGTAAGTGTGATTACTCTTTATTTTATAAGGTTACCAATAATATAACTGTGTTTCTACTTGTGTATGTTGATGACATAGTTTTAACTGGTAATAATAAAAATGAAATTGACAAGGTTAATGAATGTTTAAAAACAAGTTTTATGATTCAAGATCTTGGGGAGTTGAAGTATTTTTTTGGGAATAGAGGTTGTTAAGTCTGACAATGGGATTTGTTTGTCCCAGAGAAAATATTGTCTGGAACTCTTAGCTGATTATGGTTTAACTAGTTCTGAACCTGTTAATAGTCCAATAGAGCAGAATCATGTGATTACTGCTATATGTAAGGATTATAATACTGCCTTAGAATCCATAATAGGTTATCAAAGGCTGGTTGGTAAATTGATCCATTTGTCACACACTAGACCTGATATAGCTTATGCTGTACATTTCCTAAGTCAATATATGCACAGTCCCACAAGTGGTCATATGAAGATAGCATTAAGATTACTTAGATACTTAAAAAAGGGCCCTGGAAAGGGTGTTTTGATAAGTAAGAGTTCTAAGTTTAATCTGTCTGCTTATTCAGACTCAGACCGGGGCAAATGTATTGATACTAGGAAATCAATAACTGGATTTTGTATCTTCTTAGGAGACTCAATAGTCTCTTGGAAAAGTAAGAAACAGTCAGTTATTTCTAGATCATCAGCTGAAGTTGAATTCAGGGCTATGTGTGCTGCTACTTGTGAGTTAATGTGGCTTGTTAATCTACTTAAAGAATTGGGTTTAAAGGTTGAGTTACCTATGAAATTATCTTGTGATAACTCAGCAACTTTATCTATAGCTGCAAATCCTGTTTTCCATGAAAAAACTAAACATTTTGAGATTGACTTGTTTTTATTAAGAGATCAAATATCTAAAGGTTTTTTGAAACATGTTAAGGTTCATATAAATCAACAACCTGCTGATGTGCTTACTAAAGGTTTGTTTCCAACACAACATGATTTGTTGTGCAGGTTGTTGCAGATGTTTGACCCATTTGAAGTATCAACTTGAGAGGGGTGTTAAAATGATAATATCCATATACAATTTGATACTTCAATGTGTTTTATATAAAAATATTTTTTAAAATCTTTTTATAATTTTTTATAAAAATTTCTTTATTATTTCATTTTGCTTTTATATTTTACATAAGTCTCTTTTTGCAGGTTTGGGTTGGTCTGTATGGAGTTCAAGATAGGAGCCTAGCTGGTTGAAGAGTGGCCCATGCTGGTGGCCCAGTTTGTAGCCCAGGAGTGGCTGCTGCTGATGTGGCGATCCGTGTGGAAGAAGCACAAGGCACTAGGACCGTTTGATCTTCTTATTCGTGGTCGTTGGATCTTCAAAGAAACATAATCACCTCACCTATAAATAGCTTCGGTGTTCGTCCCTTTGTTACTTTTGCATCTCTCTTGTCCGTATTACTCTCAAATACTCTTTCACTCTAGGGTTTCGTTGTTATAGGCGATCATTGTTATCTTAGTCTTGATTACAAGATCTATCTCAGATCTTGTAGTAGATTGGTGTGATCTAGTCTGTAATCCAGTGGATAGTGATAGGGAGGTTTTGTTTGATGATCTGTTTGTATATCAGATCATCTTTTCTTGAGTGGTAACTGTTGTAACTGTCTTGTAATTCGTTGTAACCTTTTGTCTTTGATTAAAGCATTCGATACAGAGTTATTTCATAGATCCATGTTTTATGACACTATTTTATAGTGTAATTTATTTATAAGAAATTATGTAAATTTAAAAAAGCCAGCAGTTGTCCTTCAAACTCTTTTTCTTCCATAGTTTGTCTCAATCAATGATTTTCTTAATAGACTTTCTATAACTTTTCTTAGTTTTCTTATGCAATTTAAACTTTTTATTTGAACATTCCTATACGCACATACGAAGAATCACACACAAAATCAATTAATCTAAAAACGTAAAAAAAACATTTTAGACCCTTAAACACATTATATTTTAAAGAATAGGACAAAATTCAGGGACAATTTTCTTTAGTAATTAAAATTTAGTAATACTGAAAAGATTTAAAAGAGAAATATCGCCCACCATGTCATTATATATATATATATATAGAGTTAATAGCCATTTTCGTCCCTGAGGTTTGGTCCAGTTTGCCACTCCAGTACAAAAGTTTTTTTTTTTTTGCAATCTCTTACCTGTGGTTTGGATTTTTTTTGCCAAATTCGTCCTTTTCACTAACCCAGTTAAAAAATCTCGTTAGTGTCAGGGGTAGGGTTGTCTTTTTACCAGTCAGGGACGAATTTGGCATTTAAAATTAAACCTTACCTCAGGGACGAATTTGGCATTTAACTCTTAATTTAAAATAATTGTTAATTAAATAATTTATTATGAATTTTTAAATATATTTTATTATGAATTTTTAAATAATTTATTATGAATCGTTAGTGACGAATTTGCTTACAATCTTGAAATCGTTAGTGGCAAACAGATGATTTGACCCGTTTTGTCCGACCTGGGACATGTGAAAACCAGGTAAGCAAAAGAGGATTCATGACAAATACTTACAAGACAAATACTTACAAGACTTGAAGGAAATCTACTCGTAAATTGTATCTTTAAAATTTGTGGCTGATCACTTACGAATTGTTGGCTGCCAAATCTCCACCACCTGACAACAGCTGAAATACGTGACTGGTGATCATCACATACAATCACCCACAAACCGCAAAATTCAAGGGGGGGTTTTTAACATATCTACAATAAACAGTGGTGGATCAAGGATTTTTTTTTTCAAGGGTGCGATTGGGATCTTTTTCTAAACTTTCAAGGGGTGGGATTGGATTTTCGCATATTTTAATAAAAATGAATATGAAAAAATCCAGGTCATTTTAGAACTCCTTTAAATCGTGAGAAATCACTTTATAACCATCCACTTATTTTAATAAAAATGAATATGTGGTACAGAATGAAACAACAATAAAATATTAATATACTTACACGGATGATTATGTGATTTCAAGATTGGGACATGTGAAAACCAGGTAAGCAAATTCGTCACTAACGATTCATAATAAATTATTTAAAAATTCATAATAAAATATATTTAAAAATTCATAATAAATTATTTAATTAACAATTATTTTAAATTAAGAGTTAAATGCCAAATTCGTCCCTGAGGTAAGGTTTAATTTTAAATGCCAAATTCGTCCCTGACTGGTAAAAAGACAACCCTACCCCTGACACTAACGAGATTTTTTAACTGGGTTAGTGAAAAGGACGAATTTGGCAAAAAAATCCAAACCACAGGTAAGAGATTGCAAAAAAAAAAAACTTTTGTACTGGAGTGGCAAACTGGACCAAACCTCAGGGACGAAAATGGCTATTAACTCATATATATATATATATATATATATATATATATATATATATATATATATATAGGGTAAGGTTCTAGAGAAAACCTCAAAAATTTGAGGAAACTCTATAAACCTTACCACAACCATTGATCAAGCATGATCAATGGTTGTGATTCATGGTCCCACTTTTGGTCACACCTTCTTATTAAAATACTACTCATAAAGTACAAAAAGGGTAAATGGGTTCACCTTCTCTCTCCATCCATCTTGTCACCTTCTCTCTCCATCTTTTCATCTTCTCTCTCCACCTTTTATTTCTCTACCTTCTTTCTCCTACTTTTCTCTCTACAAAATGCATAACCCACATAAATCAAATAGACCAATTATGCCAAATCCCAAAAACAAACACAAAAAAGATTTGAAAAAAACAACTGCTAACAATTATAGAAAAAAAAGTAAAATAGAGAGTACCCATTACAGCCTCTGGTGTCGACCTTTTTCCTTATCTTTCACCTCGTTTCCTTAGCACTCCATCTCTAGCCGATCCTTGTGCGGAGTAGCCGGCTTGAAGTCCGGTGGTTGTTCATAGAACCTTCTGCATTAATTATTTCTAATAATTAAACATTTGTAACTAGCAAATATTAACTGGGTCAATCTGGGTGTTAGTTAGGCATATACTACATGTGTTAGCATCACTAACACGTGTTAATTGAACCCTAACACATGTCAGTTGGCATAGATTCATCAGTAGGCACCAATACAAACATGTGTTAGCACCACTAACATGTGTTAATTAAACCCTAACACATCAGTATGCACCAATACAAAAAAAAAAAAAAAAAATCAAAAACTTCACACAGAATAAACATATATACAAGAAATAAAAAGTAAAATTATTAAAGAAAAATCAAAAGATACACCAAGAAAATAAAAAACACATTTTCTATTTAACACATGTTAATTGAACCTTAACACATGTTAATTGGGATAGATTCAGCTCCTAATTCAAAACATAACAGCTTAAAAAAAATTTAACAACGAAAAAAGATTGAAAAACATAACAAATCAAAACATAAGTGTAATCTCTTGTTTCAAGCTTCGTATATAGTTTTAACAGCAGTAAAAAAAAAGCTATCATTGACAAATACCACTTCTCTTGACTAATTCTAACTACTCATAAATATATTAATTAATAATAGTGTTTTTTTAACAACTGAATTTTTAGTTTATAAAAAAAGGAGTAAAAAAAAGGTAAATTATCAACAAAAGCAAACATATCAAAAAATTAAGAGTAAAACAACAAAAGCAACTTCTGCAAAGCTCTTAACAATGAAGGCGAAATTAAGAGTAAACAACAAAAGCAACTTCTACAAGATCAAAAAATTATATGATGTTAAAGAATTCGTATCAAACAGAGGTGGCAAGCAAACACATCAAAACCCCTAATTTCCAAAAATCTTGAACCCTAGTTCCCAAAAAACAATCAAAATATCAATATCCAGATGCCCAACACACTAGGAACTAAATCCCAGTTTGTAACAGATGTTAAAGAAGAAAACATGAAGCAAAAATACAAAAGCAGACCCATCATGAAAAAAAAACAAAAGCACTCATAAATCTGCAAAAATCACCTCTGCTCGTTTTTGTTTCAGGTGGAGAAGTATCCTTATCAGCTCTTCGTTTTTGTTTCACCTCTGCTCGTCACAACCACCACCAAATAAGAAGATAATCGAAGGGTCAAGCTATTAATTACCGTCACGATCAGATCTTGGTTTAGCCTGAAACTTGATTGGCCGGAGGGAGACGGGTTAACGTTTAATCGAAGGGGGAGACGAGATGAGGGTGGTAGTGTGGTGGTTATTGCTCGTCGGTTCATATGTTGTCTTTTAGAGAAGGATTGAGCAAGGGGATGAGAGATAGGGAGAGAAGATGATGAGATCTGTATTTTTTGAAAAAAAAACAGGAGAGAGACGAAAGTATATATATCTGCACATTGTGGTTTGAAAGAGAGTAAGGGGACAAATGACTAAAATAACCTTGGTGTAATAAAAAAATGATTTATCATGGTGGATGATGTGGCTGAATCTTAGCCACTCATTGAGTTTTTTGAGGTTTTCTCTTTTTAGAGGGTTTTCTCCCAATACTTCCCATATATATACACACACATACTAGGTTAGAGCCCCGCGTGTATACGCGGTACATGTTCATGTCAAATGACAAAAATTCTATAAAGATCGTAGTATGTAAATTTTATTTATTGAAAGTTACGTAATACAATTCGTATAAATTTTGGTTGATTGTAAATTATCATAAAAAAAAGTTTAATGTTACCTAATAACAGATATATGAATCAACAGAGGTTTGATTAGACGTGATTTAAAAACAAATAATGAAGTGAATAAACATATATTTATTGTAACGACATGCAAATGAAGATTAAATTCAAAGTAAATAAATGTAGTTTAACAAATCATACAACAAAAATTATAAAAAAAAACGATTTATGCAAAATATGATCGCATACTTATTCACAAAACTTCAAAATATTTTTTTTATAGACAACATTTGTTATTTATTATTAATGTTGTCATCTTTATCCAATATTAGTATGTTCAGGCCATCTCTACTCTTGTCACTTGGCAGTGGCATACAACTGCCCATGTGTAAAACCATGATCTTTCAAATACAGACCTATCGTAAATAGGGTTTGTCCTTGACTTTTATTTATTGTCATTGCGAAACATAAAGTAAGAGGGAATTGTCTTCAGTTAAATCTGAAAGGAATCTTCTTATCAGATAGAGACAACCTAATTTTTTGGATAAAAGTTCGCATTCCAATGTTACTCCGTGAAATTATTTTAGCTTTTATAACACGGTCTGATATGGCAAGACGATTTGGAACTTGTGGCTTTGAAAAGAATTTATGTCCACTTATAGTATCCCTGAACCATTAGAATAACAAAACAGTAAAATTTGTCAAAAAAAAAAAAAAAAAAAAAAAAAAACTCTGGTGAGGAAAAGAAAGATATTTTGCATTGTAACTATATTATCATCAAAAATTTAAGGTAAATATATCCAGAAAAACCCTGAACTATTTTGACGGTTTGACTCATAGCCAATGACCTAAAAATCAAGCTAAAACCATGGTGAAAAATCAATACTAAACCCATATGAGAAACTCGTTAGGAGTAAAGATAGCAACGTGGATAGGTTGAATAATATGTCAAAATTGGAGGTTTTTTATAGGGCAACATTTTATCCATTTGACCTGTTTCAATGCTTCCACAATCAGAATAATGTGTCTCGAACAATTCTGATCGAATAAGTAGGATTTATTTATATAGTTGAATTATAAAAATGGAATGATTGGTAATTTACGTGATTTGGTCAACGACGCTTAAAATTAGCATAATTATTGCAATCATGATGATGGTTAGCGTTTCATGACAATTGATTAAAGGAAAATTGTTTGTAAACATAATATCATAACGTTAATCTGTCAAATATATTTGAAAAATAGTAATATTAATTATTTTAATCTCATTTATCTAATACTAATATTATGATAAGTATTTGTATAATAATCAATGACATTATTTATTCAGTCAAAATAAAATTAAATAACAATCATTAGGATGTTAATCTAAATTCGGTAAATTGTTAAAAGAAAATAAAAAATGTCATTAACTTCGGTTAACATATAAATTAATGTCATTAACTTTGTATAATAATCAATGACATTATTTATAAAGAATTTTTCTTGATTTAAATAAAATGATTGTAATTTGCATTCAAAAACACATTTATCACAAATATAGTATTTGGTAAATTGACGTTCAAGTTTAAATTTAGTAGGAAAAATCAACATTTTTGACACAATGACATTATTTATTCAGTCAAAATAACATTAAATAACAATCATTATGATGTTAATCTAAATTCGGTAAATTGTTAAAAGATAATAATAAATGTCATTAATTTCGGTCAACGTATAAATTAATGTAAATATTTACTAATTATGAGTAAGAGAATAGTTTTATTAAAATTATGACTTAGAAATAATTTACACTGTAAATTAACGTGTTAGAATTTATATAACATCTTAATATTGTAAATGTTGTAATTTAACGGATGGTGTTGATTTAGGATGTATAAGAAAACCTCACAAATTCTGGAAGTATAACTAATTTTTTAAGGATTTAAATAAAAATATTGTAATTTGCATTCAAAAACACATTTATCACTAATTTAGTATTTGGTAAATTGACGTTCAAGTTAATAACAATCATTATGATGTTAATATAAATTCGGTAAATTGTTAAAAGATAATAATAAATGTCATTAACTTCGGTCAACATATAAATTAATGTAAATATTCAGTCAAAATAACAACAATCATTAGGATGTTAATATAAATTCGGTAAATTGTTAAAAGATAATAATAAATGTCATTACCTTCGGTCACCATATAAATTAAAGTAAATAAATAACAATGATTAATATTCAAATTCTAGATTAAATGACATTAACACCAGTCAACTATTATTATTGTAAGTAAATAACAATAATTCTGAATTAATGATAATAAATTCGGTTATATAAATAAATGACATTAAACAAAATTTCGAAAACCATTGAATTATATCAATAACATTAAACGTAAATTCAAAATACAATAATTCAAATAAATTACATTAAAAACATTAAAAATTGATATGTCAAATTTGAAAATCAATGACTTCTTGTGGTGCAATCTTAGTAACAAACAGCCTGCGCTGGATTGAACACCATTATGATAAGACGTAATAGTTTTTGCGTGTTCAGATCAAATCCTGTGGTAGAATATGTAAACACATATATTATTAACTAAATCTGATAGATATATATGAAAAAAAAATCTTGATGACAAAAACAAAATTACCACAAAAACTAAATTATGTAAAACAACAAAACATATAATATTGTTTCTCTATCTATTGTTATATATTACAGAATGTATGTTTGCATTTGATATAATATCGGTTGGTACTTACAGAATTTGACAACACTTCCTTATACAATGATTAATTCTAATTCAATATATTTAGGATGATACAACTGCTTAAATCGATGATATACCTGCATAAATCAAAAATAAAACTGCATAAATCATAAATCATAAATAAAAAACGATGACATAACTATATAGATCGAAATAAAACAAATCAGAGATCAAACACAAAAGATAGGATGACATAACTGCACGATTTAAATAAATCCTTTACAATCTATCTAGGATGATATAAGTGTTTAAATCGATGATATACCTGTTCAATTCAGAAGTAAAACTGCATAAACCTCTTCCAAAGAAAAATAAAACTGCATAAACCAGGAATCATCGATTCAATATATTTAGGATGATATAAATGCTTAAACCGATGATATACCTACATAAATCCGATTCAATATATTTAGGATGATTTAACTGCTTAAATGGATGATATACATGCATAAATCAAAAATAAAACTGAATAAACCAGGAATCAGAAAAAAAATACGATTACATAACTGCATAGATCCGAAATAAAACAAATGAGAGATCAAACATAAAAGATAGGATGATTTGAAGAAATCAAACGTTTGATGGATTATAGATAGATGTTAAGAATAGGAAATGAGAAAAAATGATGCTTTCTATAATACTTTTTACGGTGCCAACGACAACAAAAGACATCGACTGCAAACAAAATGCATATTCAACATACACTTTTAAACAATAGAAACACATAGTAAAATTAAGACATATAAAAGGGAGGTATAAAATATTGAAACCTCTTGAGTGTCGATCAGTTCGTCAACACGCCTCTTCAATGTTCCAACTATGAATTCCTGACGCATTGGATAAACAGTATGGGAAGAAAGAACGGTTTGAGAAGTACATCCAGACTCTTGTTCTTGTTTCAACACCAAGCTACATAAATATGGAACAAATTACATCTAAAAGCTAAAGCAAATTAAATTTAAATTTGCCTATAGAAATATAAATAAATAGCACCTCCTGCTTAGCTCAGAAACCTCATCTATTCCTTGATTGAGAAAGAGGCGAGATCCATACTTATCAGTTTGAACTGTAATTCGTTCTATAAATTTCATAACACACGTATCTTTATTACTTCATTTATAATAAAATCTTTTTAAAATAACAAAAATGAAGCACAACTTACCCTTCCAGTTTCTAACCCTTCTATGCTGGATAATTGCGAGTAGATGCTCCTCAGTGATGTTGGAAATAAATTCCTTAAACTGTATTGCATAAGAGTTCCACAATGTACATCTTAACATCATACCTCTAAAACAACACAAAAGAACCATAGATGTAAAAAATTGCAAAAAGCTGCAACTATACAAAAATTAATTACACATAATTTATTGCATCAATAAATGTGTTCCACATAAGATTCAAAACAGTCAATCATAGATCAATCTCATCATAACATTTATTACAGAAATTAAATTTGCAACTCTAACAAAGATTGTTTTCAACCATTGAAACATAAGACTCACCTTAAAAACAGAATAGTTTTGTTAAATGTCAGGTATCTGAATAGCAGATGCTATACTTTACAAAAACACTGTATAACAATTTCAAGAAAAAACCCTTATTCTAAGTCCTGAAGATCAAGATTCATCCGTTTGGTTTCATTAGGAGCTTGTCCATACACATCCAAGTCACCACACCAAATGACGCTACCAGCAACATCTATAAAAACAAACACACAGTTTAAAAGGAACAATGTTCAACAAAACTGAATCTTAAACTTTGTTCTAAAATAAAAAAAAATACAAACCAACGCTCAACAGATTCTTGGATTATCCATCAAGACTTTCTTTAGAAGGTAAGAAGTTGAAACCATACTTAACACCTTCCCAGCCCTTAACATGTTTCACAATTGTACAACGATAAAAAATGATTTTATATTGATGTCCTACAACTCTGTAAATGTCCTTGTTTTCACCTACACCGAACTTAGATAAGACAACCACACCATCTTCTTCAAGTTGACTGTAAAAAAGTTGCATAAAAGGAGACTTGGCAGAACCTTGAATCTTATCACCTTACAGCTCCTTATAATAGAATGTAAAAAGTATGCACAAAAACCATGTCTTCAAGAATAACAAAATAAACCAACTTAGAAATTTACATGCTGATCAACGAATATAACTTCCAACTTATAGGCTGTCTTCCATTTTCTTATGACACGAGCCTTCATGTGCCACATATCTTTGGCTGGATTAAGATCACGAATAAAAGTGCCATGAGTTTCTTCATCGTCCATTGACGTCGACATTGTTTTAAATTTTAAGAGGGAAATTTGAAAATCTTTTTTAGAAAATTCAAAGCTGATAAAAGAAATGAGTGCATTGGTTATGTGCTTATATATAGGGAGCTGATGAGGCACGTTTCCCTACGTGGATTTAAATTTCCCCCCTTAAAATTCAAACTTAGGGCCTAAACAGCTGAGAGGATATTAGTAAACGTCTGTTGTAGGTTGGCAGACGCAGAGATTAAGAACCGCTGTTGAAGGCAACAGCGGTGGTTTCACGTGGCCCACGCCTTTTTTTTCAATATTTTAATGGGATCAATGACGTCAGTTTTTGCATCATACGCGCATTAATGACCAGTCTCTCCGGCTGAAACATCAGCTTTCTGACGTCACTCACGCTTCTCCTATTATGAAAAGTATAGATTTATTGATTGCATGTATTATATGTAGTTTCCATATAATCATTTTTTTAAAGAGTGGTTCTCTCAAAAAATGCGCAAGATAAATCACTAATGTTAAAACAATTCTAATGGGGAGCCGCCGGATACCAATTCCGGACAAGATTCAGGGACGACTTACGAAGTTTTACATTGCCAACCTTCCAGATAGATGTAATGGGAAAGAGGTTGCAGAGGCAATAAGGCATTTAAGGTTATTTTTGATCTTTACATCGCTAGAAAGCGAGACAAAGGTGGATTGCGATTCGGTTTTGTTTCGTTCATGGATGTTAAAGATACTAAGGAGATGGCTAGTAATCTATGTGGTATACGTATGGGGGATTTTGCATTGAAAGCAAACGTGGCTAGGTTTACGTTGGAAGACGGTGAGATTGGACAAAAACCGAGTGGTGAAAGAGTTGATGCCTCCAGAGGCAAATCTCATACTGGGCTAGGTAGGGAGGGTGGTAGACCACGTAACAATGCCTTCATGCAGCCTGGGGTATCTTTTCAAGAGAAACTTTCGGGTAAAAGAATGGAGGAGAAGGAGATTAAGGTTTTACAGATTGAAGATCGATGTGTTGCTTATGAATCTTTGTTTGGGAAAGCCTTGGTGATGAGGATGTTAGACTTGGATGCTCTTAAGAACATAAACAGAATTCTGAAAGATATGGGATCGGAAGATATTAACGTGCAATATCTAGGAGGGTTATCTGTTTTGGTCTCGTTTGAGAGCAAAGAAAAATCTCATTTTGTTTTTGACGCGGCTAAGGAGGTAATCGGTAGATTTTCAAAGATAGATTTTTGGGAAGGAAAATCATTGGCATATGAAAGATTGGCGTGGTTGAAGATTCAAGGGTTACCAATTCAATTGATGTCTAAGGAGGTCATTGGTAAGGTTGGAGAGTTGTTCGGGAAGGTGATTCATAAACCGGAACGAAAGGATGGTGATTCGGATTTGTCTTACGATTACATTGGAATTTTGGTAGGGGAAGGAAGGAAGATTTCTGAAGAAGTGGTGATTCAATGGAGAAGTCGCAAGTTTCGGTTATGGATTTCGAAAGAGGCCGGTGACTGGGTTCCGGCTTTCTTTGAAGCTTCCGAGGAGAACAATAGTGATAAGGATAATAATGTGGCGGAATCATCATGTCAACAGGAAGATTGTATGGAAGAGGAGGTTCCGGTTGCAGAGCCGGAGGATGTTCCGGTGGCGACAGTTAATGCTCCGGCGAAGGAAATTAATGACAGGGTGACTACAGAAGATTATTTGGAAACTGTTAATGACCACATTAATTGTGGCGACAATTTGGAAAGTCATTATGAAGAATTATTTACTCCAGGGATTGACTTTGATTTTGACAAAGGTGACAAACAGGAGGATGGGAATGAGAAGTTTTCAAAAGTTGTGAAACGAAAAAAGAAGCAGGCTTTGGATAGTTTGGTGGGCCAGCCCAGAGTGGAATACTCTAGTAGTTTAGAAAAAACAAAAACATACAAAAAGCCCAAAGAGGTGAGCCCAGTGGACTTAGAAGACTTTGTGGTTAATGAAGGAATCTTAGAGGGGAAAACCGGTTCTTATGAAGAGTTGGAGGGGAGTATTTTGAAATTTGCAAATAATAATCCTTTTGATTCTCTTAGCACAGACGTGGAGCAGGGACCGATACAGAGAGACGTGAAAAATAATGACTCTATTAAGGATACTTCTGAAGAGATTGATAAAACGGTCCGGTTGGGCATATTATTGGGTGCCGAGCTTTCTGATCAACGTGATCTGGTTCATGAGACTATCGTGGGAGAGGGAGTACAACTGGTGGATCGATGAATATGTTGTCCATCAACGCTAGGGGTTTGAAGGTCGGGGGTAAAGCTAGCTGGATCCGGGGTCTTCGTAAAAGGTATGTGGTTGATTTTGTCGGTATTCAAGAATCTCATGTCTCGGGGTTGGGTATTGGTGATTTAAAAACTTTTTGGGGTGATGGGGGGTTCGATTACGACTTGATTGATGCGGTGGGTAGATCAGGTGGGATTGTTAATATATGGAATCCAAAGATTTTTATGAAAACGGCTTCTGTCAAGAATCAATGTTTCGTGCTGACCACTGGGTTCTTGATTTCGGATGGTACTATTTTGAATATGATTAATGTTTATGCTCCTCAAAGGGCGGGTGCTAAGAAAAGATTATGGGATGATTTGGCTGCTGTTATTAGAGGTTGCCAGGGTTTAGTAGTGATTATGGGAGACTTTAATGCAGTGAGAAGTCCGGAAGAAAGAAGGAATTCCAAGTTTAATCAGATTATCGCTGCGGATTTTAACAGATTTATTGACGAGATGGGCTTGAATGAGTATGTTATGAGGGGTTTTAAATTCACTTTTTTAACAGGCAAAGGTAAAGAACATAAGCTAAGCAAGATTGATAGATTTTTGGTTTGCCAGGATTTTCTGAATAGATGGCCTTCGGCTTGTTTGAGGGCTCTTAATCGTGAATTATCTGATCATTGCCCATTGTTATTGACTTTAGTTGATGTTAACTACGGGCCTAAACCATTTAGGTGGTTTAACTCGTGGTTTAACAGAGACGGTTGTGAGCAACTTGTTATTGATTCTTTTGCTAGATGTGCTTTTCAAGGTAAACCAGATGAGATTCTAAACTTAAAGTTTAGAGCTTTACGTGACACATTGAAAGTATGGTGGAAATCGGTGTTACATAAGGAAGGAGGGGAAAAAATGAATTTGAGTTCGGAGATAGAAAAGCTGGAAAAAACAATGGAAACACGTAACCTTGAGGAAGATGAGATATGGATATGGGAAGAATGTAAAAAGGAAGTTGATCATTTGAACTTTTGTGCTAACAGGGATCTCAAACAGAAGTCAAGGATTAGATGGGCAAAAGACGGGGATGAAAATACGGCATTTTTTTCATGGTATAATAAATGGGAGAAAGGCGTCTAATTCCATTCCGGGTCTGATGGTTGAGGGTTCTTGGGTTTCAAAACCGGCTTATGTGAAACAAGAAGTGATGAGGTTTTTTAGGCAGCATTTTTCCGATAATATGAAGAAGCGGCCGAGAATTATATGTGGGAACTTGAAGAGGTTACAATCGGGTGATAGCGAAGCCTTGGTGACGAATTTCACTAGGGAAGAGATAAAACAAGCAGTCTTTGATTGTGGTTCGGATAGAGCGCCGGGTCCGGACGGATTTAACTTCAGGTTTGTAAAACACTTCTGGCAGGTTTTGGAGAAAGACTTTATTGATATGTTTGGATATTTCTTTGAGCATGGTGCTATTAGTAGAGGTTGTAGTTCGTCTTTTATCACCTTGATCCCGAAAAATAAAACCCCTCTTGGTTTGCGTGATTATAGACCTATTAATTTAATAGGGATTATTAGTAAAGTGATATCCAAAGTTCTAGCGGTTCGTATGAAAAAGGTGATGGGTTTAGTCATCTCGGATACACAGTCTGCTTTCATTAAAGGTCGATTCATTTTGGATGGGCCTTTAATTATTAATGAGTTAATTGGTTGGTCTAAAAAGAAGAAAAAGAAGGTTTTCATGTTGAAGTTGGATTTCGAAAAAGCATATGACAATGTTAATTGGGAATTTTTATTGGATACACTTGATCAGATGGGTTTTAATAATAAATGGAGACTTTGGATGAAGGGTATTTTGAGATCCGCTAGATCGGCAGTGTTGGTTAACGGTTCTCCCACGTTTGAATTTCAATGCGAAAAAGGAGTTCGACAGGGAGATCCTCTCTCACCATTTTTATTTCTAGTTGTTATGGAGGTGCTGCATTGCTTACTTGAGAAAGCGATTTTGTTGGGGGAGATTCAGGGTATCCGGTTCAATAAAGGGGATATGGTTTTATCTCATATGTTCTATGCCGATGACGCTTTGATTGTTGGTGAATGGTCTAAAGATAATGTGGATAATGTGGCTCGAGTTCTTCGGGTCTTTCATGTATGTTCGGGTCTTAAAATTAATTTAAATAAATCTCACTTGTATGGTTTGGGTGTCGAGTTGAGTGAGGTGGAGGATTTGGCTATGGTTGTTGGTTGTAGGGTGGGGACGATGCCTTTTGATTATTTAGGCATTCGGGTTGGAACCAATATGTCGAGGTGTTGTAATTGGGGGCCGGTGATTGAGACGGTTCAAAATCGCCTTTCGTCTTGGAAGGCTAAGACGTTGTCTATGGGAGGCCGATTGACTCTTATTAAGTCGGTTCTTTCAAGTCTTCCTATTTATTACTTGTCTATTTATAAGGCCCCGGGTAAGGTTATAGATCATATTGAAGCCTTAATGAGAAAATTCTTATGGTCGGGTACGGAAGATGCTTCAAAAACTCATTGGGTAGCATGGGAGGTTGTTACGAAGTCAAAGCAACAAGGAGGTTTAGGGGTGGCTCGGCTTAGGGATGTCAATATAGCGTTATTAGCTAAATGGGGTTGGAGGTTTAAGGTGGAAAGGGGTTCGGTGTGGAGAAATATCATTGAAGATATCCATGGAGGTAGGGGTGTTTGGGACAGTTTACCAGTTAACAAGTCGATTACAGGTTGCTGGAAATCCTTGGTTTCCTTGCTGGATTCCACAAGATACCAAGGTAAATCTATTTTGTATCTTATCCGTGGCGTTCTGGGGTGTGGGGAAGATATTAACTTTTGGTCAGATATATGGTTTGGAGAGTCTGCTTTGAAATCTCGATGGCCGGCTCTTTATAGACTGGAAAGAGTTAAATATTGTGTTGTGAGGGATAGGATCAAACAGGGTTCAAACGGGCTGGTGTTCTGTGGGTTATGGCCGCGTCAGCCGTGTTCAGTGGAGGAGTTATCTGAGTTTCAAGACTTGGAGAGAATGTTGGCAACTTGTACTATTGGGACGGAGAGCGATTCATGGGTTTGGGGAAAAGATGCCAAGGAGACATTCACAGTGGCTGGATGTAAAAGATTATTGATGGGAAACGTTGATGCGCCTCGGGATAATAACATGAAATGGGTTGGGTGGGTTCCGTTAAAGGTTAACCTTACGGTTTGGCGAGCTGCTCGGGACCGTTTGCCGATTAGAAGTGCGCTATTGAACAGGCATATTAACATCCCTTCTACAGATTGTCCATTGTGTGATTCAGGTATTGAAAACCTTAATCATGTGATGGTTAATTGTATGTTCGCTTATGGGGTTTGGAGTGGGATATGTAAGTGGTGCAGGTTGGTTCCGTTTTTCGCTTATGATTATGATGATCTGTTATGTTTGCACAAGAATGTTCATGGGGGAAAATGGAGGAAAAAGATAGTTCGTGGTATTGTTATGATTACGACTTGGGTGTTATGGAATGCTCGGAACGAAAAAAATTTTCAACAAAAAGAGACAAAGGTTGTAGAGATTGTTGCGGAGGTGAAATCCAAGGCGTTTTTATGGTTAAAAAGTAGATCGAGGTTTGATAATCTTGTTTGGAAAGATTGGTCAAAATACCCGTTGTATATTTGTAATTAATGGGGCGGTTCTCTCGTTTTGAGTGCTTGCCTTTGTTTTAATGAAAGTCAATGTTCAAAAAAAAAACTAATGTTAAAACAATTCAATTGGCATCTTTTCTTTATTTGGGTCAAAGCTTTCTATGTTGCAATTTTTTTTAAAAGGTAAACTTCATTAGAAAACGCATACAGTCCTCAAAACAAGGACCGGCGCAAAACACAAGGGATTACAACATACATAATGGGTAAGTCGTCCAATCTTTCCACATCAAATTTTTAAACCTAGATCTAGCCTTTAACCAAAGAAAAGATAAAGACTTAATCCTAGCCACAACTTCAATAACTTTAGCCTCCTTGCCTTTGAAAATCTTCTCGTTCCGAGCAATCCGTATAGCCCAAATCGACACCATGACAATCCCTTGAATGATCTTTCTCGCTTCCTTATTTCGGTTCCTTTTCTCGAGTAACAACAAATCTATAACTTCAACGGCGAATATAGGGTCTAGTTTACCCCAAGAACCTATAGCCGACCAAACACCAAAAGTCCAACCGCATCTGGTAAACACGCGCATAGAAGTCTCCTCCTCCGCCTCACAAAGCACACAATTAGAGTCCGGAATATTAATTTGTCTTCTGCGAAGCGCAACCCGAGTGGGGATTCGATCAATTTCTAACCTCCAAATAAAAATTGTAATCTTTAAAGGCACCCAATCAATCCAATTCATATAAAACGACCTGTTTTGAATCCTTTCTTGAATCAACATCTTCCTGAAATCGGTCACTGTATAAACGCCTTCAGAAACTAAGTAGTAAGTACCAAAGCAAAATGTACAAAATTTTCGTATAAGGTTGGTACTTAATTAAGATTTTTCATTTCTTTAAAGAGTTTTCACAATATCATTCCATCCATTCACTCAACTAATCGATATTTTTCTAGTAAATGATGTAAAACCAAAAACTTTTGTTTTCAGTGTTGATTCCAGATAACTTTAAAAACCTATTTTGATTCAGTTGCGCATTAACCACATATATTCTAGTTATATAAAGACAATACCATAAAATGCAATATTTCTCGTAGGAATCCCAAGAATTTATAATTCGTAAATGAAGACAACTTTTTTAAAAATAATTAGCCATATAAAAAATTCAGGCTCCGAATAAATCGAGCAAGAACCCAATGCCCAGCATATAACCATTCAAACTCTTGATGGTTATCATATTATCACAAAAACGGCAAAATCTACATACAAGGCTATTTTACTCAACACCCATACCCTTGTTAAAATTTGGGAAAATTACAAAGATACACTACAAGAATTTTGGTATTAGCGGCGACACTTTGTATCGCCGCTAAAGGTCCAATACCTTGTAGTGATAGTCAAGATTACGTAAAATAATCTATTAATATATATAAAAGAATTGAACATTGCTGACGTGGCGTGCAATGGTGACTTCAACCTCTTCATGAAACTGCCACGTGGCATCATAATTGAAAGATTTTAGTGTTTTTAAATTATTTTCTTTTTTAATTAAATTGAGTTATTTTAAGAAAAAAGAATTTAAAAATAAATTTAAAATTCTATCTCTCATATTTCCTCCCATAATTTTTAAACGTTTATATCTTTTATATACGAGATTTTTTAAAGAAAAAAATTACACCAAATTAACGAGCGTTTTATTATCTTTCCAATGAGTATCATAGTGCTATATAAAAAAAACGGAGAAAAAATCGACTATTTTTTGTGGGGTTTCGTTCATACAGGAAAAAAACACACAAAGTGTTCATGTTATTCATTAATCATGTTTTTTCTTTTAAACCATGTTCTTATCTACGATGTTGAAAATCAGCCCAATCGCCATGTTATCATTGGAATTTTATTAGGTATACTTCATCAAGAGAAGCTAGCAAAAAGAATCGCGCAACACTGCAACACATGGTGTCAGCTTATAGCAATGTTATTTTATTATTTATTTAATTACAAGAGTAATAATTATTACTATTAGTATTAGTATTATTAGAATGGTTATATTTTTCAACCCCGGGACGCTCCCGTGAAGAATTGATAGTTGCTGGCGTGGCGTTCAATGGTGGCCTCAACCATTTCTTGATTATGCCACGTGGCATAATGAGATGCAATGGTTACAACTTCCAACTTAAGTGTTTGTTTAGTTGATTAGGTAAGGAATTATAAGAGCCATTAGAATGTGAGAAATTAGAGAGATGTGATGAGTTTTTGAATAGTTGCAGCTTACATAAGTGATTCTTTAAATGATTACTGATTAGGTTTTAGATTAGGGAATATGAGTTATTACTTATTAGAATACTATGAACATGCAATGATTGAGAGATTTTGTGGTTAGTTAACTTGAGCCATTTGCAATAGGTTATCACGTAAAATTAGATTTTTCAACCCCGGGACCCTCCCGGGGTAATCAGCTAGTAAAAAATAAAAAAAAAGTATATTGATCAATAAAAATGTACCAAGTCCGTTCGGACGGCTAATACTTAACCGCCACCTGATGCCTTTTTACTGTGTTCAACCATTTTTTTTGGTCATTCGGCGATTGCAACTTTTAGTTAATTCAACCGTCAGCTAGGGTATTTCTCTACCATTTACCTAGCGACTAGATGCCTTAGCCCCTATTTTGTTTGTCTAGCAATAAAATTGACTTTTTGGAAAAATATGTGGTCAAACTAGTATAAATCACCATGATAACCTCTGACTTGGTTGAAAAGCCAAAATAGCTACCTCAGACGTCTCAGGTGAGACGCTTCACAGAAATCGACGCCTGAGTCGCCCGAGGGATCTTCAGAGACGCCTGAGTGGTCTTCACGCCACATATTGTGTTTTGATTCGCTAATAGTTGAGGCCTGAGGGGTCTTCAAAATCGCCTGAGGGGTTTTGATTTCCGTGAAACGTCTCCGCAGACTTCACATAACTTCCTTCATTTTTTCAGAAAAGTCTATGACTAAAATCGTGAATTTTTCTTCAAATTTTTTTTCTTGGTCATATTTGACTACTTAAATAATTCACTTAAAACTCGCTACTTCAAAAGTGCAACTACTTTCTTCTATCTCTTTCTTCATTGATTTCCACAGCTTCACATATCTTTTATATATAGTCATAGACATATATAATAATATACACATACACAAAACCCCAGGCAACATTTTGCTTCTGTATCCGGTCAGACACCGAACCACGTACAATCTTAAACATGAAGCTGTTGTTCTTGAATAATAATAATAGTAATAATAATAATAATAATATTGCAACCAGGAGTAACTCGTTATCATATTGTGTAAAACAAAACAAACCATGCGTTGGATGGGTTGACAAGTATTTTAAAGACTGTTTATGCAATATCAGTGACGAAATCTCTTTCGGGTTAGGAATCATAAGTCTTGTTTGTTGGGGTGTCGCTGAAATCCCGCAAATCATCACCAACTTTCGCACTAAATCCAGCCATGGCGTTTCGCTTTTGTTCCTTCTCACTTGGATTGCAGGGTAACGTTTCTTTATTTATTATTAATATTAATAATGCCTCACAAAGATTTTTATATATTATTATTATTTTCCATTATATATGGTTGTTTTAATGTTGCAGGGATATCTTTAATCTTGTTGGATGTCTTCTTGAACCTGCTACGGTAAATAATATCTCTTGGTTGTCATATTTGCATTTTTTTTAACATTTGTATGAACTTTAAACTTTATATAATTCTCATACGTTTTTTTTGTATTATTATTATTACAGTTGCCAACGCAGTACTACACAGCCGCGGTAATTACATATTTACATTTCATGTTTCATGTATATACCCTTTTGGATTAATTAATTTTAGGACATGATCTTAATCATATTATAATTTATGTTAATTTAACACAGCTTTACACAATAAGTACTATAATCTTGGTGCTTCAAAGCTTGTACTATGATCATATCTACACATGGTTAAAGTCTAGGAAAGTTGATGCCAACATAGAGGTATGTATAAGTTATATACCTCCATCACCAATGCACCATATGTAATTATGTACTCTTTTTTAACAATTGTAATTAAAGTTATGAGTTTTTTAGGTGGAAGAAGCCAAGAGACCTCTAAGGCCATCGAGTTTTGAGGAACCGCGCGGTTTAAATTCAAGAAGCCGTGCGATTAAATCACCATCTCCGCGGCAGGATTATTTCTTCACGTATGTGTTTATTTATGTTCGTTCATTTGTATATGCCTCATTGGGAATTGTAAGGATGAAAGGATTGGATATAATCTGTTTCCAGGTCAGCAAGATCAATGGCTGGAAGTGCTACGCCACCCAATAGGTCTTATCTGTGGACAACAAGCAGTGGTCCAGCTTCTGCAATGGTTGTTGATGACGATTCATCTTCAGACGACGAGTCATCTGGTCAGATACCCAAGCCAGCTACCCAACCCAAGCCCATTCCGCGCTCAGTAAGCCCATTTCTTTTACTTAATGTAGTTTTTTTTTTTTTTTGTCAACAACCTACGACTTGATTGGCACGGGTAGGGCTGCAAACGAATTGAACTTTCAGCGAACCGTTCATGAACCGTTCGCCGGGAAGTTCGTTTGTGTTCTTTCGTTTAATAAACGAATGAACACGAACAAAATATTTCGTTCGTTTAGTTAAACGAACGAACATGAACAGAGCCCATGTTCGTTCGTTTATGTTCGTGAACGTTCGGTAACGTGTTCGTTTATGTTTGTTTGTTTGTTTATGTTCGTTTATATTCGATAGTTTAATAAGGTTTTTAATTTTTATAATTTGTCTTTAATATTATTTTATTTTTATTTATTTAACCCAAATAAATAAACAAACATATATGTATGTGAATTCGATTTTATTAGAAAATTAATATATCTTCGTTTGTGTTTAATTATTTCTGTTCATGAACACTTCTTTGTGTTCATGAACACTTGTTTGTGTTTATGAATGTCCGTTTGTGTTCATGAACACTTGTTTGTGTTTATGAATGTCCGTTTGTGTTCATATGCGTTCATGAACAAAATTAACAAACGAACACGAACATGATTGTGTTCTTAACAAACGAACATGAACATAAAATCTCGTTCGGTAAGTGTTCATGAACTGTTCGTGAACACATATTTTTTTTAACAAACGAACACGAACAAGGCTGTGTTGGTGTTCGTTCAATTCGTTTGCAGCCCTAGGCACGGGGAAATGAAAATAAGAGCTTGAGGTCATATGGTCTCAAGTTCGAATCCGATCCAAATGGGTTTTACCGCAGTGGGCCTTCCGGTGGCGAGTTTTTGCCCAAATTGGTGTCTTGGTGGACTTGGGCTGCCCAGTGGTCAGCCATTTGTCAGTGCTAACTCGCTAACCCGCTGGCAGTTAAGGCGGTATTTTGTTGGCCATTAAAAAAAATGTGGCTGTCTTTTGATTTGTTTCTTTTAGTGTTTTTGGCTCATTAGTTATTTGTAATTTTGGATCATTATAAAGAAAAGTACAATATTGTCTAAAGGTCTCCATCTTAAACCTCTGCAAGTTGATTTTTCTTTTTGGTAATTTGAAATGTGACAGGCTGGTTATGGAGCGTTTTTGGCGACATCGTTAAACTTGCCATCGAAGACCAAGGCGTTGATGCAAGTTTATGTTGGCAGGAAGTTGCTACAAGTATGAATTTTTCTAACTTCGCCGTTGTGAAATATATAAACAAGTTGTGTTAAGTTAAAATAGCTTAATTACATGTGTTTTGCAGGAGGGTAGCGGTAGTAGTGCAGTGTATGGGCAGTGGTTAGGATGGATGATGGCAGCGATTTACATGGGTGGTCGAATTCCTCAAATTGTATTGAATGTAAGCCCTGCTTCTCGGGAACCTCAATCGTTATATCTGAATATCTGATCAGTATTCGACTTACTGTTTTTTTTTTTTCCAATCATTGACAGATTAAAAGAGGCAGCGTTGAGGTAAGATCATGCTTCGTAATCATTTGAGTTGTGTTTTATCTCGAATAGGGTGGACGGGTCAAATAATTCTAACTTCTTAAAGTTTATCTTCAGGGTCTGAATCCTCTAATGTTCGTCTTTGCTCTTATTGCAAATGCCACTTATGTTGGAAGGTCCCCTCTCTCTCTCTCTCACACACACACACACACACGCGGCGTCTTTATCTCTCCTCACATATCCTGACGGGTCATAATTTGTGTGCAGCATACTTGTAAGAAGCACAGAATGGTCCAAAATCAAAGCCAACTTGCCTTGGCTACTTGATGCTGCAGCTTGTGTGGCCCTTGATACATTTGTATCCTTGTGACTTGTGCATTGATCTTAAAACTAATGACAAATGCTTACTAATCGCGGTTTTACCTTAACAGAAGTAATTTTGTACAGATAATAATGCAGTATGTGTACTACAGATACATGAGAAGGAGAACCGATGACGTGGAATACTACGCTGACTATGCAGAAGCCAATAAAAGCCAAGTTTCTTGATTGCGAGACGCGAAATGCTGGTAAGGATCCTTAAGAGCATACAAGAGATGCATGCTCCATGTTAATGGGCAATGGGCAATTAACCTAATTGTTTCTTCTGGTTTTGCATTTACACTTGCTTGTAAGAAAACAATTTGGGAACTTTTAGGAAATGTATTAATTTAAAATCGTTATCGACTTCTAGTTTACAAAACAAGTTACATTTAGATGGTGGGTAAGCAGGCAACAAGCTGCGCCGCTATCCCCTTTTGAATCGCAAAGCCTATCCTGCTAAACACAAACCCTTGGTTCCAGGGCCGGCCCTGAAAATTCAAGTGCCCGGGCCGAGTTGCAAAAATTGTGCCCTTTAGCCTTAGCTTTAGGCCTTAACGAAATAAATAACGTAAACTATTTTTTAAGCTACGATTAAAGTAATATTAAATTTTATTTTCCACTTAGGTTGTAGTCTAATGGTAGAGGGAACAAACCCTCTTGGGGGAGGTTGAGAGTTCGTATCCCACAAAGGGTGAAAGTTTGGCAATTAAAAAAATTGTTTCATAACAAAAATAAAAGTAAAAGAAAGTCAAAACCAACCGGTAAAAAGCAAAAACAACTAAGTGTGAGCCCTCTTAATTTCATCTTCTTCATCACATTTAGTCCTACGCTCATTAATAAACCTGCAATTTTTTTTTTCTAAAACCATTTCATTTTCTTCTTTAATTCTTAACCGTTCTCAACATTTCTTTACATTATATTTTATATAAACTACCATTCACTTTGATTAATACTTGATTAACAATTTGGGGGCTCAAACATACAAAAATCAATTGAATTAAGGACATCACTGTAAAACTTTGATTGCCAGATGGTCAATGTGCTCTCGAGAAATTGGGCCCGGGCTGGTAGTCCTCCCCGCACCCCTTAAGGGCCGGCCATGCTTGGTTCTTAGGGAGGGCTCTGCGAGTCATTAAAGTGTGTCAGCCATTATACGAAACTTAATAGCATAAATTTTTTATGATGCGATACATGTACATCAGACGAGTTTAAGGATGATGATAGGTGCGTCCGTTTGACTACAGATGGTTATTGTTGTTAAATGCTGAACATATATACGACTATAATCTACTGTTCTATTATGCATCATGCTAACGAACATTAGATGCACTAGTGTCTAGTGTAATTGATGATTGTTAAGTTGGTAAAAACCGAACTAATATAGATAACTAGGATAAGTCTGTATCCACAAGGAGCATGTGGCTCAATTACATGTCCGCTTGATCGTGAAAAGCAAAACATACAAAAGGAAATCATGTAACGGTTCGGATTTGATAGCGCTTTGGATAATTTGGCCTCATTAATAACACTAGTAGACTACAATGACATAGCAAGGTATCGCAAATAATCATCAACTCACTATCAAACATTGCAACCAGGCATTTGCTATTTATCGGCTTTAACCGATAATGTGAAATACACAAAGTGAAGATGAATGATTTGCTTTGCAACATGATAAACACATGGAAATACTCAAATCTTTTACTAGTTAACCAACAAAGTTATATTGTGTATTCATGTCTACTAGACATGAATACTTGTATGTTGTGGAAGTTTCTCACTGTATGGAATTCTTGGTTTGGGTGTTGAAATCCTTGTAGTTGATAGGCGAAGTTTTTTAGTCATTTGTATCTTTTGTTTCTTATGTTCGGTTTTCTAAACTCTAGTTAGGAAATCTGGTCTATGTACTTGATGTGTGTTATCGTGGAATAAAAGTTATCTCCTTCTCCGTTAAAAAAAAAAGGCCGCCTTTTTGTATGGTAATAAGGTGAAGACTGAAGATATACTATATGGGCCGATATTAGCCTCTCATAAAGAGTTGTTAAGAGGCCACATCATGGGCCTAAGCTGCTACATGAACTCCTTTTGATTCCAGCCTTCCGATTCCATAGTTACATTCCCTTTTTCTAACCATGAGCGGTGAGCCCTTTTTTTTTGGTTTTTTGTGTGAATGTGGGTCATTTCTAATTTGTCCACAATTATCATTTTGGGTGGAACTAGATTTCCCAACCTCATGGACCATTTCAA
This sequence comes from Ambrosia trifida, assembly GCA_028751855.1. Taxonomy (NCBI): domain Eukaryota; kingdom Viridiplantae; phylum Streptophyta; class Magnoliopsida; order Asterales; family Asteraceae; genus Ambrosia; species Ambrosia trifida. The sequence continues at coordinate 108,919,435 of CM054128.1, forward strand.
TAAGTTTGTTTAGAATAGAAATGTTTAATTTTTATTAATTTGTAAGTCTGATTAAACAGTACGATAATAGTCCAATAATCACATTCTGACATTCTAGGTGAACTTGTCTATGTTCGCTTTGGGGCGAACAAAGACTCAAGCGAACAAGCTCAATAGACGAATAAGGAGGTATGTTCGTCCAACAAGCGAAGATGAGGTATCTTCACCTATCAACGCTAATAAACCCTAGATCGATCACAAACGTCCAAAATCCAACATAAGCTTCCAGATCTGGATTAAATCAGTAATAAAGTCCTTAGGAACACTTTTCAGCCAAAACACTAAGATTCCAACAAACAAACTCGTTAGAACTTGTTTTTACAAAAATCAATCTTGACCGTAGAATTATTAAGCCTTATACTCTGATACCAATTGTAAGACCCTTGAATTGATCGATTACAAGATTGACGAGATATTTAGAGTACAGAATCCTCTAAATATCCGGCTATGAGTATGAACACGTGGGAATGATTTAAACGAGGTTTCCATTGATTACAATCTGCTGTGAATACAATAAAGTAAAACCTCCAAAAAATACTACAAAAACTAACTCCCATACCTAAAGCCAACATGTCTTTATATATACAGACATGTTTGCTCGCCTGGGCTGGGCTTGAGGCGAACATATGCATCTATCAAGGCATGTCCGCCTAAGGTATATTCGTTTACATCCTTGTTTGCCTAACCACTATTACTAGACAAACATCGAAATACAAAAACTATCATATCAACCACAAAATACGTAAACTATCTTGATATACATTTGTCACTCGAGATGCACTAACAATTTTATTTATTTTCTCGAAGTTTCTGTGTAAATTTTGCTTAAAATGGGGTTCTGCTCAAAACAATTTTTTTGGTATCGTAGGCTAGATCAAGTGCGGCTATAATAACGGTACCGTGATGAACGGAATTGATACCAACCAAACAACATCAATACCCATATGATAATTCGTGTTCATTATCTTTTTTATAACGGTGAATATGCGACTGTGTTTTATATTTTTTTTCCTCTAATTTTTGTATATACTTATGAAAAGAGTTTTATATTATTGTACCGTGAAAAACCAAACTGATACTGACATGATACCGATATATTTATTATAGGAATAAGCACTGATATTCGTTTGTATGGTTTTCAAAGTAAAACTAGTTCATTTGGACATATCATAAGTTTATACCGAGTGCTAGTAGCATATCAATATGGTAACGAACCAAACCGTTACCAACAAAATTTCGCTGCGCAACAAACCGAACCTATGGCCGGTTTTGAGAGGGTGCGGGGAGGACTCCTGGCCCGGGCCCAATTTTCAGGGGGGCACTGTGACTGACGACAGTGGCGGACAGTGGAATTGAATTCATCGGAAAAATCTAAATGAACTGTGCATAGTGTTTGTGTTACATTGTATAAAGGGGCTGTTTTAAGGAAGATGGTGGGATAGTGTAAATACTAGAAAATGATGGGGGTATTATAGACATTAGAATATGACAATGTATAAAGAAAAAAAACGCATACAGTGGTGTCATCCTATTTTTTACGACTGACAATAACAATCTGTGTAGTTAAGGACAAATTTTTCGGTGTTTCGGTCAAGGACCGAGATACGAAATTTTTGAAATTTCGGTGGGATTTCGGTGGTATATCGGTAATTTTTTTTATAAAGCTATTAAGAGTGCAGGATACATGAATCAAAATAGAGAACATTAAATAATCAAATATTCAAATCACAAGTCTTGAAAATCTTCATCCGAATCCACATCAATCAAGCCATCTACATCAGCTATGGTAATATCTTCATCATCATCTCTGTAGATGTTTTATTGGATATAGCTGATTGTTGTGCTCTTGTGTTTTATTGGATAAAGTTTGAAGAATTAGGTTTTTAATATATGGGTTTTAGTGGGTTTCTTTATGGGCTATTAAAAGATTTAAGTTTTTCTTTAGTTTGGCCCAAAAAAACATACAAACCGGTAAACCACCCTTTCCACCGAAATATTGTAAGTCAAATTTCAGTCAATTTCGCCGAAAATTTCGGTACCGAGATTTAAAACGAAATTTTAACCGAAATTTTATGGGACCTCTGAAATCCGAAATACCACTGGTATACCAGTGGTATACCACCGAAATTGACTACACAGATAACAATAACTTAAAAGTAATCCCTTATCCTCTTATTTTAATGTTGTTCTGATTTTTTGCTCGCCCTAGGCTTAAAACACTTAAGTTAAAAAAAACTTCACGATTGGCAATGATAGCTATCAAGAACGTATTGTTGAATAAAATAAACTGTGACGAATTGATTCATCAATTTGATATAACTTTAATCGTCGTTTAGACAATATAGTTTACGTTATTTATTTCGTTAAGATCTAAAATTAAGGGCACATATTTTGCGGCTCGGCCCAGACACTTGAATTCTCAGGGACGGCCCTGACCGAACCGATCCATATCAAACGAATTCCCGTCACATCACACGCGCACATAGCCCTAGTTCTAGTTCTTTTTAAGACATGTGATCTCAGATTTACCGTAAATATTAATTAAACTTACGTTTGAAATAAAATACGATAAAAGAAAATATAAACCTTTCAAAATATAATTAACTAGCTTTTATCCCGGTAGTATCTCGGGGTTGAAAAATATAACCATTCTAAGACTATAAGGAGTGGTGGGGGGAAAGAGGGGGATGAAGCGCCATGTGGCGCTTGTGGGACCCTAGAGGGGGGGGGGGGGGGGAAATAATTGTGGGGAGTGGAAGGGGGGGGGGGGGAAGGAAATAATATTATATTGTGTTAAAGTTTAAAAAAAAAAAAAAACTGACCAATAAAAAGCTGCCACGTGTCCCCCACACTCCCCCCACGCCGGTGAAGCCCCTCCCGCCCTCCGCCCCACGCCAGCCTTCCCGCCCTACCGGCGGCGGTGTTCCCGCCTTGGAAAGCCCTTCCGGGCCGCCCCCCACTCCTTTCAGTCTAATAATACTAATACTAATAGTAATAGTTATTACTCTTATAATCTACAAGAGTAATAATTATTACTATTAGTATTATTAGAATCGTTATAATTTTCAACCCCGGGACGCTCCCGGGATAAAAGCTAGTTAAATAAATAAAAAAATAACCTTGCTATAAGGTGACACCATGTGTTGCAGTGTTGTACGATTCTTTCTCCTAGCTTCTCTTGATGAAGTATACTTATCCATCTTTAGAAGAGTAAAATTCCAATGATAGCATGACGATTGGGCTAAATTTCAACATTGTATATAAGAACCTGGTTTAAAAGAAAAAACATGATTAATGAATAACCTGAACACTTTGTGTTTTTTTTCCTTGTTTGAACAAAACCCCATAAAAATAGTCGTTTTTTTTTCTCCGTTTTTTATATAGCACTATGGTACTCGTTGGAAAGATAATAAAACGCTCGTTAATTTGGTGTAATTTTTTTCTTAAAAAAATCTCGTATATAAAAGATATTAACGTTTAAAAATGGGAGGAAACATTACAGAGAAAAATCTAAATTTGTTTTTAAATTCTTAAAAAGATTAGAGTTAGATAAGTGTAGGAGAATGAATGAAAACAAAATAAAAAAATAAATTAAAAACTCTCACCTCAACGTGCCACGTGGCAGCCTCCATTAAATGCCACCTCATCAACATTCAATTCTTTTATTATAAGTTACTAGTTTATACCCCGGGAGCGTCCCGGATTGAGAAATCTAAGTAAAGTAAATAAAATTAGAAGTATCTAAACTATAAAAATGGCATCTGCCAATATATGATTAATGAATATTATTATTATTATTATTATTATTATTATTATTATTATTATTATTATTATTATTATTATTATTATTTTAAACAAATCTCTGTCATAAGTTATCATATTCTAATATAAAAAAAAGGGTAATTGGGTCGGGTATCACCTAATACCAGGTCCGACCCAAACCCACAATTTTTTTTAAACTAATTCCAAACCTGACACAATACCTGTCGGGTTACAAAAAATAGTCGTTTTTTTCTCCGTTTTTTATATTGCACTATGGTACTCGTTGGAAAGATAATAAAACGCTCGTTAATTTGGTGTAATTTTTTTTTTAAAAAATCTCATATATAAAAGATATTAACATTTCAAAGTTATCAGAGGGAACATGAGAGAGAAAATAATAAAGTTTTAATATTTACATTTAGTATATTAGGTATTTAATAGATTATGTTAAATTATATTTAAACAATATTTATTCCTTTTTTTTAATTGGTTTAGGGTTGCCACATCACATCCTATGTGACATCTTTTAAAAGAGAGATTGCATAATATTATGACATGTCATTAAAAATGTTTTGGTTTATTATATATATAGATATAGATATAGATATAGATATAGATAGATATTGATATAGATATAGATTATAGATATCCTATGAAATCGATCAGTGAAATTATCTTTTTACGAATTTTGATTAGTTATCATGATCCAATACTAGAGGCAAAAGGATTAATCAATATCTAAACCTTTTACTTGTTTAGGCCTTTTCATTCTTTAATTACCAATATACCCATGTGATAATCCATCACTCTTTATCGTTTCTTGTGTTAATCAAGGGTAATCTAGTCATGACACACAACCACCCAAACTTAAATCAGGAAACATATCTGCTATAAAACCCTAATCCATTCCTCCTTATACACTATAAAAGAAAGCCAGATCAAACCCTTCTTCAAGAATCAATAACATCGATCACCATGTGCATACAAAGCACTGTGAACACATATAATAATAAGTGGTTAGAAGCTGATAAACTGTTCTTGAAGAATCTAATGATCGTAGGCTCCATTGAAGGACAGCGGCCAATGGTGATGCCACACAACGCTGACTCGATTCGGGCCAGGCAGTTATTCCTCAGAAGCTACCCGTTAACTACACGCGACAACAAAACGAAGTTAACTGATCAGAAGCCCAAGTCTGTCTTTGTTAAGGAGAATAGTTACTTGCGATTGAAGATTGCAATGCTGCTTGTTTCTTTGAAGAACAAAAGTCCAATAATATTATTGACATATAGGTGTTTCGGGATAAGATCAAATACATAGTCTTTTAAAAAGAAGTCGTATGAAGGTATCAAACGAACTGCCCATTGAATTCATTCTTGTGGCAATAGAACCGTCTAATCACGATCTTGGATTTTAGATTTTCACTTTTGGAACTTTAGCTTTTAGATTTTAGAATTTTTGTTAGATCATCGTGTCTTTTTATAACTTGGCAATAATGTATCTTTTTTTCGTCATTGTGTCTTATTTTGCGACTCATTGTGTCTTTTTTCTCGTATTATGTAATATTTTGGTATTGTGTTATATTTTGTTATCTATTGTATTATATTTTGTGATCCATGTTGTACCATTCTCACCATTATCATTTATTTTATCCTTTGTAGGATAGCTTAACCCTAGGCGTTCGTGTTCAGGTTTGTGTTTTTGGGGGCAGGCTAAAAGTAGAATAATTATAGCATTCAGTTCGTTATATTATATGTATTTAAAAGTTTCAGAGAGTAAACACAAGAATAGAGATGAGATTATGTTTATGAATTTTTTGTAGGTTTGGGTTATCTGGATTCGGTGATGATAAAATCCTTAAACATTAGATAAAAGAACACGTCGAAATAGTGTATTTAGAGATGAGCGTCGGATGGTTAAAAGAAATCAACTGATATTATAAATCGGCCCAAAAAGTTTCATAATGAGCTTTGCAATTAAACAGTCACATAAGTTATGAACTTATGAGTATACAACACAAGCCCATTTTACCTATATAAGATTAACTGGGATCTTAACCCAAGCTGTCCCATTTGGGCTCTTAACTCAATGTTTATTATTAAGGTAAAACATGGTGATTTTTTTCCTCCGGCTAATCGATGATCGATCTAAACGTGGATCCTGAATTCAAGAGGGAGTACGGAGTATATGTAGAGTGTAAACGTAGAAATAGTGAAAGGCGCTAAAGATTGAAGGGTGTGTGAGATCTCAGGATCGTTTGAGGGAATGATTGAGAGAAACTAAGTGTTTTATAAACAAAGAAAGTTTCATACAATTTACAAATGATGGGTACAAGCCTATTTATACTTGGCTAATGGGTGTGTCTCTAATAGACATGACCCTTCAAACTATAATAACTACTAATAATTAACTTGTGACACAATGGTTCACTTATTTCTATTCTAGACTTAGGATATATAATATATACTTATGATAAATCAAATATTATATGCTAACAGGGTGTTTTATGCATAACACGTGGCAACGCATAACACCAAGCAACCAATGCATTACAGATTGATCACAAACGTCCAAAATCCAACATAAGCTTCCAGATCTGGTTGAAATCAGTAATAAAGTCCTTAGGGACACTTTTCAGCCAAAAACACTAAGATTCCAACAAACAAACTCGTTAGAACTTTTTTTTTTTTTTTTTTTTACAAAAATCAATCTTGAACCGTACAATTATTAAGCCAAATGCTCTGATACCAATTGTAAGACCCTTGAATAGATCGATTACAAGATTGACGAGATATTTTGAGTGCAGAATCCTCTAAATATCTTGTTATGAGTATGAAAATGCGGGAATGATTTAAACGAGGTTTCCATTGATTATAATCTGCTGTGAATACAATAAAGTAAAACCTTTAAGAAAATACTATAAAAACTAACTCCCATACCTAAAGCCAACATGTCTTTACATATACAGACATGTTCGCCTGGGCTAGGCTTGAGGCGAACATATGCATCTCCCAATTCATGTCCGCCCAAGGTATATTCGATTACATCCTTGTTTGCCTAACCACTATTACTAGACGGACATCGAATACAAAACCTATCATATCAACCACAAAATACATAAACTATCTTGACATACATTTGTCACTCGAGATGCACTAACAATTTTATTTATGTTTCTCAAAGTTTCTGTGTAAATTTTGCTTAAAATGGGGTTTTGCTTAAAACAACATAATTTCGCTACATAACAAACCGGACCGATCCATACCAAACGAATTCCCGTCACATCACACGCACACATAACCCTAGTTCTTTTTAAGGCATGTGATCTCAGATTTATCGTAAATATTAATTAAACTTACGTTTGAAATAAAATACGATAAAAGAAAATATAAACCTTTCAGAATATATTTTCCTATCTATGAAATCGATAAGTGAAATTATCTTTTTACGAATTTTGATTATATTAGTTATCATCATCCAATACTAGTGGCGAGGGGATTAATCAATATCTAAACCTTTTACTTGATTACGGCTTTTCATTCTTTAATTACCAATTTACCCATGTGATAATCCATCACGCTTTATCGTTTCTTGTGTTAATCAAGGACAATCTAGTCATGACACACAACCACCCCAACTTAAAATCAGGAAACATATCTGCTATACAACCCTAATCCATTCCTCCTTATGCCCTATAAAAGAAAGGCAGATCAAACCCTTCTTCAAGAATCAATAACATCGATCACCATGTGCATACAAAGCACTGTGAACACATATAATTATAAGTGGTTAGAAGCTGATAAACTGTTCTTGAAGAATCTAATGATCGTAGGCTCCATTGAAGGACAGCGGCCAATGGTGATGCCACACAACGCTGACTCGATTCGAGCCAGGCAGTTATTCCTCAGAAGCTACCCGTTAACTACACGCGACAACAAAACGAAGTTAACTGATCAGAAGCCCAAGTCTGTCTTTGTTAAGGAGAATAGTTACTTGCGATTGAAGATTGCAATGCTGCTTGTTTCTTTGAAGAACAAAAGTCCAATAATATTATTGACATATAGGGATGGCAAAAAAACCCGAGCCCGACGGGTATACCCGAAACCCGAAGCATTTGGGACGGGTATACCCGATACCCGACGGGTATGGGACGGGTTTGGTATTGGAAAAAAAATATTTCGCGGGTATGGGACGGGTATGGTATTAGGCGATACCCGACCCGATTACCCGAAACTAAATACCCGTTTACCCGAAACATATACCCGCTAATTTTTAAGTTTTATATATATTTTTCTTCACTTAATGTTCATTTTGATAGATTCATTATTGAAAATTTTATAGTTTAATGACATTATTATTTATATTTATATGCTACAAAATATAAAAATATTTCTTGAGATACATATTATAATATATATTTTTATTCTAAATATTTCAAATATTAGTATGGTGATGATCATACGTATGTTATTTATTACAATTTAATATATTATAGATTTCTAAAACATAAAACACCAAAAAAAAGTAAAAATATATATACATGAAAATCCCAATGGGCATACCCGAAACCCGCGGGTATGCTCTATACCCGACGGGTAATACCCGCCAAAAACCCGACGGGTAATGGGACGGGTATGGGATGAGATTTTATAACCGGGTATGGGTATGGTATTAGCCAAACCCGACCCATACCCGACCCGTTGCCATCCCTATTGACATATAGGTGTTTCGGGATAAGATCAAATACATAGTCTTTTAAAAAGAAGTCGTAGGAAGGTATCAAACGATATTCATTCTTGTGGCAATTGAACCGTCTAATCACGATCTTGGATTTTAGATTTTCACTTTTGGAACTTTAGCTTTTAGATTTTAGAATTTTTGTTTGATCATCGTGTCTTTTTTACTTGGCAATATTGTATCTTTTTTTTTTTGTCATTGTGTCTTATTTTGCGACTCATTATGCCTTTTTTTCTCGTATTATGTAATATTTTGGTATTGTGTTATATTTTGTGATCTATTGTATTATATTTTGTGATCCATGTTGTGTCATTCTCACCATTATCATTTATTTTATCCTTTGTAGGATAGCTTAACCCTAGGTGTTCATGTTCAGGTTTGTGTTTTTGGGGGCAGGCTAAAAGTAGAATAATTATAGCATTCAATTCGTTATATTATAGTATGTATTTTAATGTTTCAGAGAGTAAACACAAGAATAGAGATGAGATTATGTTTATGAACTTTTTGTAGGTTTGGGTTATCTGGATTCGGTGATGATAAAATCCTTAAACATTAGATAAAAGAACACGTTGAAATACTGTATTTAGAGATGAGCGTCGGACGGTTAAAAGAAATCAACAACTTATATTATAAATCGGCCCAAAAAGTTTCATAATGAGCTTTGCAATTAAACAGTCACATAAGTTATGAACTTATGAGTATACAACACAAGCCCATTTTACCTATATAAGATTAACTGGGCTCTTAACCCACGCTGTCCCATTTGGGCTCTTAACTCAATGTTTATTATTAAGGTAAAACATGGTGATTTTTTTCCTCCGACTGATCGATGATCGATCTAAACGTGGATCCTGAATTCAAGAGGGAGTACGGAGTATATGTAGAGTGTAAACGTAGAAATAGTGAAAGACGCTAAAGATTGAAGGGTGTTTTATGCATAACACGTGGCAGCGCATAACACCAAGCAACCAATGCATTACAAGTTTTCCAAGAGTGACCCAAAAACTTTACCAAAGCTTAATGGACTTGACCCAGAACAAGATAGCATTTACACTACGAACCAAGATAAATCTAACATAAGGATGTTCTATTTCTTGGTGAGACAGCAACATAAACAGAGGCCTAATGAACTGCCAATATTCGTCGCTTTCGTTCCTCAAAACAAATAACAAGAGCTTTCCCATCCACCGTATAAAAGGACCATCTTTAATTTGTTATTCTACAAGCAAATGTGAAAATGGCTTTTGAGAAAGTGTGAGAAATAAGTTGAAGCTTCCCACTCGATTTCTTAATTGGTAGTCGTTCTAAGACAGGAGGGAGTGGGGGCGGGAGGGTGGGTGGGAAGGTGATGTGGAGGCGGGAACACCACCCCTAGAGGGCATGGAAGAATGGAAGAGGGGGCGGGAAGGTGAGGCGGTGAGGGAAGGAGGGGGGGGGGGATGCTAGGTGAATTTTGATTGGTTCTTTTTTTTTTTTAATTCTCACACACATTAATAATAATAATAATAATAATAATATTCCCTCCCCCCCCCTCTTCTCCCCCTTCCACTCCCTACATTTTTTCCCCCTCTCATACGGGTCCCACAAGTGCCACATGGCACTTCACCCCACTTTTTTCCGCCCCTCCACTCCCTATAATCTAAAAAAATAACTAAAATAAGGTTGGGCCAGACACTAGTAAATATCATGCTCAGATTCGGGTTCTCGATCAAAGCCTTCAGAATGTGTATATTTATATGTTTTAACATCAAATGTACTCTTTTACACCATTAACTCTAAACTACTCCATGACCTCTCTCTTTGGTAAGTGGACTAGTCTAACAAGTCACATAAATGATATCAGTTTTTAGTTTTTTACTGATAAGATATAAGTCAATAAAATAATGTAGCAATGATTTGTGTGTCGTACTATAGTGGATAGGAAAAAGAAGAAAGCAGTTAGCATTATCGTGGTCCCTAGTCTAGTGTGGGTTATAACTATATAACATGTCACATAAATAGGCTTTGAAGACTATTTAATTTTATGCATTGATGGATAGGCCAATTAAAGGAAGGTATGTTGTTTCATACTTTCATTGGTTGTGATCTTCTGGATGATTGATGACTTATCTACTGACTGGGCTCAACGTTGTCTAACCGGTTCGGTTAATTAAACAACCGGTTTTTGTTCTCATTTTTGCATTAACCAGTTTTTACTTTAATCGGTTCGGTTAATAACCGTTTTTTCTCCTTTTTTGGGTTATTCATTTTAACCGTTTCAATTAATAACTAGGTCTTTTGCGGTTAATTAACCCGTTTTTTTCCTATTATTTTATTTTTTTACAGTTAACTGGTAAATTGTTTAAAAACGGTTAAAAACAGGGTTGTAAAAAAAAAAAAAAATCCCTAACCAATTGCGAACCTACCACTAATCGGGTTACCCTCAATCGGTTGTTAACCGGGTATGGTTTCGGTTAATAACCGATTTCGGTTATTTAACTGATTATTTTGTTCACCTTTAGAAAGTTGCATACTTTTAGTTCAAACCAACAGCTGTGGTTCTTTCCCTCTTCCTTCAATAGCTGCACACAAGCACCAAGAGACAATGGTTGTTTTCGGCTACTCATATATGCTCACGGCTCACACTCGTTTATGCATGTCATTCCACGATGGTGCGAGTGCAAAAGCGAGTAATTTTTTAAATTTCATTCCACATCAACACAATGCACAACACCAAAGTTCATGAAAACTAAAACCGACACTAACCACTTAACAAAGATCTTTGCTACCATTCACAGTTGGAAAACTACCATAATAAATTATATAAACTCTTTGTATATCTGCAGCGCGCGTGGTACACGACTTACCATGTAACTTAGCCTTAAAAACATCATTAGTAGAAACACATGTTTCTTCGACATTTGCAGCCTCTCTGAACTTGCTTTCTTTCCACAAACTCTTCACAAGCAAACGCTTTGTAGAAGCGTCAAGCTTCAGATTAAAAGTTTTCATATCTTCAAAAGCTCTAAAAGCTAAAACGGCTCTATTGGAGTTGCAGTAAGCAGATACTAAAACCTTAAGCATATTATCATCCGGTTCTAAACCACTCTGTTTAACCATCCCAAACAGCCTCTGAACCGTTTTAATGTCCCCCGCAACTGCAAAATAATGCATCAATGACGAAAAGGTTTGAATGTCCGGAAGAATTCCAGATAAAATCATTTCGTCTAGTGTATCCAAGATCTTTGAATCCATTTTACACTTGACTAATGTTTTCAAAAGAGAGGAATACAGCGACAAAAGACGTTGTTTTGACAGTGTACCACAAAGGGTGTCAACATTTTGGAAAACCTTCAACGCAGCTTCGCCTTTCTTTGAAAGGCCATAGTAATCAATAATCATTCTTACAGTAGTATGTGGTAGATGAATACCTTGGCTTTTAATTCTGAATATAAGTTGATCAACTATATCAACGTGTCCTTCACGAGCTAATTTGGTAATCATCTTAGATATTGTATGAACATCATGATGAAATCCCGGTTGATTAGCAGCCCAACAGTAGAAATCCCATGCCGATTCAGCAGAACTGAAGCTCCTAATCATCTTTGAAACCACGCGTGTTGTCCAAACAAATTTCGCATCCTCGAGTGCTGACACCTCTTCAGGCCTCCAATAACGAAGAGAACTAGCTAAAACGATTGGGTCAAACCATGGTCTTAACTTCACTCCATCTACCTCATCATCATCATCATTAATACCACCATCATCGCCATCGTTAATATCATCATCATGATGATCATCAAATAACAATTTCACATTTTCAATTCTCTTATCCGGCAACATTTCTTTAATTAGTTCTAACGTTTCTTCCACAAAACCTGCATCATGCATTCGTTGCAGTGACGGGAGCATCACTCGTGTAGGAAAAACTCCATCCGCTTGCATTTGACTAAGCAAACTTTTAGCCACATCAAACTTATCAGCACCACAAAATGCATCAACCAGAACAGAATACTGCCTTAAAGTGCGTTTCACATCCATCAACGGTAACATCTTAAACACTTTCATCGCCGAATCTAAGTTCCCAGACTTCACAAGATGTTCAATAATCACTGTATAAGTTCTACAATTAGGAGCTCCTCCTTCATCAATCATCCTACAGAAAGTCTTGACCGCCTCATAATCCTTGCCCGTTTGTGCACAAAGCTTCATGATGATATTATACGACTCAACATTTGGGAACTTTTGGGAGCTTTTCCACTCATGCCACACACTAACAACAGAATCAAGATCACCCGCAGACGCATATAACTTCATCTGATCCATAAAACTAACACGAACAACATTCCTGAATTTCCCCGAGTTTATACCATTTATGAGCGCCTTAAGCCTCCCAAGTTGACGCGATTTCGCAAGTACTTTCGCCAACGCGTAAAGAGTATTCTGATTATGACTAAAATTTGGGACCTTTTTTAAACTTTCAATCAAGAAAAGGGCAGCTTCTGGTGACGGAGCAGATTTAAGTGCATTGGTGACTACAAAAGAGTCCAAAGCATGATCATCCAAGATTGAAACAAGTGACTCTAGTGAATCAGATCGAAGCACAATACGTATTTGATCTATGAGCCTCGCTCGCTCTAGGTAAAGCGCGACCGCATTCGTTGAAAACTTAGTGGCAAAGTTGTGACCATGAAGATGCATACCCATACACATATTTTCAACATGGTGTAAGGAATATTGGAATGCAGGCAAACCCAACTGATACATTCTTTGTAGACTACTTTTATGGATAATATTAATACTATAGAGTTTAATTAGTATACCCATTGGATAGTGCAAGAATATTATTTGAAAAAGAGTAAAAGGAGGGAAGCTGGACTTACGTCGAACAGTTGGTGTGCAACCCAGATTTAAAGATTAAATGTACGCACATGTATAGCATTAAACTTGACTTACTGTCTGTGATGTAACTCCCATGATCATTGATTTGAGCATGCGTAGATTCATCGTTGGGCGTTGGGGTTTCTGGGTCTTGATATTAATTATAGGAGTGTTTTTTTTTAAGGTGAAACTGGTATTTCAGGGGCATGACATGAGAAAAAATAAAAAGTGAAACTTTATATCTTTATTAATTACTAGCCGGAACTCATGCGTTGTTGTAGGGAGACAATTTGTAACGTGATATTCGTTGCTGTCAGTTTATTGATTCTCTTATAATATATTGTGTAGTATTTGATTTTAAATGTATGCTGGATTTAGTAAATATATTGTTAATGGATTTTATTTTTAAAATGGTTCTTGAACTTGTAGAAAATAAAATAAACATAAATAAACTATTAATTTAGGTAAGAAACTACTAAAATTGGTTGAGAAGACGACAAAAAATTATGTCATGTTGTTTTTACCGGTAAATATCATTTGTCATTACTTGTAATATTTTTTATATGTTTTATAAAACTTTATGATTAACTTTTAAGAGTTAAATGCCAATTTAGTCCCTGGGGTTTGTCAAAAATTGTCACTTTCATCCAAATCATTTTTTTTGTCAATTTAGTCCCTGTGGTTACATTTTTTTTTTGTCATTTTTTTGTCTGCAGCACGGGCGCGCAATTGTTATGGGCACGGGTGTGCTTGCCTTGTTCAACAATTTTTCTTGTTCTTCAAGTTTGCTGCGTTGTCTTCTAGCGTGCATGGCCTCCGTGCAAGTGTGCATGGGTGTGCTGGGTCATTCCCGGACTGGTTTCATCACTGTTGCAGTACCGGGATGGTCTTCAAACATATAGTGAACATGCTGCAAATAGGAACGAATTAAGCACCCAATATCAATAATATAAGCCTAATTCTACCCTATTATGAGACTGTTTATGCCTGCTTTATAAGTTAATTATGTGAGTTATTAGGTGTGTTATTCATCCTAAGCTTTTGTAATTTCGTTATTTTGACCCCTAAAGGACCAGACCTGGTTTTGTGAAGTTTGTGCCTTTGAAGACCTTTGAAAAACAGTTTTGAAACAAGTCTAATCCTTTGTATGAGTTCTATGTGATGGATTCATGCAAAGAACGGTTTTTATAATTAAAATATGGGGATTCTTATGTGTTTGATGTGTTGTTGATATGGATAAGTTGTTAGGATGATTATCTAGGAGTTTGAAAATTGTTTGATGTGTTTTGATGATAATATGCGTTTTGACCCGTTTGAGTGATTTAGGAGGTTATGGGTTGATTTGAAGGTTGTATGATGTTAGGGTTTATACTAGAGTGATGTAGTAACAGTAGGATGATGATTTGCAACCCAATTATGTGATGAAATCTGATTATTTACCATTTAGGATAAGTTATGCATACTTTGATGTGATGTTTCATAATATTATTCCATTTTGGGAAATGCTTGCAATTAGGGTGACAGACTGATGATAAATTGGGGGTTTTCATTTAGGATATGTTTCTTGATGATTTTGGATTGATGTTGTGTGTTTTTACATGTTTCGGACCTGATTTGGAAGGTTAAACGAGCGAAAAGTGGCTCCTGGTCTGCTGGAGGCTAGAAGGGTTCTAATCGCCACCTGTAAGGGTGAGTAGGCCCCTACGCACCTGTAGAGGTGGCCATTAGGATTCCTAATGGCCAGTTTGATTCCTAGTCGCATGTTTTGATGCCTAGTCATGTGTTTTGCTTCTGTAAGTGTATTTTGAGACCCCGAAACATGGTTTGACACCTAGGAGCATATTGGGAACCCCGTGACATGTCTAGAAACCTGATAACATGTGTTTAGACTCATATATGCAGTATGTGTACTGTATGATAGACTTGGTGAACTGCTATGCGGATTAAGTGGATGTTTACATGTGATTGCTTGGTTACTTGTATTTGGCTAACACGGGAAATGTCGGGTCACCAATGGGATGTCGGGTCTTGTCTGGTAGGGTCGAATTAACATTCAAACATGTTTCAAACGTACACGGTTATGGTCTGGACATTCAGGGACTAGCTGACCTACGGGTTAATAGTTCGGGTACTTTTATACATCTTATGATAGGTTGCCAATACTAGGGACTATCATTGCATTGACTGTTGTCTTTTAAGAAGAACACAACTTAAGGTGAGTTCCACAACCCATTTTCTTACTGTGTTTTTCATTGGGGGAGAAACATGCTACGATTTACTAAACTATGAGGATTGCATGGTATTATTTTATTACTTGCTTATGAATAAACTATCTGAGACAAACAGGGTACGAATAGTAAAGCGAATAGTGGTACGAACAGTTAGTCGAACAGTGGTACGGACAGTTAGTCGAACAGTGGTACGAACAGTGGTGTGAACAGTGTTGCAAATAGTAGTGTGAATTACCAACATCAGTTTTGAAACCTTTTAGTATAATGAGTATTGAATGCGAATCCGGTTTTTCTTTAACTATTTTAATACAAAACCTGTGGACTCACCAGCATTATATGTTGACCGGTTTTAACATGTTTTCTCAGGTCGCTAAGGTAGCAATCGAGGATTAGAATGCACGGAGTCGCACAACATTCTACTATTCATTTTCCGCTGCATGAACTTGTCTTTGGTCACTTCTAAACAATGATATGTCTTGGTTTTGAGTTGTAACTTTTCAAACTAGTTTTTGTTATAAACCTTTTATGCTTCCACTAAACTTTTAAATTTTGTGGTTGTTTCAACGTAATATTTTCTCATATCGTTTGTCATTTATTGTAACCGTTGACTTGGATCCTGGTGTGTCACGTGCCTTGCGGTGAAACCTCGCACGTGGAATTTGAGGATGTGACAGATTGGTATCAGAGCCAATGCTTATAGTGAACTAGGACTGCATGTAGAGTCTGGTCTATAGCCGAGTCGTGCAACGTGGTACATTTATTGATTTTCGGGGTGTCGGTATCATCATCATCTATGTGTTACATCATCTATCCTGTCTCTTATCTGTTTCTCTCTCCTATTCTTGTCTTATTCTCGTCTTCGGGTTTTGAGGACAAGGAGGTTGACTTGTTGACACGTCAGTGGTGTACATTGGAGTAGCTTCGGCATACCCTTGAGATCTGTCCAGGATTCGGACATTTCCCTTTTATACTCTAATGGACACACTTGCCTACACACAGTATCTTGCGCTCGTACTTGTAGCGGTACATCTCTAGGTGTTAGTATCCGGTGACTTGAGCTTCAAACTAGGAGTACTCTTCGAGGACCATGTGGAACAGTTTATCATTTCGGGTGCACACGAAATCATAAGCTGAGTTGCATGAAAATCCTGGTGGACTCTGTGTTTGGATTGATGGTCATGGACTGGACCTGAATCTAAATTCTTGTGATTACTAGTGGTTTGTGCTAGTGATGGATCTAAGTATTCTGTTCTTGTGTTTGGCAGAAGATGTCTATTGCTCGTGGTGGTCGTAGAAGTGGACGTGCTGGTGGCCGTGGCGACAGTGGTTGCGGTGGGGGTCGTGGTAACATTAATATGACCCAGGAGGAGCTGAACAACCTGCTTCAGCAACATGTGAATGTTGCACTGGCTGCTTTCCATGCCGCACAGCAGGCTCTTGGTGGTAATGCTGTTAATCAGCCTCATATGGGGCAGCATGTGTGTACCTTTAAGATATTTATGGATTGCAAGCCTCACAACTTCGGTGGGACTGCTCAGGAGCCTTGAGAAGATTGAGTCGGTTTTTACTATGTGTAACTGTCCATCCGCTGATCATGTGAAGTTTACTACGGGAACTTTTGAAGGTCCTGCTTTGATTTGGTGGAACTCCACTACTCAGACTCTTGGCTTGGGGGAAGCCAATTCTATGTCATGGAAGGAGTTCGTTCATGGGTTGCGAGCGGAGTATTGCCCTCGTGATGAGGTGAAGAAGTTGGAGCATGAGTTCTGGAACCATAAGATGGTGGGTTCTGAGATTGAGGAGAACACTACCAAGCACAATGAGTTGGCTGTGATGTGCTCGGAGTTGGCTATGCCAGAGTACCGCAGGATTGAGCACTACATTGCTGGATTAGTGCTAGAGATTGCTGGGTTAGTTGCTGCTGGTGATTCTGCTACGTTGTTGAGTACGGTTTGATTGGCTCACATGCTGACTAATATGAAGGTTGCAGAGGGTGCTTTGCCTCCCAAGGGCACGACTGTGAAAACCCCTGAGAACACCAAAAGGAAGCGGGACGGAAACAAAACCGACGGAAGCCTAGCCCTCATCCTCCATACCCTTCAAATCTCAGACAGTCAGGTCGGAAATCAGGAACTTATGCTGGGAATTATCCAATGTGCCACAAATGTAACTATCACCACAAGGGTCCGTGCTCCCAGTACCAATGCAAGCATTGTGGTTGGGGCGGCCATAAGGCCAAGGACTGCAAGGGTACAATTCGGGCTAGACCCACCCCACCTGCTACTGCTCAACCAAATCGAGGCTGCTACAACTGTGGCGAAGAAGTACATATCTTGCATTACTGCCCGAAGTTGGAGCAAGCAGACACCGGTACGTTTTCTCTTATTGATCGATATGCTTCGGTTTTAATTTGATTCTTGTACAGTTACGAGTTTCATACATGTTGAGCCTATGGGTGCAAGCGATTTCGTTATTTATTGTGATGCTTCTATTCGGGGTCTCGGTTGTGTGTTGATGTAATGCGAGAGGGTTATCGTTTATGTTTTTCGTCAACATAGAGTCCGTGAGGGGGACTAAATCACCCATGTTTTGGGATCGGGTGCGTTTTGGGTTGTTCTGAAGATTTGAAGACACTACTTGTACAGTACCAGGCACATCGTTTATACCGATCACAAGAGTCTTCAGCGTATCTTTGACCAGGAGGTGTTGATCGTGTGGCAGTCTAATGCAGTTACCTCATGTTTATCTTGAGGAGGTGGTTCCTCGGCCTGGAGTGCTTGTTTCTATCATCTCTGTTTTGTGATTCTCGTTTCGTTTCATGTTTCTAGGAAGCGTTACTTTGAGCATTGGGTGCTCGGTTGGTTATGTGCACGGGTCATCTTTTGTATTGTTTGAATTCATTTGGGTTCATGTTATGGACCGGAGTTCTTGTCGGGACGATGGGACTAGATGGGATCTGGGTAACCTCACTCATTACCTAAGCGCATACTTAGGTCGATACCTATTACTGTTGGAGCTGACTGAATCTCGGGGCGATATTTCTTTCAACAGGGGGATGATGTGGCAACAGGGAAATTTTTCTTTCGTTTCGTCTCTTCCTTATCGGCTTCAGGCAATTTTCAGGATGAAAATTCTTTCAACAGGGGGATGATGTGACACCCGGCAAACTCATGTTAGTAACTTTTGTCAAACTAGTAAGTCTACTTTAGCGAGTCACGCATACATTATACTTAACTGGGTTAGTTGAGTCGTTACGATGGTCCGGGGAATCATCGGGGGTTAGTCCACAACCATGTGTACAAGGATGGGTGATTTTTAGAATCGCCGGATTTAATGCATAGACGCAAGTCTAGAATCCTGGGGATTGGTGAACAAATGTGAACGTGTTAGTTATCAAGTATTATGTGTTTATAATCAATATATAACTTGTCGGTACGTGAATATGTGCTTATATGTGTTAAAATAGTGTTTAACACGCCGAAAACTCACAACAGCCTGCAGGGGGCGATTAGGATGCTACTCGCCACCTGTATGGGGCGAGTAGGGGCCTACTCGCCTGTAAAGGTAGCAATTAGGATTCCTAATTGCCACCTGCAGTTCCTACTCACATGTAACATCAGAAGCGACTAGAAACAGCTATAAATATCATACTTGACTTGTAAAACATCATTTATGAAACCCTAACTCGCCCCAAACCTCCCTCACACTATATTCAACCTCTGGAGCCCGTTTTTGCCCCAAATATACCATTCCCAATCCTTAAACATAATTTCTTTCAAAATCTAAGGTGTGTTATTCATCCTAATATTTTGTAATCTTGTTATTTTGATCCTTAAAGGTCCAGACCTGGTTTTGTGGAGTTTGTGTCTTTGAAAATCTTGAAACACAGTTTTAAAACAAGTCTAATCCTTTATATGAGTTATGTGTGATGGATTCATGTAAAGAACGGTTTTCTTATGATTAAAACATAGGGATTCTTGTGTGTTTGATATGTTGTTGATATGGATAAGTTGTTAGGATGATTATCTAGGAGTTTGAAGGTTGTTTGATGTGTTTTGATGATAATATGCGTCTTGACCCGTTTGATTGATTTAAGAGGATTTAGGATGTTATGGGTTGATTTGGTGGTTGTATAATGTTAGGGTTTATACTAGAATGATCTAGTAAAAGTAGGATGATGATTTGAAATGCGATTATGTGATTAAATCTGATTATTTGCCATTTAGGGTAAGTTATGCATACTTTGATGTGATGTTTTCATAATATTATTCCATTTTGGAAAATTCTTGCAATTAGGGTGATAGACTGATGATAAATTGGGGGTTTTCATTTAGGATATGTTGCTTGATGATTTTGGATTGATGTTGGGTGTTTTTACATGTTTCGGACCTGATTTGAAGGGTTAAATGCGCGAAAAGTGGCTCTTGGTCTGCAGGGGGCGAGTAGGGTGCTAATCGCCACCTGTAGGGGGCGAGTAGGCCCCTACTCGCCTGTAGAGGTGGCCATTAGGATTCCTAATGGCCAGTTTGATTCATAGTTGCGTGTTTTAATGCCTAGTCGTGTGTTTTGCTACTGTAAGTGTATTTTGAGACCCGGAAACATGGTTTGACACCTAGGAACATATTGGGAACCCCGTGACATGTATAGAAACCTGATAACATGTGTTTGGACTCTTATATGCAGTATGTGGACTGTATGATAGACTTGGTGAACTGCTATGCGTATTAAGTGCATGTTTACATGTGATTGCTTGGTTACTTGTATTTGGCTAACATGGGGAATGTCGGGTCACCAATAGGATGCCGGGTCTTGTCTGGTAGGTTTGAATTAACGTTCAAACATGTTTTCAAATGTACACGGTTATGGTCTAGACATTCAGGGATTAGTTGACGTATGGGTTAATAGTCCGGGTACTTATATACATCTTATGATAGGTCGCTGATATTAGGGACTATCATTGCATTTTTGTCTTTTAAGAAGAGCGCAACTTAAGGTGAGTTCCACGGCCACTTTTCTTACTGTGTTTTCCATTGGGGGAAAAACATGCTATGATTTACGAAACTACGAGGATTGCATTGTACTATTATATTACTTGCTTATGAATAAACTATCTGAGACAAACAGGGTGTGAACAGTAAAGCGAACAGTGGTACGAACAGTGTTGCAAACAGTAGTGTGAATTACCAACATCGTTTTTATAACTTTTTAGTATATTGAGTATTGAATGAGAATCCAGTTTTTCTTTAACTATTTTAATACAAAACATGTGGACTCACCAACATTATATGTGACAACCGTCACCCTTGTCTTTCTTCAAGTTGTCAATGTTAGTCCTTGTACTATCTATTTTTAAAAAAATAAATAAATAAATTTATTTTGTGGGTTGATAAAAAGTTAAAAAAAACAAAGGGTGTTTATATTTTAAAAACCTTGTTAAGTTGGTTAAGTTTTAAAAACGAAAAATTATCCAAGTAACCTACAAAACTAATCAAGTTACAAGTTAAGAGGCCATTTTTGTATATTTTAAAACTTAAAAAAAAAAAAAACAATCAGTCATCTTTTCCCTCTCTCGTAATTCCAATGACTGGAATTGTCACCGGCGACGATTCCGGCCATTGTCTAAAACTTTTAAAACTTCAAACTTCATTTTTAACATTGCCAAATCATTTCTCCATGGTCTACAACTGATTTTCGGTCATTTATATCGCATTTAATCAAGTTAATCGAGGATTAATCAAGCATAATATTCGGACTTTATTGTGAAACGTCCGGATCTTAAATCGATCATGAAACCGTTTTTCTTTCCATAACACTATAAAACGATTGTTCTAAACGCGTTCTGCACTAATTCTTGTTCTAAACAACCTATAAAACAACACGAAATCGTTCAGTTTAGTTCTCTAATACTCGGTTTTATATTCAGGTTTATAACTCCTTATTTCGACCTCCAACCGTATTGTAAGTCCAAAACTTTTTAGCCGTTTTGTTATTTGTTCTATGCCCTTTGAAAGCCCTATGGTTTCGTGTTCCATATTATACGAATTAGAGGTATTAGAAATCTAGGGTTTAGGATTTGGTTGTGAGGAAGAAGATGAAGTTGGGATAATCATTTAAATATTTGTTTTTCTAAACTAATCAATAAGTGACTGAAGTGGTGTAGTGGTCGTGTGTGTAAGAGCATCGTAGGGAGCCGGGTTCGATTCTCTCGCCCAGCGGTTTTGTTAAATGTTTTTTTAGTTTCGTTTTATTATTTATATTATTTATATAATTACATTTATCTTATTATATTTATAGAAAATCATAAAAATTTAGGTGTAGTATCTTGACACCTCATAGAAAATTATCATATTTTTATTTTTTGAAAAATATATTATTTTCATATTTTTTTATTTGAATTGTTTTAATCATAATTAATTGATTAGAAATTCGTTTTTAAAGATTTTAATCTCAAAATTTCTAGGAAATTATTTCTAAGTATGATAAATTGAAACAAATTTATTTTCTCAGAAAATAGTTATTTTTGCTGTTTTTACCATTTTTAGTCATTAAAATACTATTTAAGTTCATTAAATCTGTTTTAAATGCAAATAAATTGAGAAAATTTATGAAAAAATTATTTTCACTGTTATACTGTGACAACCGGTAATTTTCCTTTTCGTTTCATTCTTTTCGTTTCTTTCATTTTGGGGCTTTGCGCAATTTTCGGGACGAAAATTCTTTCAACGTGGGGATGATGTGACAACCGGCATATTTGGCTTAAACATTTTAGTAACATCTAAGTCTACCTTAGCGGGAAACGTTTATAAACGGATTTAACTGGGTTAGTTGAGTCGAGTCAAGTTAGGATTGTCCAGGGTTCAATGATCTGGAGGATCATTGGGAGTCATTTTGGGAATACACTAGTACCGGGTCCCGTTGTTGGTAACATTACTTGAACTAATTAAGTGTATGTGTAGATTATGGGTCGTGTGGTGGATTATATACATAGATGTGTTTAAATGATGTGTAAATGATTATCCGTGCTTAAATATGTTAAACATAGACTAAGGTTGCATGCTCATACGTTAAGGTGTGTTAGAATGCGTTAAACACGACAAACTGGAAAACTGGACAAACATATGTTCTGGTTCGACCACTCGAAGAGGTCGAAGGTGGAAATATGTTTTGGTTCGACCCTTTGTAAACGGGCGAACCTGGGACGTGGAATTGAAAGAATTCCCTTCGACCAGGACAGGGCTCATTCGACCCTGTGAAAGGGTCGAAGGAGACTACCTTCGACCACTGATAGGGGGCGAAGGAGGATTAGTATAAATACCAAACTTTGTCATTTTCACCATTTCACAAACCCTAACCGTCTCAAAACACTCTCAAACGATTTTAATCACTAAGGAAGGAGTTTTTGCTCTTCTTTTTCATAATCTAACCTATCTACAACATCTAAACAAGAATCCAAGGTGTGTTCTTGATCCTAAATCCTTTTTAAAGCATTTTAATTCGTTTTCATCTAACCCTAATTGCCCGGATCTGTTCTAAGGGTGTTTTTATGATTAAAAACCTTTTAAACATCTTTCTAAACCAAAACCTTATCATCAAACATAGGTTTTCATGATAATAAACATATGTTAATTGTGTATTATGTGGTGTTAGGTGTTATTCAATGATTTGCTGTTGTATCTATGATAGAAACATGATATAGGATTGTTATTGATGCTAGGTTATTGTTGTTTAGGGTTAGAGTTGGATAGATGGTGATGTCATGGGTATTTTGGGGGTTTTAACGAATCTAGACTTGATGCATGATATTTATGATCAATAGAACTAATAAGGAAAATCGAACACTCGACAAACTGAGCATTTTAAGTTAAATATGGATTGATTTCAAAAGTTTCCAAATTGGGTAAAGAATCCATGCATGATTGTGACGTTTTCATAATTCTTACCATTTTGGGAAAGGGCTGAAATGGACGTATTTTTGGGAGAAATCGGTGGGGTTTTGTAGGGATAAGTTATTCATACTTGACTGCTGTGTTTTATGATGTTTCGAGGTGTTTCGAATGTGTTTGAAGCGTTTTTAGGAAAATTTGTACAACATGGGCGAACCTGGACTCCTTCGACCAATCGGGTGGGCGAAGGAGAGAATCCAGGGTCGAACCTGGGAAAATTTGGGCGAACGTGGTCAAACGGTCGAAGGAGGCATCAAACGGTCGAACGAAATATAAAACGGGCGAAGGAGACTTAGTCTGACTGGTTCGACCGTTCTGATGCAGAAATGAAATTTTTGATACAAACTAAGTATTTTATGCTTGAACCTTGTGTGTAATCTATGTGTACTTGATTAGTTAGGGTAATGGGTCACCAACGGGATGTCGGGTCAGTCTAGTGTGTCGGTTAAACATTTAAACACGCTTTAAAACATACTTGGTTACGATCTGGACAATCGGGGACTAGATAACCTTATGGTTATTAGTCGGAACACTTATGTGAAGATTTTGATAGATCTCCGGTAGAGGGATTATCAAGGGCTTAGCATTTTACTAGTAACCGAAGAACGCTATCTAAGGTGAGTTCACAGCCCCACTTTTGCTGCTTTAACTTTTGGGGGAGAAAACATGCGCTAAACTATTTTGGTAACATATGTCATACTATGGTTTTTAAATTTGTATTGCTATACGATCTTTGGAAGTCCCGGGGGAAACCATGAATGTGCGGGGATGCACAACGGGGGAAATGTGGATAGATCTATTGGGCGTGACCTGCCCCACTCGTCGGCTTGGAGGGCCGGGCGGGTGCATGTTGTCTCGAACTGGAACATTGGTATCATGCTGAACATTCGGGCTGCTTAAACATATGCTAAACATTGCTAAACGTGTCTAGTAATGGTTTCCAATCGTAGTAGTAATAAAACATACGCCTAGCTAGCGTACTTGGTAACACTGATATAGTATGGACATGGTAATGTTTTGGTAACACTTGGTAACATATAGAACAAACCTGTGAACTCACCAGCATTATATGTTGACGTCTTTTTGGCATGTTTTCTCAGGTCGCTAAGGTAGCAACAAATGGAACTAGGCGCACGGGTCTGCATTGGCGTCTAGATTTAGTTCATGTTTTATAACAAACACTTGGTACATTGGGTCTATGGTTTGTAACTTGTTAAATGCTTCCGCTACTGAATTTAAGTTTAGGAAAATTATGTCTTTTTGGATATCATGTATCTTCATATAGAGTTGTTTATTGTGACCGTTGACTTGGATCCTGGTTTGTCATGCGTCTCGCGGTAAAACTCCGCAAGTGGAAATTGAGGGTGTGACATATACATCAGAAATTCATTAGTTTTCACAAAAATATTATTTTTGGACCAAATCTTGTATTTGTTGGTTTTATTTGTGCTTAATTAGACATAATAAATCATTTATTTATAAATAAATTATAAAATCTATTTATAAATATTTTTCTTATAAAACATAAATATTCTTGAGTTGGGACACCATAATTGTTAACGTTGGATTCATTTGCGTAATTTATATTGATTTGTGTAATAAACTTTAATTATTATTATTATATATTTTAGTTAAAAGAATAAAATAAAATCTTTGGAAAAATTACTTGGAATATTTTATTCAAATAGTAATAACTAATTTCTTATGCATACATTTGAACCTAAATCATGTTATACTTTTTTACTGCAAAATTATTATTAAACTCGACTTATCGTAAAACGTTATCTTCACTACTAAAGCGTAGAAAACCCTAATGCCTTAGATTATAGATGCCTTAGACTTTTTAAGTCACTCCCCTCATTAGTATTTTTATACATATAGGTTGAATTCTTCAGAATTCCCAAGTTTATCTTGTGACGAGTTTTGTTTGGATTTATCGCGCTTAGCAAAACTGTGAGTATATCTTTCCCATTTTTCATGTTTTACTCTTTTGGGGCTATTTATGTACACTATGACTAAATGCTATTCTTTCACTAAATGCAATTCTCATGTGTGTTTGCTTTATGTTAATTTGTGTGTCTATGACTTGTCAAAATCATTAACCTTTCAGGGCCTGACATTTCAATGAATAGTACTATGGTATATACCCTTTGTTGACTTACGTGTTCAAGTTAAGTCCTTGGTCATTGTTATGTGATTCATTATACTAAAAATGGTTTTCATGTGTTAGTCTCATTCGATTAGGGTTGATTTTGAATTGATATTACTAATTACATAATTGCAAATGGTACCACACATGAATTGCGAAACGTTTTATACTATATGTATTCAAAACAGGGTATGCTCACCAATACATTTTTATATTGTTCTATACTATTTTCGTACATGTTTCAGGTTATTTTTGAGACGCTTTTAAGCTTTTGGAATTTTTACTTAGATTTTGGATTCATTGTATTTCAGTTTTAGTTGTCACTTTAGAATTATTGTATCTTGTATTTTTCTTTCAATGTAATAAACTACTTAATTAATGTATCAATATTTACACTTTAGTATCATGAGTTATTGAATAATCGTCACTACATGATACCTCGATGTTTCCGCCATCGGTTGGGGTGTTACATTATATGTTGACCGGTTTTAGCATGTTTTCTCAGGTCGCTAAGGTAGCAATCGAGGATTAGGATGCACGGAGTCGCACTGCATTCTACTATTCATTTTCTGTTGCATGAACTTGTCTTTGGTCACTTCTAAACAATGATATGTGTTGGTTTTGAGTTGTAACTTTTCAAACTAGTTTTTCTTGTAAACCTTTTATGCTTCCACTAAAATTTTAAATTTCGTGGTTGTTTCAACGTAATCTTTTCTCATATAGTTTGTCGTTTATTGTGACCATTGACTTGGATCCTTGTGTGTCATGCGCCTCGCGGTAAAATTCTGCATGTGGAAGTTGAGGGTGTGACACATATTAAATGAAAATGAGTATATTCTCAAGATAATTTATCGAAAATTAGGATGTTACATGTGTGTCCATAATTTGGCAAATTTAGTGGAAAAAAGAAAAGCAAAAATCTTCAAAATAGGAGTATGAAAAATATCACAACAGTGACCTTGACACAATTATTCCAATTAGGATGTTACACAACTTTCTTCGTTTGTAACTTGATGTAATGTACAGAAACAAAATTCTGAAACTAAATGAATAGTATACAGAGGTGACAACACAAATCCAAAGGATATATTTAGACAGTGCGGTTGTTTTTTTTGTTGAACCCAAATAAAAAAAGGTTTAAAACGTTTTGACCCATGTTCGGACTTGCACTTTATACTTTAACCATTTTGACCCATTACTCAACCCACCCATTTGGCAACCTCTTATCAAAATGGCAAAATAAGATAATGCCTTGAAAAGGCCTCTACTACTTACAGTGTTGATATCCAAAACTGGTTTCAAAATAACCTGCAAAGGTTTAAGATTTGAAAGAACATGTTTTAATGTACAAACAACAAAAGTTATTGTTACAAAGGCAACTAACTTCATAATCATTATCATATAAACAACGCCTCAAAACAGCGAATTTATGGGTTTGTAATACAACAAATAAATTCGTTCGTAAATTAGAAGTAAGTAATCGATATTCCACCTTTAGAGTAATCTTGATATTTAAAGATAAACAAGTAAACTAATTTACCTTCAAAGAATCAACCATCACACCAAAACTAGCCAATGTGCTTACGACATTGGCCTAGACCGCTGTAGTTTTAAAGAAGACACGATTATATATACGCCTTATGTATTTGCTAGGATCAGAGGTCTTTGGTCTCTCCACACCTAGAAATATAGAATCTGGTCATAACTTTATATGAAATATCAAACACATTTTAGTACTCTAGTAAAATGTTGTGATTCTACCTTTATATTAATATGCAGACAAATTTAAAAATAATAGTATTTGTTTGTACCTTTATATGATAATGTTTGTACATTTACTTGGGGGTTTGAATATGGATAGTTTAAATCCATAAATACAGTAAGTTATTTGGGGGTTTGAATACAACAACTACAAGCTATGAAAAGCTTTAAGTAATATCATTATATAAATTCGCAAAATCAACACTTGTAAACATGCACATGCTATAAAAGTTAAAATTTTAAAGCCCTTATGTGTTTTAGCAAACGTCAATCGAAGGGTCTGAATTGAAAGATTTAACAATGTCAAATTTCTTTTTAGGCTCAACTGAACCATCCAACCGCAAGTATGTAATATTATTTTTATGGATGCACAAGATTATTTTACGACTCGAAAATCAATAAACGCAAAATAAGAAGTAGAGGTGGCAATTAATCCATATAAGTTAGAAGCTCAAAAATCTTTTTACCAAAGAAATTAGGTTATTATTATAATAAAAAATAAATTTTGATAATATGACACTACCTAATCATAATTCTTATAGTAAAATTGGATTTAAAACTCACTTTTTCATATGGATCTGAAACAAGTCTTTCTCAATGATATCCAACAATGCCTACAAAAATTATCAAAATTGCAACATACAGTAAAACATGGATAATAAACTAATAAAAATATCAGACCACAAGATATAAGCATACCTTATGTTGTGCTTGTTCAAAACCCTCTGCTGCCCAATGCTAACGCCTAACAAAACCATCACAAGCATTGTTTGTTCTTCTTCTGATGTGTAGAAGGATTCAAAGAAAAGCATGGATTTTATTGAAATTGAATTGGGTGTTATGAATGGGGGTTACATGTTGAGCATTATAGGTTGTACACAAGGGGCATAAAAGGAACAAAATGACCAAAAATTAAAAATTTGTAAAGGGACTTTTCTACTGCCATCTTAAAAATTATATAAAATTACATTCACACCCACCTTTCCCCCTTAATAAGGTAATAGTGTGAATGCTCTTGCGTTGCAGCGGGTACATCTGTTTTGTCGCCTTCTAGTTGTTGGGGTTTGTGGCACGTGTGTGGGTTTTGTGGGTGAATTCTAAACATAACCACATTCCAAAAGAATATGTATAAAAGTAAACGGGCATTTACACTTTACATAACCTCGATCCGGGTTATAAACTGTTGACCGAAAATTGAAATTGTCAAGTCCGTACCGTTATCTCAAAGTCTCAAACCATATAGACTGCCGGCTTACCGTGAATGGATCATAATAAGTTAAAGCACGTGACATCGAAATAAGCCAATACCTTAATTCACTTAAATGAATATAGCTAGAAAGCCTAGTGGTATTAAATCATAAAATTTATGTCAAGAGAAACAATAGAGGGAAAAAAATCATCTTACAAGTACATTAGGTGGAATAATATTTCATGGACGTCTTTTTAGGTAAACACCACTCTTCTTTATTATCATTGGCAAACCCTTCCAATAGGACCTTCACCAATCAATACATTTGATCCAAAATTCTTGTTTTCTCTTTCGGTTAATCAAGCAAAAGTGCGGGCACTTCAATTATTAGTACTTCCTTTTGCCCATCAAAATTTTTTATCGGTTGTACTTTGTTCTTTTGTTGTCCTACATTACATGTAGAAAAAAACATTATAATTATTCCAATGTTCAAACCATGATAGTCAGTAATTGCTATATCTGAAAATAGTATTTGTAAAGTGGTCATGATACATGTAGATGTACAATTTTTACAAAGTGATCAATCTTAGGAATGACAAAGATGTTCCAAAATAGTGTTCTCCCGCTACATTTCTTATTTTTTTATAGTGGCTAGTTGCAACAACGACGTGTAAGTGGTGAGGTCATGGTCGGGTCGTGTCGGTGGCAATGGGTAGGTGGTGGAGATGGGTGGCAATAACACAAATCTAGTAATTTAAAATGGTATTCACACAAAATCCACTAATTTAAAGTTGTAAATTTAAGTGAAACCAACCAATACATAATACAAATTAGGGATGTTATATAATGCATAGATCAATGCTTCATTGCTTCCGAACATGAGTAATGTAACAAGAAGCTTTGTTACAACTTGAACTAAAATAATATATACAAGAAATTGTTAGGATATTCCAACAACAAAACAATAAAAAAAGTAATCAAGTCAGACCATGAATACTTGATGTATTCTTCTTTTGGTGATATGAATTAGCACAAAGGGCCACCAATTTACCAAATATTCATATATTATATTTTTAACCACTTTCATAAGAAAAAAAAATAACATAGTGAAGGTGAAGAGCATTGTGGGATTTCAAGTATTACAACATTCAATTGGGTGTTTATGAAGGGGTTACATCTTCATGTGGATACAAAGAGTGCATAAGAGATATATACAATTAGTATTAAAGGTTGTACATGAGAGTATAAAAGGAAGAAAATGACAAAAATTAGAGATTTGTAAAGGACCTTTGGTATACCATTTTAACTTTGGACAATTTAAACATATTTGCCCATGCCTTCTCCTTTATAATGTAGTATAGATAAATAAATAAATAAAATAATAGAGATAGCATAGCGATTTGTGTGGTCAGGATTGAATTCATAACTAATCAATTTATTTTAATAAAGACTGAATTACAAGTTTTGTCCTTTATGTTTACACCCTATTGCAACGCATGCCCTTTACGTTTAAAATTGATTAGTCTTGTACTTCATCTTTCAAAAATTGGGAAGTCAGAGTTTCCAGAATTTACCATATAACAAGGGTTTCCACATTATCCTTTCCCTATATATATATAGAGAGAGAGAGAGAGTAAAGATCAAATACATATAGTTTTTTTGTAAGAACTGTGAGAATCAAAGGGGGTAAAAAAATTTATTTTTTTTTAGAATTTTTTTTCCCATGTGCTTAAACATTCTTTCTAGATGAATAATACAAAAAAAAATTAAAAATTTTTTTTAGTGTAATTACGTAATTAAGGTAAATACATTAGTTTACACTAAAGTAATTATGTAATTACTCTACACGTAATTACTCTACACCAATTTTTTTTTTTTTAGTTTTCAATACTATAATACATGTTTAACAATATGGGGAAAAAAATTTTGAAAAAAAAAATAAAAAAAAATACCCTCCTTTGATTCTCACAGTTCTTTCCAAAAAAACTATTTGTACCGGATCTTTCCCCTATATATATATATATATATATATATATATATTAATTTTTAAATTTATTTTTGTTTTATTTATTAAGATATTTTAAATAAAATGATAAAAAGACCAAACTACCCCTTGCGTGATCAGATTTAACGAAAAAAACTAACTGAGTTAGGGCTAAAGGACATAACGTGCACGATTTTGAAAGATAAAGTACAAGACCAATCAATTTTAAACGTAAAGGTCATACGTTGCAATCGGGTGTAAACATAAAGGACAAAACTTGTAATTCAGTCTTTAATAAATAATATCATAATGATAATTGTCCAACTACCCAAGTTATGAAACTTAATAGTGCATAGATTTCAAAGAGGTTAGTATTTAGGAATGTAATTGGACATCTGTTGCATATTTGGGGGTTAATCTGTATGATGATGAACTTATATTATATTTCATTGAAATTTGAGACATATTTTGTATTTGGTTAAACTTGATTTTGGCTTGTAATATATTAGGTTGAACTTATTTTAAATGTGTTATTATGAACTATTGAATGACATTTTAGACTAAGGAATTTTGAAAACTATTTTCCATTTTTCTTTTTAAATTCAAGCCAAACCAAGGCAAGCTCGAGCTTAGGTTTTCAGCTTGGTTTCAAATCCGAGCTTGCCCTAACTCGGCTCGACTCGGCTCATTGACAACCCTAAAATTATTAGTTTATAGCACTAAAATATTGATAATAAAAATAATTACACTAATCATAAAATATGTACCTTGAAAATACATTGGTTGGTTAAACAACTGAACATGATCTCCGTTATCGAACTTGTTAGTAAAAGAATTTAATTTACATTTCAATACATTTCAGTACTTAGATTCATTACCTTTTATTTAACTTATTAAATTGAAAAACGGGTAGAGATGAAACAAAAATATAAAAGTAGCATATTTAGCCTAGGTCTTTTTGTATACCATCTTAAATATTTGTATAAAATTATATATTTGTTCATCTAAAATGATTAATAATGTATTACAGATATAGATTGTAGATAACTAACACGTTAAATGGATGGTTCGGTTTACACAGCCGCTTATAAGTTTTAAACTGGACCGAACTGTTAAACTGTCAGAACATAACTATTTTGGATCTCATTCCTGCCAACCAGATTTAGTTTAGCCGAGATCAACAATTTATAACCATCTAATGTATAAAAAGTTTTAGGTATCACTTTGTTAAGGGTGCACGACACACCCCCGTGAAAAGCCCCCATTGCAGTTGTGTACTGTGAAACACCGCCATATGCGGTTGTTTCACGGTGGCAAATTTTATCACCTTGATATACATCACGATCGTGAAAGAGGATGGAGAGGATAAAAGATACAATTTTTCAAAAGAATTACTCAAAAACACACCATGGAATGTTCACTACTCAAAAACACACCACAACACCCACATTTTAACCAAAAAAGAATTACCAAATGGAATGTTCAAGCAAAATGGCGTCGACTATGAAGAAAATAAATAGGTCGAGGGTTTGTGGTAATATAGGCGAACCCGATAGGTTTTGTTTAAAAGACGAACCGTTACCTACCCAATCATTTACATCCAAATATCCAAATAATTTTCCCAACCCTAAATGCCGACCGAAGTCGCAACCGGTCATTTTACCTTTTCTCTTGACCCGGTGGGTGAGCAAATTATCGACCGTTTCATGTATCGCAAGCCTACCTCCTAATACCAAAATCTTGCATTTCGTAACTAGTTCGTGATCCTAATTTGAACGAAGAAGAAGAGCCAGAAGAAGAGGAAAAGAAATACATGTACAAGCTACTTGTGAAAGACGGGGAAAAACAAGCAAGAATAGGGATGAGTGGGTTGGATGCATGTTGAAGAGGTAGCTTTGGCAAAGGATTTTTTTTTTAATCGAAAATCAACAAACAAAAGAGCACTTATGGAAATAAGTATTCGCACATTTTGGATAACTACTCGATGGATCTAGCTGAAACTTGGATCAACTCACGGGGAACTGGACAGATAAAAATAAAAAACGAGTCAATTCATTGAATTATACGTACAAAA
The DNA here is from genome assembly GCA_028751855.1 of Ambrosia trifida. Lineage (NCBI taxonomy): Eukaryota > Viridiplantae > Streptophyta > Magnoliopsida > Asterales > Asteraceae > Ambrosia > Ambrosia trifida. The sequence goes on from CM054128.1 coordinate 108,952,164, forward strand.
GGTATATTATTAAATCCTTTATTTTTGTTACATTTTTTCTATAAATGTAAACTATTAATTATTTGTCTTTTACTATATATTCGTTAAGCATTTAGCCAAATTGATCGAATGATAAGGATATAATCAGGGATGCCCTAAACGAATACGCAAAACTCTACAAGCGAAAATGGTTTTTCCAATTGGCGACTTAGGTGATTGTGAGAAATCATTCCAAGTGGGTTCCCGTTCCATTGCCATTGGTGGATCTTGATGTTCCAACAAGTCATCGTGGTCATTCCCAAAAACAATAAAAAAACATTCGAGTTGGCAAATTTCACAACCTCAACAAATGGTTTATCAAGCAACATTCCTGACATCAATTTAAACAACGACCAAACCGACGACATGACACCGGTAAGGCCACAACAGAAGAAAAGTGTCAAGTCGTCAACAAGCAAAAAGAAAGAAGGTTGGATGGATGTCATGACCAAATTCAAGTCAGAAGAAAATGTTGGAATCGGAGGAGAATAGAGAATGATGCAACATGTTGACGGAATCAAAATTAAAAATGCCCCCCTATTCGCACAACCCCAAAACTTATTTTCACCAGCCTCTACGGCTCGTAGAGGTCCCTACGAGCTGTAGAGGCCTGTGTCAATAATTGTAGTGGCACCCACCTATACGACTAGCAGAGGCCTCTACAAGCCGTAGAGGGATGTGGTTTTCAATGCTCTGACACCTCTACGGCCCGTAGAGGCCTCTACGAGCCGTAGAAAGCTGTAAAACCCTAAAAAACCCGGTATAAATAACATGAACCATTAAAAATAGATGATAAGTAAATGAAAACATGGATTGTTATTTTATCACTCGTATTTTAAGATTATCTATCAAATAGAGGTTACGAGTTCAAGTAAATCATGAAACAAAGAGCTCCCTGGGTTCAAATACCAGCATGACTGGGTAAGGGACGTTTTGTGGGACATCCTGAGAAGAGCTGGGATTTCTGCCAAAAAGGAGGCCCCTGTAAATTTTCTCACAGACCCTGCGGAAGGGAGATCCACCCTGCGACCAGCAGATTTGCTTGTCTTTGGTTGGGAGAGGGGGAAACATGCTTGCGTGGACCTCACAGGGGTATCTCCTTTGGTTGGGTTAAGGGAAACAGGGTTTGTAGCTGGGCAAGCATCGAGAAAGGCGGAATCGAAGAAAGTAGATAAGCATGCTAAAGCTTGCGAAGAGAACCAACATGTCTTTATTCCTTTGGCTTTTGATACCTTTGGCTCCCTAGCGCCAGAAGCTATTCGTTTCTTGACCAGGGTCCAACAGGTCGTTCACAGCAATAGTTCATCTCCAGAGGGGCAAGGATTTGTCTTTGGTAGACTAGGGTTCGCAATTCAGAAAGGGGTGGCGGCGCAGCTTGTTGCCCGTCTACCTTCTATTGTGATGTAACTTTCGTATTTTGTTTTAATAAGAATTGAAGTACTTAATTTTTAAAAAAAAAATAGAAAATTACTTGCCAACATATTTATGGTTGAATTTCTTTGCAATGATTGCAATGGAGATGGAGTTAAAACACATGTTATTACATAATTACAAAACTCCTATTTTGAATTCTGGTTCGAAACTAAATATTCAAATTTGAAAGCAGTAACTATATAACATTTGTCCTAAATGTTGTATTACTATAAAATTGAGTCTAAAAAAGGAAATAGAATTTACAATAAATCCTAACATGTGACGTGCATATTTGGAGAAGAGAAAGGAAAAACGAAATATATCGAAGGGTTGCTGTTCCATTGATCCCAATCCCATGCATGCTAACGCTACCAGCCTGTCTTTTTTGGGAAGACGTGTCCATGTTTTATCATCTTTTGCTCTTGGACCACCCCCATTCCCACCCCACCCCACATATAAATATACAATATATACACTCACCAAATTTATAAATTTGTACTGCCTTTTTTTTTCTCAAAACATAGATAAAAATACAAAAAAAAGTTATTGTTTATCATAGATAAAAAATTTACAGAAGTATGTAGCTATTAAAAGTACATTTGACGTTTTAAAAAACACATTTGGTTTACCAATTCTACTTACACGCTCGTTGTACCAATTAATTAACTCATGTCGTAAATTTAAATCTAGTTAATCAAGTTATAGGAGTCGACAATCTATGCTTTTTTTTATCATGTTCCTTATATTAATATACATATAAATATATTATTCTAGTTCTAACATAAGTTGGAATAATACTTTTAAGTTTTGTATCAAGTGCGAGTTGTCCCACAAATTGATCCATAAGTGCATTGTCCTTTAAATTATTTCACAAGTCATTTTCAATCTTCTCCCTTGCCCACCCATACATGTATCTTTATTTTTAATTTATGCTATGCTCCCCTTTGGCTACTTTATTTTTACCAACCCTTTTTTATTTTGAACACATACATATTATAATATATATAAACATGGTCTTTATTTATCGGGGTCACTCTGAAAATATTTTGGTAAAAACTCTGTGTGTATTACATATATAAAACAACCATCAAATATTATATAACACTAATAAAAAAATTATACGCATATACCCATATAGAAAAGATTTCTGTACAAATTAAAATATATTTTTCATGATGTTTTATATGGACATTGTATTTTAAATTTTAGGCATGATGTTTTATATTTTTCATGAGATGTTTATATGGACATTGTGTTTTAAATTTTAGGCATGATGTTTTATATTTTTTGGGCATAATATTATTTAGAAAACCTAAAACATTTAAAGTTAAAGCATTATTTAATGTATTCTCGACATACAATCTAAAACAACATACGAAGAAACTAATCAGTGTGTTTTAAATTCTATGTCTATAATACATTTGATTGTGTTTTAAATTGTTACGTTTGTTGTTTTTCTATATAATACAATGCAAATGGAATAAAAATCATCATAGTCAAAATTTAAAACACAATGACTATATAGACTTCTCACACTTTGCATAAAAAATGTCATTAATCGCTGCTTTATATGTAGGATTTTTTTTTGTATTTTTTTTCAATATACACATGTGTATAATTACATTATACACATATGTATAATGCAATATACACATATGTATCAATGAAAAAAATCAGATGTTTTTTTTCCTTACATAAAAATGAGCGATTAATGTTTTTTTGCCTTTATATGAAATGTGTGGCCCAGAATGGTTCTCTCAGTTCTCAAATAGGGGTTGGTTCTCTTAGGATCCCTACCATATATATATATATATATATATATATATGGTAGGGTTCAAATAGGAACCATAGCTTAAGTAGGAACCATATGAACCACTTTATAGCCATTGATTTCTAATGGCATGATTGTAAATAAGTAAAACATTAATTAATTCTTTTTTTTTAATCAAGGGGCATTATTGACTTTTGTTCAACAAGCTAATTTGTAGGTAAGTTGAATTAATTGTTTATATTAAATTAGAGGTATTTTTGTATTTTGGCAATCCCATTAAAATCGCTAGTTCCCTTATTTTGCAGAAGATAACAAATTCATGGATCATAGCTTTTAATTAAATTATGTATTGGGGAATTGTTGATGCATTATACACATACGTACTAATTAAGTACGCATTGGGGACTTGTTGATGCATTATACACCGGTGTATTATGAACGGTGTATAAAGTGTTTAACGGAAGATTTTCTTGAATAATATACACCAGTGTATATCTAGAGTAATATTTAGTTATAATACACTGTTGTATACATTTGTGTATCCAAATATTGTCTAGACTAATATGTTTTGAACAACATACACCAGTGTATGTCTAGATTAATATGTTTTCAACTTAATAAAAGGTTTAGCAAAGATGCTTTAAGTAGTATAGATTGATGTACTACGTATATTTCATGAGTGGTGAATATGACACATACTATTTAGTTATAAATACACAATATACACAGGTGTAATGAACATGTATAAACCAAATAAACACACGCCTTATATGCACTGGTGTATAGAAATGTTGCCTATCATAATTTTTTTTTTTTGTACTTTGAGTGTTATACATTACTGTTTTGATTGCAACACAATATACACAGGTGTATTGAATATGTATAAAAAGAAAGATGCACAACGACCATTAACTGTTTTTGTTGCAACACAATATACACAGGTGTATTGAACATGTATAAACCAAATAAACACACGACTTGGATTTGCAGAGAGGAAGAATGAGAGAGAGGAGAGAGGTTGAGAGATTTAAGGAAAGTAAAAAAAATGGCATGTTAATCGCAGGAACATAATTAACTGCCATACATAAAACTTTTAATTAAATTAAAATATAATATTTAATTGTCTAATTACATAACTACCCCCTAGATCATGATCAAAGATGAATGACTCAGAATGGTTCCTAAGTTCCTAATTAGGCTCTTGGTTCCTATTTGATCTTTTTCCTATATATATATATATATATATATATATATATATATATATATATATATATATATGGGAAAGTTGATTTGAAAACACCTATATTTCGTGCGAACCGTGAGAACGGTATCTAAAACCATTCAAATTCAAAATTTCTTTTTACACTTATCTTTATTACTAAAATACAATTCCAAAAACACAATTTACGTGTAAAAATTCAAACGTATACGAAAATAAATTGTTTTTACACATGTGTAAATTTACTGTTTATTCATGTGTAAACTGTTTCATTTACACATGTGTAAAAAGTTAACTTGAAAGTGTTTTTGCAAGAAAAGATGTATTATTTGGAAAGAAAATTCATTTATTAATGTTGTATTTTGATTACAATGAGGTTTGTATTAAAAAATGTTGATTTTTATTGATTTTTTTACTTGTTCTCACGGTTCTCACAATATTTAGCGTTCTCAAGATAACCCTCCCCTATATATATATAGGGAATGGTTATATTGGAAACCTTAGTTATTTGGTAAACTATGGAAACCCTATCATGACCATCCATCTCAATGTATCAATGGTTGAGATCAACCCATTGTACTACCCACTACTTATATTAATATTTTAATTGTGTAAAGGAGCTGGAAGGGTATTTTGGGGACATAAGAAGTTCCTCTCTCTCTCTCAAGTACTAGGGTCATGTCACCCTCTCTCATACTTTTTCTTTAAAAAAATATTATAATAATGGGTCATGTCACACCCTCTCTCCTACTTTTTCAAAGTCAAATATCACCATTCTCTCTCCTCTCTCCTACTTTTTCTTTAAGAAAATATTATTATAATAGGTCATGTCACATCATCTCTCTCATCTTTCCTACTTTTTGTTTAAGAAAATATTATTATAATAAGTCATGTCACACTCTCTCTCCTACTTTTTGTTTAAGAAATATTATTATAATGGGGCAAGTACGTGTGTTAACATGTGTTAACATATTTTACCAGCCTTATTGAAAAAAAAATCCTTGGTAGAGATATTAAACCTGTTAACATGTGTTAACCTATTTTACCAGCCTTTTCAAAACCTTGGTAGAGATATTAAACCTGTTAACATGTGTTAACACAAAGCAGCAATTTACGCAACCACATACAGCCTAGATTCTAGAAGGGACACCATGGGCGTCGCACAATTTAACTTATACATATCAAAGGTTTTAAAAAGATCATATGCACTAAGTAACCGCTAGACGCAAAAAACATGGCGACATAGATACCCAATTTTGATATATTAAAACTGTTAACATGTGTTAACATATCTTACCAGCCTTATTGGAAAAAAAAGAAAAACCTTAGTAGAGATATTAACACTGTTAACATGTGTTACACATGTTAACAGTTTTAGTAAATCTGTCCCATAAAAATTTGTTAACACTTGTTAATAAGTTGACGTATAAAAACTTTGTTAACACTTTGTTATGACATGTTAACAGTTTTAGTAAATCTGTCCTATAAAACTTTGTTAACACTTTGTTAACACTTGTTAATAAGTTGACGTCTAAAAACTTTGTTAACACTTTGTTATGACATGTTAACAGTTTTAGTAAATCTGTCCTATAAAACTTTGTTAACACTTGTTAATAAGTTGACGTATAAAAACTTTGTAGATAGTTGGTGCTAAAAACAAGAAATCATAATTGAGATATTAAAAGTGTTAACATGTGTTTACTAAACCTGTTAATACATGTTAACAGTTGTAGTGAATCTGCCCTATACAAATTTGTTAACACTTGTTAATAAAGCACACAAACTATTAACACATGTTATTACAAAAGTATCATTACAAACTATTGAACTGTATGGAAGGTTAACATGTGTTAGTTGGTCATAAAGGGTTTAACATGTGTTATCTAATCTGATAAAGAAAATATTATTATAATGGGTCATGTCACACCATCTCTCTCCTCTCTCCTACTTTTTGTTTAAGAAAATATTATTATAATGGGTCATGTCACACCCTCTCTCATACTTTTTGTTTAAGAAAAGATTATTATAATGGTGCAAGTACAAATAATGTGTTAATGTTGCATACGAGGGTAACATGTGTTAGTTGGTCATAAAGGGCTAACATGTGTTATCTAATCTGGTAAAGTTAAACATGTTGGCCCCATATACCCATGAAAAGATCTAACATTTGTTAGTATCAGTGGTATGGTAACATATGTTAAACCTGAATCATTTGTCAACCTTTTTGTCTTTCTTACCACTCTTGTTTTCACTTCATAAGTTTACAAAAAAGAAATAAGTAAACATAGCATACAACTATTAACACACATTAGGTTAATAAGTTGACGTATAAGAACTTTGTTAACACTTGTTAATAACAAAAAGAACCTAACTGTTAACATGTAATATCAACACAAGAAATATCATTCTGTAATAATAACATAAACAAAACGTAATTTATAATACAACACAAGAAATATCATTCTGTAATAAATACCATTCTGTAATAATACCATAACCACTTTATTACAAAGTATCATTACAAACAATTAACCACTTTAACAAAATAAATCTAGTAACTCTATACATTGAGTACAAAAAAGAAAACGTTATAAAAAAGTTTTTCTACATATGTTAACATATGTGGGGTCTTCCTTCGACTTCGTTTGTTAACATATGTTAACCAGTGGGGTCTTCGTTATCAACTGCAAAACAATAGATGAGATATTAACCGGTGTGACCAACTCATCATTTAACATACTAAAACAGTCGTAACATGTGTTAGTCGGGGCCCAAATAACAACTTAAAGTCACAAAATCTAAATTTCCAAATTCCAACTGTTAATATTAATTCAATATTTCTACCTCATAGCTTTCAACTAATAAACACATCATTCTAACATCAATTAACCTTCAATCCTCACTAAACTGAAATCGGACCAAGTTCAAAACCTAGGGCTCCAAAACTAACAAAATCTAATTAAACAATAGGAATCCAAAACTCAAACGAACTCTTGACCTTCACATAAATGATAAACCTACTATATATACATATAACATGCATCAATAACCATCTTTAACATCAAACTGTAGAAGAGAAACCAGATCTACAACCTCATGTCCCCAATCCAATAACAATCTAACATAAACAAAATAATAAAAAAAATCAAAAAGGTTAAAATAAGTTTTTTTTTTCATTCAAGCATTTGATCAAACACTTGGTATGCAAACAAAAAAAATCTATGATTTGAGTGAAAAAAAGTTAAAACAATCTTATGTTAATCGACCAAAAAGCTTTAGCAACGATCATAAACAGAAAAACAAAGAAAAATCTTAAAAAAACACTACATAAACGAAAAAAAAAATTTACCTTCAATTTCAACATGTGGAGACCTACATAAACGAAAATAAAGCTTTAGCAACGACCAACTCGTTGCTCCTCTCAGATCTGGAAACATCTTCAAAAACCATAGATTAGCAGCAACTCCAGCTCATCTGGGTTTCAAACAAGATCTAGGAGAGGGAGACACAAGATATAGAGTTATAAACCCTAGATCCCAACTTAAAAAGAGAAAGAATGAAGAAATGAAAATCCATATAGAGAGAATGAAGAAATGAAAATCCATATAGAGAAAGAGATGAGTTATACAGATATTATAAATTTCAAATTAAGAAACAAGAATAGTCTGACAAAAAAAATGAGAGATGTGATGGTTAGGGGGTAATGACTATCCTACCCTTATCTTATTATTATATTGATTTTGGATTGTGGTGATGTGGCTTCATTGTAGCCACAACTTGGGTTTCAAGAGTTTACTAAATAACTTGGGTTTCTTGTATATACTTATACTATATATATATATATATATATATATAAGCTCTATCTATCAGGGAAGAAGGGAGGCGATTTCAAAGCGAAGCATTAACTGAAGGATGCGCTTGCCCATGGCCCCATCTTCTCATATTTTAGTCTTTAGTCACCGAGAAGACTACTTTTGTAGCTTAAAAACTTAGGACACCACTTTTTTCAAAGTCGGGTGCAAGTCTTGCTGAGTAAACTCACCTCAGAATTGATTAAGAAGAAAGCTTAAGAAATTGGCAGGAAGTGCGATAGGAGGAGCATTAGTAACGAATCCCTAAGATTGGAATTCAATCTCGAGAAAGTCAAGAAACTTGAATGAAAATTGAATAGATCCGTAAAAAGAATGATTTTCATCTGAAGTAGCCATTCCAAAAGTAGTTTAAATACTTTCATCTGTCTAAATGCTTTCCGTAACTCCTTTGATCGAATTTAGAGTAGCTCGTGGATAAACAGATTCGAGAATCAATAAAAAGGTTTCGCTAACCAACTAACTTTTTAAATACGAATGATAAAATAAATAAAGTAACAATGCTTAAACGAGAGTCATCATTATTATGTTACACTTTTATAGGAACATAATAAAATAATAGTTACAATAGTTTTTAATAATTACTTCAGGTATTTTTACCATTCCTACTTTAACAACTATTTGTATCGGATCTCATCTCTCTTTCTATATATATATATATATATATATATATATATATATATATATATATAGGGTTAGGATAATATGAGAACTCGTGTGAGTTATGAGAACTAGATAATTCATATGGACAATTGATCTTGATGATCTAATGGTTGAGATCAAAGGATGAGAATGTTTGTCTTAACATGTTTATTAACTTTTTATTAGTATTTTTTTAATATAATAAATTACATTAAGCGGTATTTAGGTAAAAAAAAACCACGGGAGAGAAAAATTAATATAATATCATGTTAATTTTTTATTCCATTATTAAAAGAATCATATTTTTTAAACTTTATTTTATTTAATTTACTTTTTTAAAACAAAAAATCAAATACGTGCATTCTGACATCTCCCTCTCGTTTTTACATTGTTGTAATTATTTACAACAATGTTTACTTACATCTATATAAATCAAACATTTATAATTTTTGTATGATTTACACTGGGGTAATTACTTACACCAGTGTTTACTCACATCTATATAAACCAAACATCTATAATTTTTGTATGTTTTACACTGGTGTAATTATGTACGCCACCAAACATTTATAATTTTTGTAATGTCAAAAATTACGCTAGTGTAAAATAACCACCAAACATCTATACATTTGTATTACGCTGCTGTAAAATAACTAATACTATCTATACATTTGTATTACGCCAGTGTAAAATAACCAGTACCATCTATAACATTTGTATTACACCACTGTAAATACCCCACAACACCAACAAAATTTGTATTACATCAATGTAAAAACCAACATCTATAAAATTCATACTACACATAACTAACCCGACAAAAACCAACCCAACGAAAATCCCTTTGGTCAACAAAAACCCATTGCTTACTTACCTTATAAAAACAAACCCCATCATCTTCATCATTGTCTTCAACAAAAACATTATCATCTTCTTCACATTATCATCATCTTCACATAAAAAAAACCATGAAAAAATCTTATAATAATAATCATCTTCAAAAAACCGCCCCTCATCATCTTTAAATATCCAGAACCCCATCATCGAACCAACCATCGAACCGCCACCACCACCGTCTCCCACCATTTTCAGCCAGCCATCGAACCCCATCATCTGCAAGATCCAAAAAACCCCATTATCATCATCATTGTAACATTTCGTATTTTATTTTAAAAAATCATGTACGTTTAATAATCAAACAATAAATGTTGCATTATATCTTTCTAGTACGTTCTAAAAATGTTTTGTGATGCGTTTGGACTCGCATAATCATACCATAAACATAAAATAACATTATAGTGGTAAAAAAATTGATTTAAAAAAATGTTAGGGCCGGGTCTCGAACCCGCGACCCCAGTATCAAAAACAACACCATCAACCACTACTCCACCTTGGATCTGGTGTTATTATCTGGTGAGAATATTATACATACAGATATAAATTTTCCCTTGGTCAAGTCTGAAGTCAACACCCGGTTAATACACATATTTAAACTTTAAATTAACACGCTTTTGGCTAAATCTGGAAACAAAATTAATGGATTATTGGTCAACTCTTCAATCCGCGTCATACCTAGCTAGCAATTACAAGAAAATCATGCCATAATTGATCTAATTGACGCGTCTAAGTTAATGGGTAGTCAAACATTCCATTTCGTCAATTTCACATGTAAACTATAAATTGAAATCTCCCTCAGTGCCTAAATGTGCTGAAAAACACACACACACATATTCAATTATCCTCTCAATTCGTCCTATTTGCATAATCGTGCTCGGTTTGACGTTTTTGTTGACCACTCATCCATAGCCATTAGCACGATATAGGTAACAATTCATGCCTTGATTTTGTTTATCGTCTATAAACAGACAATAGCCCCAACAAATCAGAGGCTATTGTCTGTTATTAGCGATTATTAGATAGTTAGGGTTCTTATTTGTTTCGATTTGGGGATAATACCACAGACAGTAAATGTGTAAATAATTTGTTGTTTTAAATAAAACACCAACTGATCCACAGATCAGTTGGTATTACACTACTAGTTAAGGCTTGGGAACCGGCCACGAACAAGAGTTCGATCCCCGTTCCCCTTTTTTTATTTACTAAAACAAATCATGAACCTAACCAAGTAATCTATATAATTAACTGAGACTGAACTTCATCGTTCTCAGGGTCCAGACCAGATGGTCTGGACTTGTGAATTAAAACACCCGAACCGGCCAGAGGCCCGGGTTCGAGTCCCAGCAGCTGCAACATTTTTTTTTTGAAACTTTTGACTTTATATTTATTCTAATTAACTTTTAAAAATACTTTTAAAATACCATATATGATTTATAAACTCTATAAAAATTATTTTATGTTATTCAAATGTTAAACTTTATTATCAAATTTTTAGATTCTCAAAAATCATTTATTTAATATATATTATAAATATTACAAGTTTATTCAATATTAATTTTAAAATTCTATAAAAATATCTAAACGTTCTTATAGATATCCACAAAAATTATTTTAAACTTGTAGATCAATAATCATTTCAAAAATAAATTTTATTTCAGAAAAAAACGTTTATTTTATATTTTTAATTAATTTTTGTTATTTTTAATCATAAATAAATCATAACAAATTCATTTTTCAATATTTTTATACCAAAATTTTACATAAATTATTTTTATCCATTTAAAACAGAAATACAAATTTTAATTCGAAAGTTCTTTAATTTTAATATTTTTTTAGATATTAAAACTATGTTTTGACAAATAGAAATAAATAGATTAAATATTCAATTTTTGGAGAAAATAATTTTATAAAAATTATTTTCATACTTAAAACCTATTAATATGACCATCCTTAATCAAAAACCTACAATAGTCTTTTATTTATTTATTTACCGAATTTCTTTTATTTATTAACAATTTACCTAATTTATAATTAAACAATTACTTATCCCCAAATTAGGAACCCTAGAACTACTTGTAGACTAGAAAACTTAGACTTTTAAGTTGTCCCTTTTACTCAATTATTGCCTTATAAATAGGGTGATAGTTGGACACAAGAGCCACAATTATACTATATCAAGGAACTCATTTCTAACACTAAGGTGAGTTTACATAGCCCCTTTTTACTACTTTACAATTTTTAGGTGAAACATGTTACAACATCAATTTACAATTTAATCATAAGTGTCTATGTGTTATTCTATGTTGCATTATGTCTTAAACATTACTAGGGTAAGCACAATTATTCTAGCATAATCATTAACATTGATCAGGCGACGATATACAATGATAGATCTATTGGACTAACAACCCCACCCGGATACGTGTACCTCCTACATAGGTAGCGTGGGTGATTGTTATCGAGTACATGACAAAATCAAGTGAACCATATGCGTATGGGATGGACCACAATAGACGAGTCACAAGGGTTGATTATGCACACGATTTACCTGATAGTTTTGTTTTCACATTTGGACTAGATTAGCCATGGCACTCGAGTTGTACAACATTTTTATTCAACAGACAAACCTATGTAAATCTCACCAACATTTTGTTGACCCAAAAACATTTTCAAAATTAACATGTTTTAGGTAACAATGAAGTAGAGGCTTAGAGTATGCTTGAAGAATTATTTTGAAGTTATTTGAAGTTGTTTGCTTATTTCATATTATGTACTAGAAGTTTGGATTATAGACAATGTTTCATTTGGATATTTATGCTATGAATAAAGTATTTAAAATTTTCAATATATACCAAGTGCTACTGAAACAAGTATCAATACGTGACATCCCGATGTTTCCGCCATCGGTTGGGGTGTTACAGATTGGTATCAGAGCCTTGGTTATAGGGAATTAGGTTATTAGAAAAATAATCTAGACTATAACCTTAGGGATTTAAAACAGTACTTGCCTCTCTTACTTGTAACCTTAATTGCTTCCTTATTCTTACCCCTATCCTACACCCTATACAACCCTAAGCCTTACAAGTTGACTACTCTTATTCGTCTGCTGCAAGACTGTCTAATCAACTCAATAAGAAATTCTTAAACATTCTCAATACATTAAAGGCATCAAACCTGACAATAAAAAAACAAACACAAACCAAACAATTACAATATTCATGGGAAACATTTAAAATGCATAAAAGTAGACAAAGAAGTCAAAGATTGGTGAAAAATTAGGGTGCACATGCTCATTATTGACCTATAATTCAAAGCTCAAGTTGAAATAATATATATATATATATATATATATATATATAATATCCACATCACAATCTCCATATCTATCTCATGTTTACAAGAATCAAGGCGAACATAAACCATGAGAAAACTTTGACATCTTACTATAAATTACTAATGTATATGATTCCACTTATGTTAAAGAGCAAATGATTTTTTAATATATTTTAAACTACTATCAAGGTAAAAAGGAATAAACATACCTCGGGGTCTTCTTTGTCATGTACATATGAGTCTCTCACATTGCCTAACCCATAAACGTTTCCTTTATTATTACCCCCGGAAGCTCAGTACCACAAGTCGTCATCAAATTTTGGATGTTCTCTACGCTCATTTCCGTACTTCTCCACAACATAATCATTATATATAACCTGTTGGTTAAACATGTAACTATATTTTTCAAATTTCAATGCTTTTTTAAATATGTTTGGATTTACTAATTAGTGAACTTACCCAGGTTTCCTTTGCCCTATCGTCAACCCACACAAGATTTTGTTCATCATCCCCTTCTGAATCAACATCCAAAAGTAGCGAACTGCTACCACTTAGATGTTTATCTATTAATGGTCTGCTTCCTTTCCTACAATGTGACTGCTTCCACATCTCATAAGGTAATAGTTCACGCCCAATTATCTAATTAGCCTGCAAATGTAAAACTTAGAAGTTGATAAAGATGACAATATTGACATGGTATATATGGTAAAAGAGGGCGATTAACATTTTTTACCGCTTTTCTTTGCACGGTCACATAGGTTTGAGATCCAAGGGTATGTTTGCCACCGTTTACCTTACGTCTAATTTCTTTATTTCTTAAAGACTTTGCTTTCCACTCTGGTATGTTCCAATTGTCAACCATTTTTTTCCATATCTCAGATTTTATCCATGCTTGCTTAAAGTCAATAAGAACAGACATATCTATATTTGTCCTAGATACATCATTGACTTGTTAATTGTTATACAAAACTATGATTTTATGCCATGAAAAAACCTATGTATTCTCACCAACTATTTATAGTTGACCCCCCCCCCCCCCTAATCTTTTCAAATTAACATGTTTCAGGGTTATTATCCCATGGAGGATTTACAAGCTTTTTGGATTACATAGGTGCATAAAACCTTAGAATATAATTAGAGATTCTAGTATCTTACCCAATTTGTATTTGTATGTATAAACTTATGGAATAAATAAAATATGTGAAATCGTTACTACCATGTGTTGTTATACAATCGCCACTACGTGACACCTCGATGTTTCCGCCATTGGTCGTGGTGTTACAATCCTTTCCTTAAACACTCACCTATAACAACGAACCGGATTATTGATTCCGCTTTTAATCCAATACACGCGTGATACATCGTTTCTTGTCTGGAACACGATCCTACACTTATAAATACATTTTTATAGGTTAGAATGATAAATTTGAGAAAAAAAATAATAATAAAGGAAGATTCATTCATAGACTTTTGGTATCTTATCTTTGTAAAATATATCCATCCAAAATCCATGTTACATAGATATAGATATGTTTTTTTCGAACGATCAACAAATATATTTCACCAAAGCTAGCGGGGAACTAGCAATACGCCATACAAGTCACCAATAATTACATATGATTACATACGAGATACCAGATTCTACTTTAATCAAAAAACATTAAAAGCACACCATGACGCCCAATCTAAATCCGGTTGCCTAGCTCTTGATTTAACCCAAAACAAGCTAAGGGATTTTATGTCACCAAGAATCCGTTGCATTGATATTTGTCGTTGATTAAAAACCGCCTCATTTCTGTGTTTCCAAATGCACCATATTGTCGTCAAAACTATTGCATAGAACGCCTTCTTTCTCTTAGTCGATCCACCAATGTAACAATGAAGCTCTAATAAATCCTTAAAATGAAAAATAATTGGGGGACTCACTTTACACCATTGCGCTACCAACTGCCACAACACCTGAGAGAATGCGCACGAAACGAAAAGATGGTCCGTAGACTCTGCACCTCCGCTGCAGAACAGACAAGTATCCGAACCCACATGTATATTCCTGCGAGCAAGTGCCACTTTGGTTGGAAGCCTATCAAGTTCCGCTCTCCACGCAAGAATAATCGCTTTCCTCGGGACCCATGAGTTCTGTTTGACCACGAAGTCAGCCTGTGAAAAGCTGAAATTCTGCAGACGTCGTTTTAGTTGCCCAACTGAGAAAGACTTGCTGCTGCATATTGACCATTCCCATCTGTCTTTGAAGCCACCAAGAACCGGAACAGCCACAAGGTTGAGCAGCTGGTCCAATTCAGCCTGTTCCAGCGCCGTGAATCTCCTTCTAATCCAGTCCCAACCCCACCCATTACCCATTGGAAGTACGCGATCTGCAACAACAACATGTTTATTTTTTTCAAGCGCAAACAAAGCCGGGAACATCAACGCCAAAGGCGTATCCGTAGCCCAGCAGTCGAGCCAGAAAAAAACCCCCAACCCATCACCAATAACCCCATGAATTGCCCAACCCATGTCCACCCCAACCCGCTTAATCAATTGCATAGAGGTATAAATCTGTTTCCAAGGACCCGAAACCGATAACCGTGTGGGAATCGGATTCCAATCCCTAGAAGAGCTATGTATAGCCCAAATGACCTTTCTCCAAAGTGCACTCGAGTCGATTTTGAAACGCCACCACCATTTAGCTAACATAGAAAGATTAGCATCCTGAAGAGAGCCGAAACCAAGACCACCAAACTCTACCGGAGCACAAACCCTTTGCCACGCAACCCAATTCATCTTAGCCTTTTCGTCCGATCCACCCCAAAAGAAAACCCTTCTAAGCTTGTCAAGATCGTCAATAACCTTACCGGGAGCCTTAAAAAGGGAAAAGTAATATGTGGGTAAGGCATTAAGCACCGATTTTAAGAGCGTAACACGACCACCAAAGGAGAGCGTTTTCGCCTTCCACATGGATAATTTATTCCTAAACGAGTCCACCACCGGTTTCCAGTTTTTGCAAAGATTCATGTTGGCCCCAACTTGCAAACCAAGGTGCGTGAAAGGAAAGCAGCCAGGTTTGCATAGGAGAACATCCGCCATAAGTTGTATCTCATCATCCGTCACCCCTATCCCGAACAGACTACACTTTCCCAGATTAGCCTTCAACCCCGAAACCAGATAGAAGCATCTAAGGATCCGTTTTAAACTCAACGCATTTTCCAACGACCATTCACCAAGAAAGACTACATCATCGGCATATAATAAATGAGATAACCGAAGGTTACCCGAACCACATCCCAACGGTCTAAACAAGCCATCCTCACTAGCCTTCTTCATCACCCCAGACAGTGCTTCCATAGCTATAAGGAAAAGAAACGGTGAGAGAGGGTCGCCTTGTCTAAGACCACGACCACACACAAACTCCTGCGTAGGTGAGCCGTTTATCAAGACAGACGCCCTAGCCGATCTCATAATGGCCATGACCCAGTTACACCATTTCACCGGGAAGTTCATTTGCAATAAAATAGACTCCAGAAAATCCCAATTTAACGAGTCATAAGCTTTCTCCAAGTCCACCTTGAAAACCATCCCTCGCCTCCTATTCCTTTTTAACCACCCAACCATTTCATTCAACATCAAAGGGCCATCCGTAATATTTCGTCCACTTAAGAAAGCGGACTGTTCAGGTGAAATAAGCTTCCCCATTAATGGTTTTAATCTAGCTACTAGTACTTTAGAGAGGACTTTGTTGATGAACCCCACCAAGCTAATTGGCCTATAGTCTTGGAAGCTAAGTGGGTCGCCTTTCTTAGGAATTAATGCAATGAAAGAAGATACAGTACCTTGACCCAAGCTGCACCCATTATAAAAGTCATCAAACAATCTGACAAAGTCATTTTGAAAGCCGGACCAACACCTTTTGAGAAACTTGAAGTTAAAACCGTCCGGTCCCGGTGCCTTATCACCATCACAATCCCACACCGCCTCCTTTATTTCTTGTAACGAAAACGGTTCACATAGAGCCCCCAAATCTCCATCCGGCACCTTATTTAGGTACGGACAGCTGATCGTAGGCCGGGACACCATAGGTTCACGAAATTTTTCCTCAAAAAATACAACAGCACTATCCTTTATTACCGTCGGACTCACCACCCATTCGCCGTCAAGTATCAAGCCGTGTATTCTTTTATTGGCCACATTAGCGCCAATAATGCCATGGAAGAATTTAGTATTCTCATCTCCATCCAACGCCCATCTAACCCTCGCCTTTTGCTTTAAATCCATCTGCTTTTGTCGCTCAAATTCCATCACAAATGCTCTCGAATTAGAACGTAGTTCTAACTCATGGGAAGAAAGGTTCCTTTCATCCGCGAGTTTATCCAGTGTATCAGCTTCCTTTTTCCTAATAAAGTATTCACCTTCCCTCTTCTTATAGGTTACATAGATACACATATATGTATGCGTAGTCTTATTTACTTTTCCACTGTTATACATAAATAATAATTATTCCCCACCCACCCCTCAGAATAATAAATCTTTTATATAAAAGAAAATGGCTGTAGCTTTGTGAAAAGTGGAGCCATACCATGAGAATGTTGGTTCCATACTTAATGAAATCATCAATGAAAAGCGACCCGAATCACCAAAACATGCTCCATTTTTGGTCCTCAATCTTTAAATTTACCATAGCTATTTTAAACTAATTTATTATATGCCGAAAATTCTCATATTGAATGAAACTATTGTATTGAAGATGACCATTTAAATTCAAAAATATAATGGATTTTTAAGAAATAGATAGGATTCATGTAAAACTATTGTATTGAAGATGACCATTTAAATTCAAAAATATAATGAATTTTAAGAAATAGATAGGATTTATTGATATGAAACTTTGCTTGGAGAGCCGCGAGCAAGATCCCGCCATCTGAGGCCCTTGCATTTAGAGGAGTATCAATGGGAGATGGGTTGTGTAAGCTGTGCAGAATTGAAACAGAAACTACAAACCACTTATTAGCAGGTTGTCCTTGGGCTAGATCGGTATGGTGGAACATTTGCTTTTGGTTGAGGCTCCCAAAACCAGCTCGATACGAATCAATTTCTCAAATATTGGAGTACTGTTGCTCCTTAACATATGGGGACAAGAACAATAGATGTTAGATATGCAATCTTTTTTATGGTGATTTGGAAGATATGGCTTAGAAGAAACGAGAAGGTTTTTAATGGGCGTGACACAAGTACGTCTAAGGTGGTGAAAGAAATTAAAGAAAAAACCTATCGGTGGATGTTAAAAAGATCTAAGGTACAAGCTATCGATTTAGCAAAATGGTATGAATTTTCCGGAATTGATTTTGGGTAGTTTATGTTATTATTTGGGTGTCAATGGAAGGGTGTTTTATCATAATTGTAACCGGTTGGTAGTGATTTCGGGTGGCTTGCCCAGGTAATCACTGACTAATTGAACAGATATAGTTTATATACGTACTTTTTTAACATTGAATAAAGTTGCGTTTGACTGTTAAAAAAAGATAGGATTTATGTTATGAGATGGAATTGAAGTTGGCTAAAATGATGTAAACAATGATTTCTTTGCAGTCGTACAATAAGTAGATATGAAAAGGAAAGGAAATGAATTTAACACTATTGGGTCCCGAGTCTAGTGTGAGTTAAAACAATTAATAGGCTTTTAAGATTGGTAAATTTTATGAATTGATGGATAGATAGGGCGGGCCATGCTCATCTAGAATTGGTCAAAATTTCAAATTCCCACAACCAGGGATCACTACATTCCCTACGCGCGTGTCACAAAAATGAGTGCCTATTAGAGCACCTGTAGTGGCCTCGTTATGAGGCGTTTTGGGCCACCATAGCGCCGGGAACACCGCCCCCCCAGGCACTATGGTGGCGTTATGGTGGTGTCAAGGCAGCAGCATAGCGAGCGTTTTACTTGGGAAATCGTGCATTTGACCGTTGTTTAACGGTCCAAAATTAAAAAAAAAAAAATCTGATTTATTTAATTATTATCTATATATATATACTTCATCTTCTACAACATAAACACACACATATACAATTCACACACACAAACAATTCATACATACACACACTCTTTACAAACCAAAAACCAAAAACCAAACCTATGGCAGCCTGGACGAATACAGAGCAACTCGAGTTAGTGCGGGCGTGGGTAAACGTTAAGGAGCTTCCGTCAACCAATAGGCGGGCTTTTTGGCAGGATGTGTTGGCTGAGTTCAACCAAATCACGGGAACGAACCACCGTAACGTTGACCAGATCTACAGTAAGTGGCATTCTATACGAACTAACGTTGATAGGTGGCATGTAGTCTATTCAGCGGCGATGCAGGCGCACCCAGGGGTTAGTGAACAGATGGCAATTCAGTTGACACACGACGCCTATCGTCAACAATACCAAACAGACTTCTCAATCACCAATCTTTTGTCGTGGTCTCTGATGCGTTTTCACTATGTTTAATTTTTAATGTTTAGGCTTTATGTTTAATGTTACGTTTTATGTTTTGTGTTCTATTTGTAATGTTTAATGTTTTAGGCTTTATGTTTAATGCGTTTTCACCAATCTTTTGTGTTTAATGTTAGTTTATTTTAAAAGATTACATAATATTTTAAATTTAAACCACATAAACACATAAAATTACAATCCTAAATTACTTATTACAAACAGAGTTCCTAATCCTAAACTACTTATTAAAACGTTACATAAACACATTACATAAAGACATAATAATATAAACCTAAATTACTTATTAAAACCTAAACCTCCCACTACGGAGAGTAGTTGTCCCACTCGAGTGTGTAGTACTCGGGGGATAGGGAACGTGAGCTGTCCCTCCCATCGGACCTTGCATCCGAGGGGAAGTAGTAGTTCTCCCCACGAGGGGAAGGCATGCTCCAAAGGCGCTCCTCCTCCTCAAGTTCCCTGAGGGCTTCCAAGTCCTCAGGAGTTGGGTCCCCATATTCACGGGGTGGGGTGGGGATAGGTTGGTGGTGGTGGAGTGGGCAAGTATTATGGGGGGTGGGGATAGGTTGGTGGTGGTGGGTGGGGGTATTCTGGTGGGTGGGGATAGGTTGGTGGTGGGGGGAGGGGATAGGTTGGTGGTGGGGGGAGGGGATAGCAGCAGCAATTCGGGGGGTGGGGGCCGACACTCTCAGTCGGTCCATTTCATTAATAGCCATGGTATAATCCATGGCCCTGGCCCATTCTTCATCCGTGAAGTCATCATCGACTTCAGGATGAGGAAAGGTTGGTGGTGCCGCAGCATGAGGAGGAGGGTGATAAATCCAATGTTGTGGAGGAGGAGGAGGAGGAAGAGGAGGTTGTGGAGGAGGAGGAGGAGAGGAGGTGAATGGTAGTCTCCGGGGCCGGCCCCGTCCCCGGACCCGGCGAGCATACTGCCGGACATTAGAAGGTCCGGCAGCTCCGGCTTGAAAACTGCCCATATTATTCATTGTGTTCAGGATGAGGAAAGGATGAGGAAGAGGGAAGAGGTGTGACTGAGATTTGGGAGGAGGGGGGTATTTATAGGTGTGACTGAGATTTGGTGGAGGGGGGGAAACTTTGAAATTCAAACTTTGAAATTTAAACGTTTGGGGGGGCAAAGTTTGAAATTCAAACTTTGAAGTAGGAGGGAAACTGTTTGAAATTCAAACGGTTTGGAACAGTAACCGTTTGAAATTCAAATTTTTTTTTTAATTTTATTTTTTAATACTAAATAATTTTTTTATTATTTTATTAATTTAATAAACTTTCAGTTTAAATTTTTATTATTATTTTTATATTTAATGAAATATTATTAAGTATTTAATATTCTTATTTAAATAAAAAACAATAATTAACCAATCATTACCAATCATTTATAACCCCAACATAACCCTCCTTCCCACTACACCCTCTTTTTCCATAACCCCAACATAACACCTTTTCTATTACTTTTTAATATTTTAATCCTATAACCCCAACATAACTATCCACCACTACACATACCCTTAAACAAGGCTTAGGATATTCACATACTAGGTTTTTTTATCTAAACACCTCTCTCAATGGCTTATTGAGGCCTCAATGACCCATTGAGGGCAAAACAGAGAAAATCAATGGCCCATTGAGGCCTCAACGACCCATTGACGGACAAAAATTGGAAAAAATATGGTCGGTCTATTGAGGTCTCAACGACCCGTTGTGGCTTGCCAATTATTGGTAATCATTGACCAATCATTGGCAATGATTGGTAATGATTGAGATTTAATTTTTTTTTTTTTTAATTTTTAACTGATCGTTGAAGCAAGGTTTGTCTCAATGGCCCATTGAGAGGTCTCAATGGCCCATTGAGGCCTCAACGGCCCATCATTTTTCAAAATTTTGGCCTCAACGGCCCATTATGGCCTCCACAACCCAGGTGTTCCATATAATTTTTTTTTTTGGTTTTTTAGCGCATTTTACGTATTTTAAGCTTAATATTCGTGTTTTTTTAAAAAAAAATAAAAAGTAGATTCTTATCATAAGCATATCCATCCAATGGGTCTTCGGGGCATCTCCGACTCCAGACCAATCTAATGACCTGTATAGTTCGTGGTACCTACCGTGATCTACCCTGTTCAAAATTGGCTCCCACCGGTCTCTGTTTGTCACCATCTCATCCATAAGTTGTGTGCGGATGAAGTGCCACTGCTCCTCTGCCCACCCTAAACACACAGCTACGGATCGAAATCCACAGTTACCGTCCCAACAAACATTTTGAATGTTTGAAAGCCAAAGCATACGAAACATCTGGGTTAGGTTCCACTTTTATGTCAACACCTCCAGAAGCACATTTCTAATCAATTTCATGAATTATTAGAAACTAACTTATCAGATTCACATTTTACCTGATCCTTAGTTTATAGCCCTAAACTCATAATGACGAGAAATTTCTTATTTTCAATTCAATAATTTTCAATTGAATGAGACATTATTTTGGCCTCAATGGTCCCATATGTCAAGCTTTGTCTACCAATGGTGCATATAAGAACAAAGTATTTTGACTTAACCTAGCTTATCGTATGTTATTGTTTTTATCATGTATATTGAATTATTTAATGAAAAAAAATTGTTGTATACGCTAATTTATACTTATGATAAGAATGCACTTTTTATTAGTTTTTTTTATAAAAAACACAAATTTCAAGCTTAAAATATATAAAACACACTAAAAAACTAAAAAAAAATGGAACACCAGGGTCGTGGAGGCCACAATGGGCCATTGAGGCCATAATTTGAAAAGCGATGGGCCGTTGAGGCCTCAATGGGCCATTGAGACAAATCAAAGATGGGTCGTTGAGGCCTCAATGGGCCATTGAGACAAAGCTTCTTGAGGAAGCTTCTCCAATCATTTAAAAATTAAAAAAAAAAAATCCCAACGAACCATTGAGGCCTTAATGGGCAATTGAGACAAAGATTGCTTCTCCAATCAGTTAAAAAATAAATCCCACACTACACTTCTTTTTTACAATTACCAATCATTCCCTATGATTGGTCAATGATTACCAATAATTGGCAAACCTCAATGGGTCGTTGAGGCCTCAATGGGCCATCGTTTTCACTTTTTTGTAAAAGGATGGGTCGTTGAGACCTCAATGACCCGTTGTCTTTCCCAGATTTGGCCTCAATGGCCCATTGAGGCCTCAATGACCTATCCTAGGGGTGTCTAGGGTTTTTTTAGGGGATGTCTAGATAGCATCACCCTTAAACAAACACTTTTCCCCTAAATTACATATTTTAGTTATAAGTGCACCTGTAGTGAGCGTTTTGTCTGCTCGTTATAGGGCGTTTTGAGGCTTCATAGCGTCAGGCACACCGGCCCCCTGCACTATGGAGGCGTTATGGCTTCACAGGTTATGGAGATGGCGAGAGTTTTGGCATCGATGTTGATGATTTGAACGTTCGGAGCATTGAATGATTCGAACGTTTGTGTGGGTGGGTGAAAATGGAACGGTCAACCCCCCTTTACCTATATATATATATACATATATATATATATATAAACAAACACAAATATTTAACCCAAACACATACACATACCATTCAATGGCACTGTGGACTAATAACAAGCAGATCGCGTTGGTGACGGCTTGGATCAATGTCAAAGGGAATCCGCCAAGCAATAGGTCTGATTTTTGGAGCAATTTGTAGGAGGAATTCAATCGAATAAACCAAACAAACAACCACAATACTGATGAGATCGCTTGTAAGTGGCGGGATGTACGCTTAAAGTGTACAAGATGGAACACCATCTTTCAAGCGACGATAGAGGCGCACCTTGGCATTAGCACACAAATGGGCATTCAACTAATACAAGACATCTATCGGGAGCCGTACGTAACCGACTTTGCCTTCACCCATCTTCTATCATGGCAATTGATCTGTTATTTTAATGTTTAACGTTTAATGTTTAATTATTAGTGTTTAATTAGTGTTTTTTTAGTATTTAATGTTTAATGTCTAGTTTTAATGTTTAATGTTTAGTTTTAATGTTTAATGTTTTAGATTAATGTTTAATGTTAGTTTAGACAATGATACTTAAAAAGATTACATAAATTTTAATTAAAACGATTACATAAACTTAAAATAAAACATTACATAATCATAAATTAAAACATTACATAATCCTAAATGAAAACATTTATTAAACCTAAATTACTTAAAACATTACACAATCCTCCAGTGTATACTTTGGCGCCGACACAGAACGATCGCTGTCACGACCGTCCGACCTAGCATCCGAGCAGATGCAGCCAAAGTCAGGAGTTGGAAGATAGTATGGTTCATCATCCATACTCGTTGGGTCCCCACCAATATCTACTTCGTACCTTTCCTCATTTGGCTCCGGAGCAGGAGAGTTTGGGTTAGGTCTCCACCCGTCGTAGCTACCCCAATCCCATGACATCCATTGTGTAGTCAATACACCAGATACACTCCTCATCTGTAAGAGGAACATCTGGACCGATTACTATTCCACTTGGTAAAGGAGGAATGGTTGTTACTCGACGAGGAGTGTACACTGGTGAACAAGTAGGAGTGTACACATGTTGACGAGGAGTAGGGCTACAAATGAACTGAATTTTCAGCGAACAGTTCATGAACTGTTAGGCGGGAAGTTCGTTTGTGTTCGTTTGTTTAATAAATGAACGAACACGAACAAAAAAATCTGTCCGTTTAGTTAAACGAACGAACATGAACAGATGTCGCGTTCGTTCATTTATGTTCGTGAACGTTTGGTAACATGTTCGTTTGTGTTCGATAGTTTAATAAGGTTTTAATTTTTATATGTGTTTTATTTTTATTTATTTTACCCAATAAATAATATATATATATGTATATATATATATATATATATATGTGAGGTAGATATATAACTATATGAGATCAATAAACCTACTTTTTGTATCTAAGCTCATTATATGTTTCCACATTTCAGTATTTATGCCCTCCATCTCCAACGTCCTTCTCCAGTATTAAGTATTTTTGGACAATTAGGTTATATTTTAGATGGATCTAGCTAATGTCTTAATGTATGTGAATTCAATGTTATTCAAAAGTTAATATATGTTCGTTTGTGTTTGTTTCCGTTCATGAACACTTGTTTGTGTTCATTAATGTTCGTTTGTGTTCGTATGTGTTCATGAACAAAATAACAAACGAACACAAACAAACACGAACATGAGTATTTTCTTAACATGAACAGAAAATCTCGTTCGGTAAGTGTTCATGAACTGTTCGTGAACACATAATTTTCTTAACAAACGAACACGAACAAGGCCTTGTTCATGTTTGTTCGATTCGTTTGCAGCCCTAACGAGGAGGATGAGTGTACACTATAGGAGGAGGAGATGACATTGATTGAGGGGGGGGGGGGGGAGGACACTGGTTGACGACGTCTACGGCGAGAGTATCGCCAGAGATTCGAAGATCCGGCAGGTTCGTTAGGATAACCCCCACCCATATCCTTGAATGTTTGAGTGATAATTGTGATTGATAATTAGTTTTGTTTCTTGTATTTATAGGGTTAGAAAACTAGACGTTTGAAAACTACCGTTGGAATAGTAACCGTTTTAAAACTAGCCGTTGGAATAGTAACCGTTTGAAAACTAGTAGTTTGAATATTATTTTTTAATATTAAATATTATTTTTTTAATTTAATAAATTTTCTTTTAATATTTTTATTCTTATTATTTTTATTATTACTATTATTATTAATATTATTATTTAAATAAAAAATCAATAATTAAGCATTGATTACCAAATCATTTATAAAGCCCTATGAAGCCCTTTTTTACTACACCCCTATTTTTCTATAAAGCCGCATGAAGCCACTTATAATACTTTATAATATTTGATTTTTTATATAGACCTCACTACACATGCCCTAAAATAGAAAGTTTACTTTATCTCTTGTGAAGTTTGACTCAACCAAATGGTGCGTGATTTTCCCGTTTCACGCACCCCTACCGCACACACACTGTAATTGTTACGTTGTTTGGCTGGCTCGTGGTTTAATTGAGAGTACAGAAAACATGATCATTGCCAATGTTCATGTTCAATTAAAACGAATAATCCTAATTTACCTTCATTTGCACACTATATAAACCCATTTTAATAACCAAATATACTCATCAAATTCTACTTACAAATCTTATACTGTTAAATTCTACTCATCAAATTTTACTCAAGATGTATCCCTACGGAAACCCGTCCAATCCCATCTTTCGATCATCCTAACAAGCCACAAATTGTTCAAACATATCAAATGCCCCAAACACTCAAATTGCCGGCTACTTATCCGATTAATCCGCACGCTGACATTACAAATCACAACCTTTATAGCATGCTACAAAACATGCCTATTAATGGGTTTGGTTTTCAACAAAACATTAATTTTGTGAAAATAATGTTTATAGCATGCTACAAAACATGCCTTTTACTAATTTTGTGAAAATAACGTTAAAAACGACGGACGGTTAATCATGCATCATGTGGTGGCGTTGATAGCCTAAAGACAAAGGGGTACATGCACCGATCGGGTTTGTCCCGATTGCTAAGTGTTCTGTGCCTTATGTCCAAGGCTTGATACCAAACCACATCGAGCTGGGGGGTCTCACTGGAAGCAGCCTCTCTATTCTTAAAGGTAGAGGTAAGGCTGTCTACATCTTACCCTCCTCAGACCCTACTTTAGCTTTGCTATAGGTGAGATTAACTGAGTATGATGATGATGTTTTCAACAAAACATTATGGGTTTTCAACCACAAGCTCTAATGCCACAACCCTTTACTTTTTCCAAGTCTCAAACCGAGGTGGTACGTGACAGAGACGCCATCGGACAAGGCGGGAACATCACATCCTCTGAAATGGTCTCAGAAGCAAAAAGGATGATGACAAGCCGGAGATCAAGAAAACACATACCCCGTGATCATCAGTTGAAGAATTTGTTTTAGCTCGCGTTTGGCTTGACATATCTGAGGACCCTAAAGTTGGTAAATATTTATTTTTTTATCATCTATCTTTTTGTTTTAGATCATTAGAATTATTTGTTAGTAATTTACTTTTTATTTGTTTATGTACATTGTTAAAAAAATTGTTTTATATCAAAACAATTATTTGTTAATATTTTCTGTTTGTTTTAGCAAACTATCAACAGCTAAACGAGTTTTGGGCTAGAATCATAAACAAGTTTTTCCGCCTAAATTAATACACGTGAAAAATCCACGAAAAATCCACGAAGTGCATCATGTTAATTTACTATTATACAAGTCTTTTCAACTCGATTAAAGAGGTAAGGTCATGAATGATGAAAAGTTGTTCATGTGAAATTAAGCTACTATACATTTCAAGTGAGGAGGAAATGTGATATTTAAGATGACGTTTGGATGGTAGCACATTTCAAGGAGCGCTTTGTATGTTTGATGATTCACAAGAACCTTGTGTCCAAGTAGTTGCTTAAATATTTTGGGTTCCTTTTGGTATCTGAATCTTGTAAGAATGTGCAAACCAAGAATGAAATGTTTGTTTGCAAGGGCTATGCCCTATATAGAAAGCTTAAACTTAATGTAACGGTCATTGAGAATAAAATGAATAAACCATTATATATATAACAATTCTCATCGAAGCTTTCACTGTAGCGACTGTCGCTGTCGAAATGCTTTTTTATTCAATTTAGTACCATTTGTGAATACCCTCCAAGTTGCACTTAACTACAGAAATGCCATTGACAGAAATATTTAGTTAATAATAAATACCCTTCAAAATTCAAATTACATGTATTTACAAATTTGTCATTGAAAGAATCTGGTAATTAATAAGTAACCTTCAACCTTTCAGTTGCATGTATTTACAAAAGTGCCACTACAAGAATCTTTTAACTAATAATTAACCTTCAATTTGCAAGTTTTTACAAAACTGCAACCGACGGCGTTTGTGTGATGGCGGGGCAACGCCACCGCCGCGAAGCGGCGGGGATTTTACTAGTTACTAGTATATGCTAAGACCATTGGGTATTGAAGACCATTGGGTATGGGGGGCGGCATAGGGAAGGCATTGATTTGCCGGGCCTAGCTACACCACCCTTCAGGGGCGGCATAGGTGGAGGGGCGGCATGGGAGACATCCATTTGCCGCTGATGCCGGGCCAACATTTGGGTTTTAATTGATTTTTTTATTATTTTTAATAATTCTGACCAATGAGTAGGCCCGTCATCATGGTGCACACCACCCCTTTGGAGGCCCATCATCAAGATGCCTCTCCTCCCACTCCTACGTGGCGGCCCATCATCAAGATGTCTCTCCTCTCCACACCCAATGGTCTAAGGTTTTCAAATGTATGGCATGCTTGGCTTGGCCTTGTAAGTTTTGATTAAATTCATCGTTTAGTTAAACTAAACTACATGCCAACATTACATATTGTTTAAAATTTCAGAATAAAAAAAATGTGTTGAAGCCAAACTAATAAAATTATCATCTAAATTTTTTGAAAGAAAAACCGAACACTACTAGAAAAATACCCTTTAATGACATTCTTTTTATGACATACACCAATTTAATGACGTGCAAAAGTGTATGTCATAAAAAATGTCATATTTAGTAAACTGATAAATTCTTGACGTTATTTTTTTGTGTGTCAATAATTTTCCGTCAACAACTAAAAAGCATGACGGTATCCAAACTTGCATGTGATCTTTTTGTGTAACCAAAATTTAAATTCCCACCATTCTTCTGCATGCCTCTCAATAAACCCTCTCTCTCCTTTCAAAACTCCCAAAACCGTCTCTCCTCTCATAAGTCATATCCCTCTTCTCATATCAAAAAATCACAAAACCCTAACATCACATTCTTCTGATGTGACGGTTTTTTGAACCCGCCAGTTTACATGAAATTTTTTTCGCAAGATTTCTTAAAAAGTTTCACCACATTACGTTCCTAGCACTACCCTAATTATTTCCCTAAAGTTTTAGGCAAACATTCGGCCTAAAAACACTAGAAATCTAAGGTTTTCTTCAAGAAACTATACTACTCAAAAGCTCAAGAATATGGATAGATGTGGACATAAAACACTTAAAAGATGTTAAGGGTCGAGTATACATACCTTATATTGAAAAATGGGGCCTGGAATGGAAGAAAATGGTGGGCTTAGGGTGGTTGGCGATGGGTATGCGGTTTTAGGGAAGAAGGTATGAGTTGAAAAGTCAAAAATACTTTTTAAATACCCAAAGAATTTGTTCTGCACGTTCAGCATGCCCGTGCTCAACAGAAAACTTCCCATTTTTCGCGTTTTTTCATTTTTAAATTGTTTTTTAAGGGTCCGGTTTTAAAATTTTTAGTTGGATTTCTCCAAAACAATTTTTTAAACCCAAATTTAAGTTCGAAAACAGTTTAAATTTTATATTTCTGAAAAACCTTCCACCCGGCTCATTTTCCACATTCTCAGTACTTACCTGACGATCTTCAAGGAATGGCAAACCGATCTCTAACGAAAATAAAGAAGAAACAAAAACCCTCAAAAAAGAAAATTGATGAAATTGGTGGTCTCGGCTTCCTTCGCGGGAATTCTCCAAGGTGGCCAATCTGGAAGTAAACCTGCAAAGAAAAACTAAAAACAACTGCAATCATCGAAAATAAAGCAGAAATAAAATGAAAAAGAAAAATAAAATAGACCAAAAATAAAAAGAAAAATAAAGTGAAAATAAAATGAAAAAGAAAAAAAACCGATTGGTCAAGTGACTAGGGTCTTTCTTAAAAGAAAATAGTTTTGAAAATGTTTTGGTTTTATAAAATAAAGGATAAAATAGTAGAGTAAAATAATATGCACGTCTCGGGGCCCTCTATATAAGTAGTTAAGTTTATTGTTAAGATTAATAATTTAAGTTAATTAAATGTGAGGAATACGAGGGGGATCTTGAAGTGTTGACTGGTTTATAGAGAAGTGGGGCCACTCCTAAGTAGAATGCACAACCTTCCAATGTGGGCCCATATGAAGGTACTCCGTTAGGTCCTCGCATATAGCGGACTCCTTAAACAGCGGTCAAGTCTCTGGTCCTCGAACTTATCCTCATCTTGAATTGGAGGCTTAATTTCCGACCTGAAACACCGTACACCTTCCTTGGTTCTCACGTTCCGTACCGAAGGGTCTCTCCATAAGGTTAATCCCGGCAACCTCGTATCTCCTAAGTAGGTTAACAATCATGAAGATCGAAGGAACCCTCTTACAGTTGACTCAGGTGACTCATACCCCCATTGGTTAACGGTGTTGTACTAACGAGAACTAAAAATAGAATCCTTAATTCATTTATCTTTTAAGTGACACTTTGACATTTAGTGAACAATAATGACAACCTAATAACTAAACCCATAACCTCCCGAACTAAATGAAATCCTTAATAAAGGTGGCACATAATCCTAAAGGCGTGCAATCCGAAGATCACCGGTGCGCCCATAAGGAAACCTCCCTTTTACCAAGAAGATCATTCAATCATCTGGTAAGTACTAGAAATGTGTCACTCAGATCTAGTCCACGTTTGAAGCCATTGCTTAGAACCCGGCTTGGATATCAGAAGCCCGAAGGATCTGTTTCACTACCGGTTTCCTCGCCTTGGATTTAGCTTGGGGCTACCAGAAGCTGATTAAACCTCTAGTTATTTAATTAAGTTAAAGTAATTTAAGTTATTAAGTTAATCATCATTTAAACCTGCCACAAAGATAAACAAACAAAGATTAGAAGAAGATAACACAACAAGTAACTAAAAATAAACTACTATTAATAATAAAAAAAGTCTACAATTCGAAGTGAGTTCGGGAATAATGAAAAGATACAACCATAACAAATGATCAACACATGAACATGGCTGCTCATAGACAAGCTCTCCATCTTCAACTAATATGCAACTATCATGATCCTCACGACCCTCGATGTTTATTGCATAACTACTCTACGATCCCATGCTTGGCCGAGTTGATCAAGGTAGGATGAGGCCTAGCCTTGGTGGGTATGTTAGGAGGGCCCTAAGGCGTCCTAAGATCTCTGCAAGACTCCTGAATGTTGACCTAAGAAGTGCTCAAGTCAAGGTGGAATGGAATGAACAAATGGTGGGGGTTAGCTTGCTATTTTTAGAGTTTCAGGGGAAGTACGACCATGCCAAGGGTAGTCAGGGGCGTGCTCGCTGTCACACGTACGTTCTGTTGCTGCAAATAAGAGGCTGTCTGACCTTTTTGTTTTAGGCACGGCCGTGCCCATGACATTGGCACGGGCGTGCATGCGCTGCTTAAATTGTTTTCTTGCTCTCCAAGTTTACTGCATTGTCTTCTCGCGTGCAGGCCTTTGTGCAAGTGTGCATGGGCGTGCTTGGTCTTCAAAACGTACAGTGAACATGCTGTAAGTCTCGTATCTTCAAGAATCTCTAGTTTTTGCTTGTTTTTGCCCGGAATTCCTCTGTTTCCGTCTTGGAGCTTCAGTTTTCTGAGAAATACAAATAGAAACGAATTAAGCACCAAATATCAATAATATAAGCCTAATTGTATCCTATTATGAGATTGTTTATGCATGTTTTATATGTTAATTTTGTGAGTTATCAACTATCACATACAATATCATGAAAACGCAGAATCTATAAAAAGAGGAATTAAAATAAGAACTGACAAACAGAAAAATGTAAAAAGGGTTGGATGAATCCAGATCTAAGAGGAGACAGATTGATACCTTGAAGGAAGAAAGAAGAACAGAGAAGAAGAGAGAGGTTGAAAAAAGCCGTGATCTTGTTGACGGCGACAGAGAATTTAAGGGTTTAGTTTGGAACAACTGATGAGAAATAGGGAGAAGAGTGTCACCACCTATTTATATGACGGGTCCACAGATTAAAGGTTGGAGCATCCATAACCCAAATATTTGACCCAGTAAAATAAGCGGGAAAAACAGAAACTATGCTCCCATATGATGACATGTATCCCAACTTTGGTTTCATTTATATATAGTAGTAGATAATGATGACCACAAGTAAATATAAAAAACACATATTATATTTATTCTAACAAATAATAATTACAAGACTTCCTAAACATTGTGTGTAAAACATAAATAATTAAAGGACTGATTACATAGATATAAATAGATATATGAGTCTAAATTGATGTATAAGTAATGTTTGATTAGTATTAGAAGTAAAGTCACGAGGAATTAAATATCATGACCAGTTGTTGGAAATTTCGTGGTTAGGATTTCGCAATCAGTAAGAAATTGTGGCCTTTGATAGCAATTTTTGTAAGGGTTTTTTTTTTTTTTTTTCCACACATATAATAATATTAGGGGGGGGGGGGGGGGGGGGGGGAGAGAGATCAGTAACCGTGCATTAACTAGAACCAGAAAATGGTTCACGGATCCACTACCAGCATTACCAGCAGCAGTGTTACCGTGCTGATAGTGAGATACCCGTGACCAATTCTGGTGATGCCCTGTCCCCCAATATATTATATATTTTATTTAATATTAAGTTTTGAACAACTAATCGGAACGTCTAACAACTCATAGGCTTGATTGCTTGAACCATTTCGTGCCATTAGAGCATTCATACTAGTTTATCCATATTTTTACTATTTATCGATAAATTTTAGGAAATTTTGGGATATTTGAAAAAACATAACTTTCCTGCATTCATTTTTTTTTACATTTGTTAAACTGTTTGTGACTGTGGGTATGTTTGACAAAACTAGGTGGAAGCTGATGATTGAAAGCTGGTAGCTGTAGCTTTTTAAATATATTTTAATGTTTGGCAGAGTAGCTTGAGCTTTTAATAAAATGTATAAAATGACAAAAATGGGCATTAATTAAAAGCTTGTATATATGTTTTTTATTTTTATTATTATAGAATAGGTATTTGTATCATTTACTCATTAAAAGCTTGTAGCTAGTATGAGTTTTTTCTTAAACGCTAGTACTATTTGTTTTTCACTATAGAGCTTTTACTCCTAACCTAAAAGCTTATGTCTCCTTCAACAACCAAACAATGCTTTTTATTGAGTAAGAGATTTTTCTTAAAAGCTTGAAGCTCATAAAATCTCTTAAAAACTTCTTGTCAAAATACTTTGTATTAGTGAGAAAAAATAATGATAAAGATATAAAGAAATATTATTTAATTAAATACGAGAAAGTAAATATAGTAATTTTTAATGTAATACGTAATAAGGGGTGAGAATGCTTTTAGACTATCCGACTGTTCAGGAGTAAAACACCGCAGACCCGCATCATAGCCTAACATAGCAACATTTTAACAAAGTGAAACCATGATGCCCGAACATGAAGTGTGGACTTCTCCACGTAAATGGAAGCTTTGTTGACCAGATCAAGAATAAGTTTGTTCCGGTTCGGGTTTCTGTTGACCAGATCAAAGAAGACATGTTCCTTTGGATCGCTAATCGGACCAACTTGCCTAGAATCTCCTGGACAGAGTGGCTGGATTTTGATATTTTAAATATGTTGTAATCGCTGTTTTTTTGTCGGTTTTGTTTCGTTGGTGTGTATTTTCCAGCCCCTAGCTGGCTCTTTATATTTATATATAAAGCGATTGCCGTTCAAAAAAAAATGGAAGCTTTGTATGGTTTTTATTGGTTTAATCTAACATACAATTAATTTTTTTTTTGAACGGCAAATTTCTACTACTTGTAGGACTTGAACCATGACTTCTCCCTTATGTGTTACTAGAAGCTTTGCTTCTAACGTACAATTAATTAACTGCCAAGTTTGTTTTTCTAATACTAATTTATAGGTGTTAACTTAAAATCTAAATACACAGTGTCATTTAATTATGGGGTAACTTTGTAGAAATGTAACCAAGTTTGCTAACTGTTCCAATTAAATCACTCAAACTTTTTTGTCTCTCTAAAGTCACTCAAGTTTCATTTAGTGTTCTAATACTATGTAATTATCAGGTTTCCAGGTAAAAGTGATGATGTGTCAGGTTTTAATATTTTTTAATAAAATTTTTAAACATGTAAAATTTAAAAAAAATTATTTTTGTTTAAATCTTCATTTTATAAAACTCACCTAATAAAAATAATCTCCACATAAGCATTAAAATGAAAGAAAAAATAAAAATAAAAAAAGAAGGTGACCTGATGACCTGGTAATTACATAGTATTAGAACAACAAATGAAACTTGAATGACTTTAAAGAGACAAAAAAAGTTTGAGTGACTTAATTAGATCATCAAGCAAACTTGGTTATATTTGTGTATCATTTCTCCTTTAATTATTTATACTTATGGTAGATATTTAACCTTTTTATTATTTTAATTTTGCGTTTTTCTTAAAATTCAGTGTTGTAGTTTTTTATGTAATGTTTTTGTGTATATTTATTTAACTAGGTTAGAACCCGTGGTATACACGGGTAGCTTTAAAAATGAGATATTTAAAAAAAGATTTAAACATACATATTGATTTTACATACTTTTTTTTTGAACGGCCAACGAATTGAGCACTGTCGGGCACCTTTTTGACGAATCAAGTACTCGAGAGTGACACTACTACATCATAAATTGTAGAAGACCACTTTATGTACATATTACGTCATGAAAATGGTACATTAAAAATTGGTCGTTAAACTTCAAAGTATAAAAATGAAAAATTAAAAGTTACAATTATCGGCCACAAATTTCCAAAACTACAAATAAGTTGTTATTAAGTTTTTAATTACAAACAAATTAGTACAACTATAGTGAAACATGCACCAACCATATGCTACATAGCAATAAAGCATGTACACAAATTCATTTCTAATGCGCTTTTTATTTTGTTTAATCCACCTAACAAATTCATTTATAATCTTTGAAATACTGATTAAATCAACTGCTAGCTCTCTTAACCATAAGTCCATAAGTGATGTCATATGATTCCCAATTCATGCTTCTACAACCTGCATCTCACACCAAAATACTAACCCAACTTAGCATACACAAATCAAATCTTTTTAATCCACATAAGAAATTAATTTCTAGGCATTAAAATACTTGTTACACCTCTCATTAGGACATTGAGAATTTATTTTTTGTTAGGGTTTGTAAGTGATCATCAGAAAAGAAAGTAGCATGTGTAGCAATTTGGGTTATGGTATTAAACGAAGCACAATGTGTTACCATACTAATATCTGTTCAAATGAGCAGGAAAACAAAATAAAAATCAGCCCGAAAGATGCTAGCACCCCGGTCTTCTTGCATTTTGAATGGGAAAGAGAAATAGTGTGCGGGTCAAATGGAGGATTTGAGTGGGAATGAAGGGATAAAAAGGTTTAATAAGAGGGAGGATAAATTTTTTTGGTTAAGGTTTATGTGAAAAATTAGGAAAAGAAAAAAGAAACTTGTAAAGGAAGTTGGCGGGAAAAACAAAATGAGAAGCTCTGAGAGAGTGCCAAGTGTCCCACAAGTAGTTTTATTTATATATTATAGTAGATTATAGTAGATAGTAGATGTTTTTGGTTATTATGTAATGTTTTCATTTTCTTTAGATCATCCATAATGGTCTTGTCCGGATGTGGTTTGGAGTTCCAAACTACGGACCACCTCATTGGAGGAGGTGAAGTGGAAATTGTGGGGTCCATTTTAACATTATAAATATATTTAACACCAATATAATTGAACAGTACTTTATTAATGAGGTTTGTCTTTTTAATTTTTTTCTTTACAAATACCTATTTACTAATATATATATATATATATATATATATATATATATATATATATATATATGTATGTATAAGGATAAATGGAAAACCCCCTTAAACTGGA
Source organism: Ambrosia trifida (assembly GCA_028751855.1). NCBI lineage: Eukaryota > Viridiplantae > Streptophyta > Magnoliopsida > Asterales > Asteraceae > Ambrosia > Ambrosia trifida. The sequence continues at coordinate 108,987,636 of CM054128.1, forward strand.
AAACTCTAGAAACTCTAACTTCTCGAGTTTTTTTTTTTTTATGTGAAAATTTTAGGGTATGTAACATACATGATTTTAAGCATTTTGAGCCAAAAAAATCAAAAAAGCGCCGAGTACTTTTTTTTAAAAAAAAAATAAATAAGTTTTTGGGTAACACATTGTTAACACGTGTTACCCGAAAACTTATTTAAAAAAAAAAAGTGTTCGGCGCTTTTTTGATTATTTTTTCTCAAAATGCTTAAAATCATGTATATTACATGCCCTAAAATTTTCAAGCCCTAAAAAGCTTGGGAAGTTAGAGTTTCCAGAGTTTTCCAGTTTAGGAGGGTTTTCCATGAATCCTTACCCTATATATATATATATATATATATATATATATATATATATATATATATATATATATATATATATATGCCGTCGCATACATATATGTGTATATAGATATATATTTTTTTAGCAAATCAATACACATCATGTACAAATACTTGATTACATATAAGAATTAGATATCAAGAAGGGTCTTTGTACAAGTCCATGTAATACAAAATAATATATAATTGTGTGCACTATATATATGATTTTTAACTAGTTGTATTGCTAGTCGTATATGGACATTGTGTTTGGACAGTCCTTGTGTATGGACATTGTTTGCTTTTGTTCTATGTTGGATCACAATTCTAATGTTATGTTCAATTGTGTGGATTCCCAACTAGGGTGTTGGTGAGATCTCTCTATAGCTCATGATAAACTATTCGACTAGTTATGAAATTGTATCAGATAGTGGGTCTAATGCTAGACTATAAGCATCGAGATTGACTTGTTGGAATCCTGTGTGGCCCAATTGTAATGAAACATGCAAAAATGTAATGCCATGCACAATGTGTACGTGTAGCTAAGTGTACGGATATGACCTGTGATTTCGACGGGTGTTACATGAATGCCTTGGCGTTAAACAATTTCATTGCTGATGTAGGTTTATTGGGGTTCAATATGCCCAGGGCCGGCTCAACAATTATGGAGGCCTAAAGCAACAGGAAATTTTGGGGCCCTTTTGAAATTTTATCTTTATACAGACCATCTTACTTTTCTAGGCTTAACCAATAATAATAAACCAGAAATTTTATAATTGAGGTAGTTAATAGAAAAGTAGTAACCAATGACTAAATTCATTTTAATCGAAGCTTAAGTAATCTAAAGTTGAAATAAGTATCCTTTTTCTCTTCACATAAGTGACATTCAAGAAATGATAAAACGGGTGTAGTTACCTTATTGCCTTTTGGGTTTCTAATGCAAGTGCAACATAGGCTTTTAAATTTATTCCATATAGATGATATTTACTTCTATGCCATAAAAACTTTCAAAGTGATAATTAAATATTCAAAACATCTATAACTCTGACAATTAATATTTGTTGTAGGTCAAACATCACAACTGCAAAAACCTACGAAAGAGAATTTATAAAAATTAAAACATAAATTCCAAAACCTAGTTGTGGTTTTCTATACCCAAACTTAATCAAAACCCATTGGAGAACTAATGATGAAAAAAATTATATTTAAATAATGGAAACAGACAAAATCAAGTCATGTTTGGTACCTGAATAGAACGATTGAATGAACATGCTTATGTAATTTCTGTTGAAGTCATGAACTACAATCAATTCAGTCATTCAGAATTCAGATTCAAAAGAATAGTGATGATTCGAAAACAAAAAGATGTACCTTTCTATCTGACTAGTCCATAGCAGGTAAAATTCAATTAACCTAATTAGGTGATGGTTCAGTTAAAAGTTGGGGCCCTTGGGAAGTGGGGGCCCAAAGCCCATGCTTCATTTCACTTACCCTTGGGTTGGGCCTGAATATGGGCGGCCGAAGATTTACATACATGTCTTTAGTTGGATCAAAACTAAGTAAACTTGATAGAATCTTAGTGTGTGAAAATTTCATGCTAAAATGGCCGGAGGCGAAATTAGTTGCATTGGACCGAGATGTTTCCAGGTGACCGATAATGAAGTAGTACCGTGAGGGAAGGGTGAAAAGAACCCCCATCTGGGCTCGCTGGTGGTTTTATCCTCTTCAAACTCTAATATTCATCATTCGCCTTTCAGGTTTTTTAATTCCTAGATTGGTAAGGCTGGTTTGGATGTGGCGGTCGATGAGGGTTTACGTTTCGAAATTGTGGCCTGGAGAAAAGACACCACCGTTATGCAAAAGTTAAAAGCCACTAAAAAGAATATTAGGAAATGGAGATCCCAAAGCTTGGAAGCTGAATCGCCCAGCATCAATTCCGCTAAAAGTCAAATTAAAAGGTTGGAGGATTTGGTAGAAGTTAGATCTTTGAGCAAGGAGGAAAGATTAGATTGGAAAACGGCCAGGTTAGTGGTCAAAAAAGGGGAATGGGACAGACTGAAAGACTTAAAACAAAGATCAAAGGTTGAGTAGATTCTAAAGGGAGATGAAAATTCAGCCTTCTTTCACAAGATCATCAATATTAAGAGGGCTAGAAACAAAATAGATGGCCTTTTAATTGACGAGGAATGGGGATAATCAAAACAAAGGCGATGTAAGCAATTAAAGAGAAGTTTCAGGAACCATTGTTATCTAGACCAATGATGTTGGGTCAAGGTTTTAAGAAGCTAAGTGAGGAAGAAGCTAGTAGTTTGGTGCTCCCGTTCTCAAAGGAGGAAACAAAGGCTGCGGTATGGGATTGTGGAGGGGAGAAAACACTAGGACCGGACGGGTTTTCCTTTGAATTTGTGAAGAATTATTGGAGTAGTTTGGAGAAATATATGGGTGATGTGATGGGCGAGTTCTTTATACACGGCTCCATCCACTCGTCTTGTATTTCATCTTTCATTACAATTATTCCAAAAGTTCTCAACCCAATTACGTTGTCTGATTTTAGACCAATATTGGTGGTGATTAGCAAGATTATTTCAAAAGTTCTAGTGGTAAGACGTAAAAGAGTACTTGGAAGCATAATATTGGTGGAGCAATCTGCTTTCATTAAAGGCAGGAACATCTTTGACGGTCCTTTAACTGCGAACGAAGTGGTCTCTCAGGCAAAAAAAAAAAAGAACAAAGATATTATGATGTTCAAGGTGGACTTTGAGAAAGCATACAACTATGTATCATGGAGGTTTCTAGTCAATATTATGCATCACATGGATTTTCCATCAGGGTGGAAAATTGGATTCTGGGTATGTTGGTGATTGGGAGGACTATAGTGCTAATTAATGGGTCACCGACGGATGAATTCCAATTAAAGCTAGGTCTTAGACAAGGTAACTTGTTATCGCCGTTCATGTTCACAATAGTTATGGAAGCGTTGCATGTAATTGTGTCTAAAGAGGTGTAAGCTAGTACTTTTTTGGGTGTAAAGCTGCCCAAAGATGGTCCGATTGTTTCGCACCTGCTTTACGCGGATGACGCATTGTTCTTCGGTTCTTTGTCTGAGGGAAATATTCTGAACTTGAATCAGCTTCTGCGTGGTTTTTCCATTGCCTCTGGGCTCAAGATAAACTGGAATGAGAGCAACCTTTTTGGTGTTAACGTGGATGAATCTGTGGTCGAGACTTCTGCTTGTCGGCTTAGATGCAAAAAAAGGAAGTCAAATACATAGACATAAACCTTGGTTTTTGTCCTCAATTAAAAATAGAATTAAATTAAACGTAAACATGAATACAGATCTGAAACTGGTTATTAGCGTAGCTACTCTCTCTGTTAATCTTTCTTATGGTGATCCTTGGATGTAGAGTGGTTCTTGTAGCTTCACCATTATTGAATTTTTGTATGTCCACTCTTTTAGGTGCTTGTTTATGCTTTTGTTTAGAAAGTCTTGATATAATGATACAAGCTCCCGAGTTGCATAGTATTATTGCCGGTATACCTCCTTCTATGGTGACTGGTTTGCCTTACTTGCAGTTAGACTGCCAGTCTCTCTGTGCACCTATTATTTCTTTCCAATGCTTAAGGTATTGTGGAGGCACATCATCTATTACGTTGTAGTCTGTTTTGTTTGTCAATACTTTCATTCAGATCCATATGGCCATAGATGTAGTTGTGTTTTCCTAAGGATCTTTCCCAAATGGTCTTTCCTGTTCTTGATTCACCCTCTATTATTATTGATTTCGGTCTCAGTGGTCTTGCATCACTGTATGTTGTGAAGTAGTAATCAAAGAATAGCCGAGCCAAAAGAGATCAAGTTACCGAGGCTTATGACTGGGCTAAACGGTCATGCCCGAGAGCAGTGGTCGAGCCAACAGAGAAGACAGGCTAGCCAAGGTTGTACAACAAAAAATGCACAGTGTATAAACTCCCAGTCACTCAATTCATTCATTTGGGGTTGCCTATGGGAGAAAACATGAAGAGAATTATGTTAGTACATGATGTCCCTAGGTTAGTATACATCATGTTTGGTTAGTATACATGATGTTTGGTTTGTATTTAGGGTGTTTTGGAGTGTCTGTAAGCATTTTGGGATTGTTTGGATGCTGCAGGCGATTACAACATATTATGAGCGATTAGGTAGCCTATTCTCCTGATATTGCATGTGATTAGGCCTACTCGCATGTTTTATCGTATAGCATAGGATTGTAATCGCCTATAAGGGTCTGCACGAGTAGAAGGGGTATAAAAGCATCCAATCATTACCCTAATCATTAGTTGTCACATCACACTGCCCCTAAACACCCTTCCCAAGGTCTGAAGGTCTGAGATAATCATTGTAAACACCCGAGCTCTGTTTTTTATTATTAATACAACCTTTGACCATATCTTGTGTGTGTTGATCATTCGTTTATCATTGTTTCATTGTTGTTTCTGTTATCCGAACCTTTTCAGAGGATTCCGCACTATGAATAGTCAAGCTCGTGATTGTCGGGTGACCCGAAAGTTGATCCTACAAATTAAGAGCTAGAAAGTGGTCATAGACAAATTTAATTGCGGAGAGAGTCTTATTTGTTAAGGCAGTACTCGGGTTATTGCCAAACTATTACCTATCAATCTTCAAGGCACCAGTGGGAGTTATTAATGTGCTTGAGGGTTTAAGAAGGAAGTTCTTAAAGGGGGGGGGGGATTCAGTCTCAAAAAAATAAGACGGGTTTCGTGGGAAAAAGTTTTAAAACCCAAATGAAGTAGGGGGATGGTGATTAGAAGCATTGAGGACCTCAACTTGGGTAGCAAACTGGTGGTGGCGTCATAGATGCTTCTCATCACACCTATGGTGTAAAGTGATTAAGGCGATTCATGATGGGGATCAAAGAAATGGTTTTGTTCCATGTAAAAACACGAGATCAGGAATGTGGTGTATTATTAGATCCTTAGACAAGGAGTTCGCAAAGTGCGATTGATCTTGAAGCCAGGTTCAAAGGTGTGGTCGGGGAAGGGGACACAACGATGTTTTGGGAGTTTATCTGGTGTAGCAGGGGCAGGTTTGAAGAGAAATTCCCTAAACTATTTGCGCTATGCTCAAAGAGAAAAGCGATGGTTGCTGAATGTTACGAAGCTATTAATGGGGGAGTGCTACGGAATCCCGGGTGGAAAAGGACTTTGTCTATGGCTGCTAAATTGAGTGAATGGTTTGAGATGCTGAAGTTATTAAATGAATAAAAAGTTAACACCTCCGATGATGGGTGGAAATGGGTGTCGGGTGAGGCAGCAGTGGATTGATCGTTTAAACCTATCCGTCAATCGCTTATGTCAGACACGATGGAGAATCCTCTGTGGATACATTTCTAGTGGAGTCAGAATGCAACACCAAAGGTCAATTGTTTCATGTGGAGGGCCATGGATAATAGAATTCCCACTGCAGAAGTGTTAGGTTGGAGATGGTATGTGCAAGTGATGCAGCATTGAATCGGAATTTGTAGGTCATATTTTCTTCGAATGTGTGTGGACGCGAGCGGTTTGGTGGAACATAGGAGAATGGTTGCATCTAAAGCTCTCGGAATCATGTTGTTCGATTGTTGATCTAATAAAATTTTTCAGGGACAAAAAGGGTGATAAGAAGAAAAAAGAAACGATATACGCCATTGTTTTATTAGTGGTATGGAAGCTACGGCTATGCCGAAATTAAAAGATATTCAAAGATGTTAACACCGCAACGCCAAAATTGGTAGAGGAGATCAAAGCGGAAGCATACTGGCGGATGATCAAGAGGGCGATAAGATCGGAGTTGGACATGACTAGGTGGTATGAGTTCTCCATTTTTTATAATGGTTAGATATAATGTTATTTAGTCGATTGGGATGCGGTAGGTGATGTTTTTTCTGTTTAGTAAGTTTTGTCTTTGTATCACCCAGGTAGCTACTGGCTTAACGGGCCGTTTGGGTGTGCTTTGGATGACCTTTTGTATGTTGGTGATGTAAATAAAAGTGTTTCGTTTGTTTATTAAAAAAATGTTTCAAATCTAGTCTCAACAACAATCACACTGGCGTCAACTCATCAAAAGTCAATGATCAATGATGGGGAAAAGGATGGCAAAGGAGACCTAGTCACAAGATGGTGAACTAAGAGGACTAAATTTGACAAGTTGGTTAAATTGGTTAAGTTTTTTAAGATGGTAATGTATTGGCTAGCAAGTTAGGGTTTATAACATTATTAAGAGAGAAACCAAGTTATGGTTTAAGAGTTACTAGTGGGAAGCCCGCGCGATGCGGCGGGAACTAACACCAAACAGAACATAGACGTCAAAAGTTGAATCACATGTCACGTGATTGCTATGGTTATTAAAATCAAATAACCCTCATGCTAGGTGGTGTGCCATACAGATATACCTCAATCAGGCCATTATATTTAGTATCGAGCATCCCATAAAAGAATTTGGTAAAGCAAACAAACATCAAAACAATATTTACAAGCATGGAATCTGCTACCTTGTCATTTGTTTCATACTGAATTACCACATTGCAAGCTAATCAACCACACATACCCAAAGACCAATATTAACGATTTTTGACTAATCATCCAAAAACTGCAGTTTGTGAAAACTTTGATATCAAAGTTCTTGCCAATTCGAGGATACAATTCCATCTCTTAAGATACTAACAAACATAAGATATACCCGAACCAAATCACCAATAATTACTTAAGCAAACATAAATTATGTTCAAAACTATTAGGATAAATTTAAGAATTTATTTATAGACATGGGCATAAGAAAACTTAAAAAACCCGAGTACAAAAAATGTAATTGTAACATTGAATAGAGTTTCAAACCGTAGCATTTTGGCCAACTATAAAGATAAAATAATGTGGTTGGTACATTTCATATTGATTTCATAGAGAATTTATGTTGCCATATATTTCTCTTGACTGACCATAAGGCATAAGCAATTGATGGAAAATATCATTAAAAGACAACACGATTAGACATGTTTCTATATGAACGGCATTAAAATACAACCCTAATCGACATGTTTCCATATGAATAGGTTAAACTTCACACTAAAGAAAGTAGTAGTAACAACAAAACTTGAATTTGACATGTTGGATCAGGAATGCTCTTTGTATGAACTTGCTAGTGAACACTTAGGTGTTTAGCAAGTTCTTAATCAGTGATAGCACAGCGGAATGATATGAGTTTAAAGCTACACTTATCAACAGGAGTTATTACTCCCCCTGGACGTTTGATAAAGCTAAAGACAAGTATTTAATAAGAATCTAAGCAATGAATGAGAATGAACACTTAAACAGATTCTCAGTAAATGAAATGGTAATGACAATGATAAGCTTTGAAGGATTTATGTATTAAAAATCAATGTCTAAAACAGAGGGATGAACCCATCTATTTATAGACTTTACAAATACATGAACCTTGCCAAAAAGCAAGTTCAGAGACAAGTCAACAAGTTGTAATCTTAGAACTTGTACAAAAAGTAAAAGTAATACTAAACTAATAAACTACTGATACAAAGGCGGTGGAAAAGATCTTCTCATAAGTACTGATGAATGACAAACTACTGATGAGTAGTTTGTCTTCAGTAGTTCTTCAGTAGAAATGTCTGGTTTGAACTTCAGAACTTCTGATGACTTTTCTTCTTCAGTACTTGTGTAATTTCTTCTTCAGCAGTTTGATCTTCATTCTTCAGTAATTCTATACTTAGAATATTTTGACAGAAGTGAATTAGACTAAGGTTTGCAAAAGTGGTTTCACCAATCCTTTTTGTCCTAACAATCTCCCCCTGGATTGATGAAGCCAAAACCTTTCTAATTCCTTATTGTTTTCTTATGTCATTCACAATCTTCCATATTCATTTGAACATGGAATTCTTCAGCTGGTTCAGCTGTTCATCAGTGAGAGATCCTTTTTGTGGTTCTAGATGCTGGATTGTAAGCAGGTCTTGAGTTGATAGCTTCTTCAGATTATTCATCGACTTATAGGCTCTGCTTGTCTGGTCTCTTCTTGTCACTTGTACTGAGTTGTTAACCATCTGATGATAGGTACTTTAGATTTGTCAAAGTCTAAAGTGTAGGGAACCATGGTGGTACCCTGGGATGCTCCTGAGTGTTGGATGTTTTCAACTTTAGTGACTCTCAGGTGGGATTCACTTCCTTGTTCTTGTTGCATCACATTAGGTAGTTGAAAAATTGGCAAATGATGCTCAGTAACTACCTTAGTGTGCAGTTTGTCTTTGATGGTTTTCTGGATTTGATAGGCAAAGGTGGAAGGATCCCTGAATTGTGTGATCAGAGGTTTTTCTTCAATGTCAAAGTCAGAATGGACTACTGCACTTCCTTCTAGTAGTACCATTCTGAAATCAGTCTTCACATTCTCCTCTGATTTCTTCTTTTGAGTAGCTGGTCTTCTTTGAACACCAGAAGTTCTAACTACTGTAGTTGATACTTCAGCAGTTTCAAACTTCTCTGGATTTGCAGCCCTTGCAGCCTTGTATTTTCTGTAAGTGTCCATTAATCTTTCTTCTTTCCATTTGGACACAGAGGCTTTTGAACCATAACCATTAGCTACTAGTTCTTCTATCATTTGGGCTATCTTGGCTTTTCCATCTTTACTTGTTGCAAGTTTGTCTGCAATAAGTTGAGCTCTTCTTGTCAGCTCTTCCATGGAGAGTCCCTTTAATGTATGGGCTTTGGTCTTGCTGTTCTTGGTAATGTAAGATATCAGTTGTTGTCTTTTGTCTTCCTCAGCAATTATTTCTTGGTTAGCCTGCCTTTGAAGTTCTGCTTCATAAGCCTGTAGTTTTTCATTTAGGCTTAAGTCATCCCTTGTTTCCAGAGCATTCCAGATCTCATCTTACTTGGGCTTTCTTTCAGCTGCAATTAAACTCTTCTCTAGTAATTCTTTGGACATTGATAGAGGAGAAGGGTTTAGTACAGTCATTGTGGTAATTGTAGTAGGCTTTGGAATTGGAGTTGGTTGAGTAGGTTCAGTTGATCTGGAAGGCTGTTCAGTAGTTTCAGTATAGGAAGTGTTGACTTCTGATGGGTTGACAAATACTGAAGGTTTGTCAACTACTGAAGGATTGTCTTCAGTATTTTCTGAGTCTTCATCAGAACTTTCACCATCAGAGGTTTCTTCATTGTGGCCTTGGGATTCAACAGGTTTTTCAGAATCTTCTATTTCTTGAATGGAGACACCAAACTGTTGGGCAAGTTTTTCTTTTCTGGCTTGGTCTCTCTGATCTCTTTCTAGGATAGCCACTCTTGCCTTTTTTCTGGCTTCAAGTGACTCCATAGGTTCCTTAGTTTTCTCCCCCTTTTCGGCTTCATCAGGTTTTGAGGGTGTAGAGAAATGACCTGTAAGAGAAGCAATATGTTTGGTGTCGAAGTCAATTTTGTTGGACAGATCGTTCATCTTAGTCTGTATCACTCCAAATTGGTTCTTGATGGACAGCTCCAAGTCAGCTGTGTAGGATTGGAAGTGATTTTTGATGAGGGTGTTCATCATGTGATATAAGGGACCATCTGGGCTGCATAGCTGGTTCATGTCTATGCTGGATTGCCCAGGGAATTGGGTGGAATTTGTAGTGAGGGGTGTGTTTTTGGTTGATCTTCTTGTTGTACAGAAGATGCCACTATAGGGGAATCAGGGATCAAGTGGACTTTAACCTGATCTGGTGTGACTAGCTTCTTGAGCATAGATACACCAGGTGCAGGACCTTCACTTGTAGCCGTCAATTTAGTAGTTTTGGGTTGTGAAACATCATCCAAGTCAATAGAATCATCTGAATCCCTGATTACATCCTCAATGAGGACTGTATCAGTTACATCATGAGCTGAGCCCAACTCAGTTGTCTCATGTACCTCTTTTTCTTGGTTCAGAGGATTTCCTACCTCAGGCATTAAGCCTTCATCAGTAGTTGCCACAGTTGAGGTCTTAGCTATGTTGCTTCTTTCCTCAGATCCACCATTGGGTGGTAAATGAGTAGTAGCAGCCTCAAAAGTACCAAGAGTTTCTAAGTTTGGGCTTAGAGACCCTGGTTCATCCTCATCTCTTTGGTTTGGGCTTTGAGTGTCCACATCCATATCAAGTTCTGAGGCTATGTCCCCTGTTTGATGTGGTTGTTGGGGACTGACATGTTTAGATGAGACTTTCTCTTTTAGCTTAGAGAGATGTTTGGCTATTTCAATATCAGGTTCAGAAATTTGGGGTGCTGGTTCAGTAGTTTGGTCAATGGGTTCAGCAGTTTCAAAAGAAGAGTCAATAGGAATAGTTTTCTTTAGTCTTTTTCTTTTGAAAAGTATTGTGATTGGTGCTCTTGTTGGGGTTTGAGATGGATGTTTCAGTCACATCTTTATCAAGTGCAGATTGCACAGCAGTCAGTTCAGGCATCTCAACCTCCTGAACTGCTTTTCTTTTTGGTTTGGTGGGTTTTTGTTTTTGTTGTTTGGGTTTCTTGGCCTTTGGGGGTGTAGGTTTGGAAGATGAGGGTTCCATGGGGACTGGTTCTTGTTCCCCTTGGTCATCTTCTGGCCTGGCAGCCGGTTTGTTGTGCCTAGAGTATGCTTGTGAGGTTAAGGGTTTCAAAATTGTAGTTTTACCCACAAGCACCTCATCACCCAGTTCTTTGATTATGCACTGCATAATGAACCTTGGGTATAATAAAAACTTCTTTTTAGTGTTATTATGATGTAACACCAACTCATTAAAGAAAAGTTTTGATGCCCTGTATTTTGTTTCATTCACTATGGAATGAAAAATTGGTTGAAAGGTTGAGGGCATCTGGTCATAAGACCCTGTTTTAGGACTCAAACACATAATGATATAATGAAACAAAAGTTTGTATTTTGGTTCAAAATACTTTTTAAAGATTGTAGCTTGTGAGAGAGTACATTGATAACCACATTCTGTCATGGTTAGGTGGATCTCAGAGTTTGCAACCTGTTCAGGGGCATTCACATCATTCAACCCCAGTCTGATTGCAAGTGTGGCCGGTGTGATGGCCATTCGTCTCCCTTTGATTGTTGAGTTGAGAGAGATAACCTCATTATCCACCATCACTGTCTCAGCGTTAGCCCAGAACTCATTGAGAGTTTCAGGATGTATTGGTGGGTCTATTGTGAGAGCGGTGATATATTGGGATTTGACGACGAGATCAATGATCTCATCGTATTGGGACCAGCCTTCTTGTTTCTCTAAGTAGGCTCTAAGATTGTGTCCCTGTTTTAGAACTAGAGCCATGTGGTTTGTGTGTGTTTGGATCGAACAGTGTTTTTGCAGGTTCAGGGTTTGAGAGCTTTTTGAGAGAGAAGGAGGGAATTTTTGCTTTTTGAATGGATAAGTGTTGGAAAAGGTATTTATTAGAAGTTTTAAACCGCCTAGGTCAAACTTCTGAAGTGGGAAAAGTCTGATTTGCCCTTTTTGACTAAACTGCTGATGAAGAATTGTTTTCATCAGTAGTTCCCACTTTCTCTTCAGTAGTTTGATCAACTGATGAGAATGCTTTATAAATACTTTATTCATAACTTCTGAAGGTTGTTTTATCAGAAGTTAATCACTTTTCAGAAAATATTCCCATACTGATGTTTATCAGTAGTTTCTCTCTTGCTTGTTTTTCAGAAGTTTTCAGACTTAAAAACAGATGTAAGTGAAAAATGAAAAATATGTGTAGAAAAGTAAAGAGAAACACTTACAAATTTAGCATCCCAAGCATGGATACTAACTTCTGAAATGTTGATGTGTCAAGGGGTTTAGTGAATATGTCAGCTATTTGATTAGCTGTTGCTGCATGTTTCACTTCAATCTTGCCTTTTTCATAGCAATCTCTTATGAAATGATACCTGATTTCAATATGTTTGGTTTTTGAAAACTGAACAGGATTTTGAATGATGCTAATGGCAGATTTGCTGTCTACAAGCAATGGTGTCTTGGTTTCTTTGATTCCATAATCAAGAAGTTGATACTGGAGCCATTGTATCTGTGATGTACAACTTGCAGCAGCAATGTATTCAGCTTTAGCAATTGAAGTTGCAACAGATGTTTGTTTCTTTGATTGCCAGGACACTAGACAGTTTCCTAAGAATTGACAACCACCAGATGTTGATTTTCTTGACATTTTACACCCTGCATAGTCACTATCTGAAAAAGCTGATAACTTGGTATTGCTTGAAGCAGGATACCAAATTCCAAGTGTTGGAGTTCCTTTTAGATATCTGAAGATTCTTTTGACGGCAATGAGGTGTGATTCCCTAGGAGCTGATTGATATCTAGCACAGACACATGTTGAAAACATAATATCTGGTCTAGAAGCTGTTAGATATAAAAGGGAACCTATCATACATCTATACATGGTTTGATCAACCTGTTTTCCTTGATCATCTGGTTCAACTTGTGTGGTTGGTGTCATGGGAGTGGAACATGATTTACAGTCTTGTAAAGAAAATTTGTTTAATAATTCTTTAACATATTTTGATTGATGTATAAAAGTTCCATTTGTTTGTTGTTTAATCTGCAGTCCTAGAAAGTACTGCAGTTCTCCCATTGTACTCATCTCAAATTTTGATTGCATGAGTTTCTTAAATTCATCACACAGTTTTGTGTTTGTTGAACCAAATATGATATCATCAACATATATTTGAACAAGTAAGATATGATTTCCAACATGTTTTATGAAAAGAGTTTTATCAATGGAGCCTCTTGTGAAGTTATTTTTGAGTAGAAAGTTAGAAAGTGTTTCATACCAGGCCCTTGGAGCCTGTTTGAGCCCATAAAGAGCTTTGTCTAGTTTGTACACCCACTCAGGATGAGAAGGATCCTCAAACCCAGGTGGCTGACAAACATACACTTCCTCTTTTATTTTTCCGTACAAAAATGCATTTTTAACATCCATTTGAAAAACTTTTATTTTGTTGGAAATGGCATAGGCCAGAAATAACCTGATGGCTTCAAGCCTTGCAACTGGAGCAAAGGTTTCCTCATAATCAATTCCTTCTGTCACACCCTCAAAATCCACTTGCGGAGTTTTACCGCAAGGCGCATGACAAACCAGGATCCAAACCAACGATCACAATAAACAACTCTAAATGAATATAAATGCAATTTCAAAACATAGTTTAAAAATCCCGTTTACAGCGGAAGCTTATTCAAAAACAATATCTCAATAATGAAACAATAGTTCAACGTTCAAAAGACCATGCAACCCTAGTAAGACGCCGTGCAGACGCGTGCGCCCTAGTCCAGTCGTGCTACCTTAGCGACCTGAGAAAACATGTAAAAGTTTACGTCAGCACAAAAATGCTGGTGAGTTTACAGGTTTTGTATCCAAGTACCAAGTCCACCTGTCCATACTATAATAATCGAAAACCAGTATACGCTAGCTAGGCGTACGTTTTGTTACTACCACGATTGGAAAACCATTACTAACGCGAATACCAAAAGTATGCCCGATGTAGTTCCTGTTGTTCCTGTTGTTCCTGTTTGAGACAATATGCACCCGCCGACCCTCCAAGTCGACGAGCGGGGTTGGTCACTCCCAATAGCGCTATTCACATTTCCCCGTTGTGCAAACCCGCACATTCATGGTTCCCCCCGGGACTTCCAAAGATCGTGTAGTACACAATAGAAACCCATAGTATGACAGTAGTTACCAAATAATCGTTTTAACACATGTTTTCTCCCCCGAAAGTATAAAACCAGTTTAAAAGAGGGGCCGTAAACTCACCTTAAGTTGCGTTACTCCTTAACCCGAGTAAACTCAGCTGCTATGCTAGTCCCGTAAAGCGGCGACCTAACATACGACAGTTACAAGTACTTAGACTAATAACCCGCAGGTTAATTAGTCCCTAGATGTCCAGACCATAACCAAGTTCGTTTGAAAACACCGTGACTGTTTAACTGACCCAAAGTACAAGACTCGACATCCCATTGGTGACCCGAGACTCCCCGTGTTATGTTTACGCTCCAAAACATACAATAACGCAAGTACACTTAACATACGTTAACGCACAACAAGTTATAGCACATAGTTCACGTATCACCGAAATACATCCAAATATATGTTACCAAGTTATTAGACATGTTACGGGGTTCCTAGCATGTTACTACATGTTAAATCGGGTCTCGGAATGCTAATTTACACTTACAGCAGCAGTACACGCGATTAGGAAAAGTCAACTAGCAATTAGGTTGGTCAACTAGCAATTAGAAACCCTACTCGCCTCTATTATAGGTGATTAGGAGCTACTCACATGAACTTACTAGCAATTAGGGCTATTCACATGAACTTATAGGCAATTAGGGCTATTCACATGAACTTATAGGCAATTAGGGCTATTCACATGAACTTATAGGCAATTAGGGCTAATCACCTGATCTTTCACACGAGTAGGCCTCTACTCGCCTATGTTATAGGCGATTAGCACCCTACTCGCCTATAACATAGGCGATTAGGAATGCTACTCGCCTGTAACCTTGCTGTTCCGGTTTTTCGCGCGTTTAACGCTCCAAATCAGATCCAGAACGTGTGTAACCACCCAATATCATCCCAAACACTATCCTAAACATGTTTAACCCAAAATCCTTCGTTTAACCTCGTATAATCAGTCCTGCATGCAACCAAGTAATCCAAACACCTATTCACATAGCATGCAACATCATACTAACACGCGTAATCATAACCCTAATATCCAATTACTGAGATTTCTATCATCATACTATCAATATCAATACTGATCTATCATAATAACATATCAAATCATCATCATGAATCATAAAAACCCTAGCTTTCTAATCATACACACCCATAATGCATGCATATTAGTTATAATCCGATTAACAACCCTTATTGACGATTTTCAGAAAGCATTTTCGTTTAAGAACAGGTCTGGACCATTAGGGATTAATTAAAAACGTTTATAAAGGGTTATGGATGAAAATCAAACCTTAGGATTATGAAAATATGATGATTCAAGCTTGAAACCTTGAGTTTTGATCAAAAATCGCCTTCCAGAGGTTGTTTATGTGTTGGGGCGGGTTATGGGACGACTAGGGTTGGTATAATGAAGTTTAGGAGGTTAAGTATGGTATTTATAGTCGTTTTTAGTCGTCCAGCCCGTTACTAGCGAGTATGCAGCAGTTTCAGGCGATTAGGAATCCTAATCGCCTGATTGTTCAGGCAATTGGGGCCTACTCGCCCCTAAGGGCACACGAGTAGCCCCTACTCGCCCCTAAGTTTGCCTACTCGCCTCCCCTATAGGCGATTAGGCCTTCCTACTCGCCTATAGGGGCTGGTTTCGTGTGTTTTGCGCGTTAAACCCCGTTTTAACATATGTTAATACATATTCACGTACCGACAAGTCATATAATGATTGTAAACACATAACACAAGTAAATACACATATTTACACTCGTTCACCAATTCCCGGGACTCGAGACTCGTACGTTCCGTATGTCCTGACGATCCTACAAATCGTCACCGTTTGTACACTTGGTTAAGGACTGACATCTAACGAACCTCTAGACCAACATCCAATGATCTTCTAGACTAACCAATAGTTCCCGAACCATAACCCGACTTAACTAACCCAGTTAAGTACAATATACGCGTGACTCGCTAAGGTAGACTTTCATCTAGACAACGTTGTTAACCAGAATTTGCCGGGTGTCACATCATCCCCACGTTAAAAGAATTTTCGTCCCGAAAATTGCACAAGCACCAAAAGAACAAAGGAAATAACGAAGGAAACAAACAAAAAGATAGAAACCAAAAGAGAGATTTACCCGAGTTGTCACATCATCCCCACGTTAAAAGGAATCTCGACCCGAGATTCATTCAGCTGCCGAAGAGACATGTCTCGACTCGAACGCTTCCTTAGGAAAGAGATGGGGATACTTAGACTTCATCTGATCCTCCCGTTCCCACGTATATTCCGGTCCCCGGTTCGAGTTCCACCGAACCTTAACGATACGAATCTTGCTGTGACGTAGGCTACGAATCTTGTAATCAAGGATCTCCACAGGTTCTTCCACAATCCGAAGACGATCATCAACCTTGATCTCTTCTAGTGGAACGATGAGAGACTCGTCAGCCAGACACTTCTTCAAGTTTGACACGTGAAAGACGTTATGTACGTTACCGAGCTCCGTCGGTAGATCAAGTCGATATGCCACCGGCCCAATCCGTTCCAGGATCGTAAATGGGCCGACATACCGCGGATTGAGTTTGCCACGCTTCCCAAAGCGTATGACGCCCTTCCACGGTGAGACTTTTAGAAGTACCTTGTCATTGACTTGGAATTCCAGTGGTTTGCGACGCTGATCAGCATAACTCTTTTGCCGGTCCCGTGCCGCCGCCAACCGATTTCGAATCTGTACGATCTTTTCCGAAGTTTCGTACACTAGTTCAGGCCCAGTGAGTTGACTCTCACCCACTTCAGCCCAACAAAGAGGAGAACGGCATTTCCGTCCGTACAGTGCTTCGAACGGAGCAGCCTTGATGCTCGTGTGATAACTGTTATTATACGAGAATTCTACTAACGGCAGATGAGCTTCCCAACCCTTTCCAAAATCGATCACACACGCCCGCAGCATGTCTTCTAAAGTTTGAATCGTGCGCTCACTCTGACCGTCAGTCTGTGGATGATAAGCCGTACTCATGTCTAGTTGGGTACCCAAAGCCTTGTGCAAAGACTTCCAGAAGTGAGAAGTAAAATGGGAGTCACGATCCGAGATAATAGAAACTGGCACCCCGTGCTTAGAAACAACTTCCTTCAAGTAGAGACGAGCCAAACGATCCATGGTGTCGGTCTCTTTAATGGCAAGAAAATGAGCTGATTTCGTCAACCGATCGACAATCACCCATATCTCGTCATTCCCGCTTGGTGATTTAGGAAGTTGTGTGACAAAATCCATAGTAATCCTTTCCCATTTCCACTCCGGAATTTCAGGTTGTTGCAAGAGACCCGACGGTTTCTGGTATTCTACCTTGACCTTAGCACAGGTCAAGCATTTGCTCACGTATGAGGCTATGTCCGACCTCATGTTTGGCCACCAGTAAAGCACTTTCAGATCTTGGTACATTTTATCCGAACCAGGATGAATAGAATACCGGGACTTATGAGCCTCATCAAGGACAAGCTCCCGTAGTCCCCCGAATAAAGGAACCCATATGCGTTCTGCGAAATAGTGCAGGCCATCAGGCCTTCGTTCGAGGTGCTTGTCGGCACCGTGCATAGTTTCAGCTTTAAGGTTTTCCTCCTTCAAAGCTTCTAACTGGGCAGAACGGAGTTGATCAGGTAGTGATGAATGAATAGTGAGCTGCAACGCCCGAACGCGACGAGGTTTAGTAGATTCCTTCCTGCTCAAGGCGTCTGCTACAACATTCGCCTTGCCAGGATGGTACTTTATGGCACAATCATAGTCGTTCAAAAGTTCAATCCAACGACGCTGCCGTATGTTCAAATGTTGTTGGTCGAAAATGTGTTGGAGACTCTTGTGATCGGTGTAGATGGTGCATTTGGTACCGTACAAGTAATGTCTCCAAATTTTCAACGCGAATACCACGGCACCCAACTCCAAGTCATGAGTTGTGTAGTTCTTCTCGTGCACTTTGAGTTGACGAGAAGCATACGCAATCACTTTCTCGCGTTGCATCAACACGCAACCGAGTCCATGAATGGAAGCATCACAGTAAACAACAAAATCATCAGGACCCTCAGGTAAAGACAAAATAGGAGCAGAACACAGTTTAGACTTCAGTTCTTCAAACGCTGACTCTTGTGGTTCACCCCAGTCGAACTTCCTATCCTTCTGAGTGAGAATGGTGAGGGGTTGAGCAATCTTCGAGAACCCCTGAATGAAACGACGATAATAGCCCGCAAGGCCTAGGAATTGCCGTACCTCAGTTGGCGTCTTTGGTGCTCCCCAGTCCTTGATCGCTTCGATTTTAGCTGGATCGACATGAATCCCTAGTTCATTAACCACATGTCCTAGGAATTGAACTTCGCGTAACCAAAAGTCACACTTTGAGAACTTGGCGTAAAGTTGTTCCCGTCGCAAGAGTTCCAAAACTAACCGCAGATGTTCCCCGTGTTCGGTCTCGTTCTTGGAGTAGATCAGAATGTCATCAATAAACACAATGACGAACTTGTCCAAATATGGTTTACAGACGCGGTTCATCAAGTCCATGAAAACCGCCGGTGCGTTCGTAAGACCGAAAGGCATGACCAAGAATTCGAAATGGCCATAACGTGTTCGAAAAGCAGTCTTTGCAACGTCAGCCTCCCTGACGCGCAGCTGGTGATAACCGGACCTCAAATCGATCTTGGAATAATAACTAGAACCCTGAAGCTGGTCGAATAGATCATCAATACGTGGAAGAGGATAACGGTTCTTGACGGTCAATTTGTTCAGTTTTCTGTAGTCCACACACAATCGGAAACTTCCATCCTTCTTCTTAACAAATAGAATCGGGGCTCCCCAAGGGGAAGAACTTGGTCGGATGAAGCCCTTGTCCAAGAGTTCCTGTAACTGACTAGACAACTCCTGCATCTCGGGGGGTGCAAGACGGTAGGGGGCCCGAGCAATAGGAGCAGCCCCTGGTACAAGATCAATACCGAATTCGACTTGACGATGAGGAGGAAGACCAGATAAATCATCGGGAAAAACATCAGGAAACTCGCGTACCACCGGAATGTCGTCGATCTTCTTCTCATCCCCAGAGGAAACAGATAAAAGTGCCAAAACGGCTGGATAACCCTTTCGAAGACACTTAAGGGCTTTCATGCTAGAGATGATGTTTAGCGGAACACCACCCTTGATACCGTACACAGAAAGGAATTCTCCATCAGGGAGAGGAATCCGAATAACCTTATCGTAACAGACGATCTCCGCGCGATACAAAGATAACCAATCCATTCCTACCACAACGTCAAAACTACCCAATGGTACCGGCATAAGGTCGATGGGGAACGATAAACCCGACAACTCTAATTGACACTCCCGAAGGACACTAGTAGCTTCAATCGTTTTACCGTCAGCCAACTCAATAATATACTTGGTCTCTAATGGTACGGGTACTACATCTAGCAGTCGACTAACATCCGTGGATACAAAACTCTTGTCGGCACCAGAATCAAATAACACGCTAACAGAACGATTATTGAGAAGAAACGTACCGGTGACTGTGTCGGGGTCCTGTCTAGCCTCAGCGGCTCCAATGACGAAGGCACGTGCATTTCTGCCGCCGCCCCCGTTGCTCCCATTCCCGTTGTTCCCACCCTGCTTCAGTTTTGGGCAATCCTTCTTGTAATGCCCAGTGTCACCACAGTTGTAGCATCCTTGTTTCCCTGTAGTCCCCTGAGTAGTCGGAGCTGAGCTGTTGGTCGGAGCCTGAGTCGATGGAAGTGTAGCCCGACAATCTTTAGCATAATGTCCTGTTCGCTGGCAGCGGTGACAACGGTTACTGTCGCAGTTCCCTTGGTGATGGCGTCCACACTTGTTGCATTTGGGCAGTTTTCCCGCATAACCACCCTGCTTGTTACCCGAAGAAGATGAACCCCCATTATCAAACCTTTTACCCTGCTGTGCAGACCCAGATCCTTTCCCGTCATTTTCCCACTTGCGCTTATTGTTCTCTGGAGCCTTAACAGTCGAACCTTTCGCAGGTAAAATCCCCTCATTCACCTTTAAGTTGGTCATCCTATGGGCCGATCGAACTACCTCCGCATACGTAGGATGATTTCCAGCAGCCACTAACCCTGCAATTTCCGGTACTAACCCTGAGACATAGTGTTCAATCCTACGATATTCTGGCACGTGCAGATCGGGACACAGCACTGCCAACTCATTCCGCCTCACCGTATACTTCTCAATTTCCGACCCAGTCATCTTGAGGTTCCACACCTCATGCTCCAGCTTCTGTACCTCTTCCCTCGGACAATACTCACGCTTCAGCAACTGCACAAAATTCTCCCATGGCATAGCATATGCCTCCCCAATACCCATGTTCTGGGTGATGCCATTCCACCAAGTCAATGCCACGTCCTGAAATAACGCAGCAGAATACTTTACCCGATCTTCTGGGAGACAGTTACACATCAGAAATACTGACTCCACTTTCTCCAACCACCTAAGCAAGCTCACTGCACCCTCAGTGCCAGAGAATTCCTGGGGCTTACAGTCCCGGAACATCTTGTAGGTGCACATGGGTGGGGGTGGGTCAACAGGACCACCTGAAATGAAACGTATGAGAAACCACGAAGAATGTAACCAAGGTTCACCAATGAGGCAAAGAAAATGGATAAAACAACTTACCACCACCGTTGTGCCCTAACTGAAAGGCAGCTTGGAGCAAGTTGTTCAGATCAGCCTGTGATAGGTTAATACCTCCACCACGACCACCAGCACCACCGCGACCACCACCACGTCCACCATTGCGACCACCTCCACGTCCTCCACGCACTCCAGACATGATTCTGGCAGAAAGAACGAGAAAATTTAGTTTCGCAGTTAAAGATGACCACTAATGTTCACAAGATCAAAGCTAGATCCAATCCAGGACTATCCCCTTAAACCCAGAGCTCACTAGGGCTTCCATGCATTTCGTTTTATGATTTTGTGTGCACCCAAAATGATAAAACGCTCTACATGGTCCTCCAAGTGTTCTCCTAGTTCAAAGTTCAAATCACCGAACATAGACTCTTAGCTACACACCGTAATACCACGGTAGTTTATGACAAGTGTTTCTATTGGAGTGCGAAAGGGAGATGTCCGAGCCTTGGACAAATCTCAAGAGCACACGAGTTACCCCAATAGACTACACTGCCTAGAAAACAAGTAACCCAACCTAAGATAGAACGGATGATGTAACGTAGAAAGACCAATGATTTAGAGACACCCCGACAAGACCATACGTAAACCACTATAACGTTTAGTACCATGTGATCGTCTAGTGTGTGCGACTCGGCTATAGACTAGACTCTACATGCAGTCCTAGTTCACTATAACCATTGGCTCTGATACCAATCTGTCACACCCTCAAAATCCACTTGCGGAGTTTTACCGCGAGGCACATGACAAACCAGGATCCAAACCAACGATCACAATAAACAACTCTAAATGAATATAAATGCAATTTCAAAACATAGTTTAAAAATCCCGTTTACAGCGGAAGCTTATTCAAAAACAATATCTCAATAATGAAACAATAGTTCAACGTTCAAAAGACCATGCAACCCTAGTAAGACGCCGTGCAGACGCGTGCGCCCTAGTCCAGTCGTGCTACCTTAGCGACCTGAGAAAACATGTAAAAGTTTACGTCAGCACAAAAATGCTGGTGAGTTTACAGGTTTTGTATCCAAGTACCAAGTCCACCTGTCCATACTATAATAATCGAAAACCAGTATACGCTAGCTAGGCGTACGTTTTGTTACTACCACGATTGGAAAACCATTACTAACGCGAATACCAAAAGTATGCCCGATGTAGTTCCTGTTGTTCCTGTTGTTCCTGTTTGAGACAATATGCACCCGCCGACCCTCCAAGTCGACGAGCGGGGTTGGTCACTCCCAATAGCGCTATTCACATTTCCCCGTTGTGCAAACCCGCACATTCATGGTTCCCCCCGGGACTTCCAAAGATCGTGTAGTACACAATAGAAACCCATAGTATGACAGTAGTTACCAAATAATCGTTTTAACACATGTTTTCTCCCCCGAAAGTATAAAACCAGTTTAAAAGAGGGGCCGTAAACTCACCTTAAGTTGCGTTACTCCTTAACCCGAGTAAACTCAGCTGCTATGCTAGTCCCGTAAAGCGGCGACCTAACATACGACAGTTACAAGTACTTAGACTAATAACCCGCAGGTTAATTAGTCCCTAGATGTCCAGACCATAACCAAGTTCGTTTGAAAACACCGTGACTGTTTAACTGACCCAAAGTACAAGACTCGACATCCCATTGGTGACCCGAGACTCCCCGTGTTATGTTTACGCTCCAAAACATACAATAACGCAAGTACACTTAACATACGTTAACGCACAACAAGTTATAGCACATAGTTCACGTATCACCGAAATACATCCAAATATATGTTACCAAGTTATTAGACATGTTACGGGGTTCCTAGCATGTTACTACATGTTAAATCGGGTCTCGGAATGCTAATTTACACTTACAGCAGCAGTACACGCGATTAGGAAAAGTCAACTAGCAATTAGGTTGGTCAACTAGCAATTAGAAACCCTACTCGCCTCTATTATAGGTGATTAGGAGCTACTCACATGAACTTACTAGCAATTAGGGCTATTCACATGAACTTATAGGCAATTAGGGCTATTCACATGAACTTATAGGCAATTAGGGCTATTCACATGAACTTATAGGCAATTAGGGCTAATCACCTGATCTTTCACACGAGTAGGCCTCTACTCGCCTATGTTATAGGCGATTAGCACCCTACTCGCCTATAACATAGGCGATTAGGAATGCTACTCGCCTGTAACCTTGCTGTTCCGGTTTTTCGCGCGTTTAACGCTCCAAATCAGATCCAGAACGTGTGTAACCACCCAATATCATCCCAAACACTATCCTAAACATGTTTAACCCAAAATCCTTCGTTTAACCTCGTATAATCAGTCCTGCATGCAACCAAGTAATCCAAACACCTATTCACATAGCATGCAACATCATACTAACACGCGTAATCATAACCCTAATATCCAATTACTGAGATTTCTATCATCATACTATCAATATCAATACTGATCTATCATAATAACATATCAAATCATCATCATGAATCATAAAAACCCTAGCTTTCTAATCATACACACCCATAATGCATGCATATTAGTTATAATCCGATTAACAACCCTTATTGACGATTTTCAGAAAGCATTTTCGTTTAAGAACAGGTCTGGACCATTAGGGATTAATTAAAAACGTTTATAAAGGGTTATGGATGAAAATCAAACCTTAGGATTATGAAAATATGATGATTCAAGCTTGAAACCTTGAGTTTTGATCAAAAATCGCCTTCCAGAGGTTGTTTATGTGTTGGGGCGGGTTATGGGACGACTAGGGTTGGTATAATGAAGTTTAGGAGGTTAAGTATGGTATTTATAGTCGTTTTTAGTCGTCCAGCCCGTTACTAGCGAGTATGCAGCAGTTTCAGGCGATTAGGAATCCTAATCGCCTGATTGTTCAGGCAATTGGGGCCTACTCGCCCCTAAGGGCACACGAGTAGCCCCTACTCGCCCCTAAGTTTGCCTACTCGCCTCCCCTATAGGCGATTAGGCCTTCCTACTCGCCTATAGGGGCTGGTTTCGTGTGTTTTGCGCGTTAAACCCCGTTTTAACATATGTTAATACATATTCACGTACCGACAAGTCATATAATGATTGTAAACACATAACACAAGTAAATACACATATTTACACTCGTTCACCAATTCCCGGGACTCGAGACTCGTACGTTCCGTATGTCCTGACGATCCTACAAATCGTCACCGTTTGTACACTTGGTTAAGGACTGACATCTAACGAACCTCTAGACCAACATCCAATGATCTTCTAGACTAACCAATAGTTCCCGAACCATAACCCGACTTAACTAACCCAGTTAAGTACAATATACGCGTGACTCGCTAAGGTAGACTTTCATCTAGACAACGTTGTTAACCAGAATTTGCCGGGTGTCACACCTTCTTCTTGAGAGTAACCTTGTACTACCAGTCTTGCCTTGTTCTTTATAATCATACCAGCCTCATCTTGTTTGTTCCTAAAAACCTATCTTGTGCCAATTGGTTGCTTGTTTGGTGGTAAGGGACAGATTTCCCAAACCTGTTGTTTTTTGAATTGAAGCAACTCATCTTGCATGGCTTGTACCCAGTTGTTGTCTTTGAGGGCTTCTTGGTACTTTTTAGGTTCCAACTGAGAAATAAATGCTGAAAAGAAGCAAAAGTTGGAAAGCTGGTTTCTGGTAAGAACACATGATGCAATATCACCCATGATTTGTTCAAGTGGATGATCTTTGTGTTCAATCAGTTGTTGTAAACCACTAACAGGTGTAGGAGGCTCTTGTACTTCATCAAACAAACCACTGAGGTTTATAATGTCGGATTCAGCAGTTTCAGTATCTTCAGTAGTTTTAGGTGCTGAAGCAGATGTTTGAGTTTGTACATCAGCAGTTGTTGAATCAGAAGTTTGTGAAACTTCTAATGGTTTGGAAGTTGACTTAATGACTGTTTGAGGAGTCCATGGTGCTGGATCCTCATCATCAAACCTTTGATCACCATAATAAGTAGGTTTTGATGAAGTAACAGTCTTTTCAGGTCCAAAATAGAAGTTGTCAAGGTCAAAAAGTTCAGCAGGATGTGCTACATAAGAGTGTGTTTTGACTCATTGAACTTGACATTCAGTGTTTCTTCTACTATCCTGGTTCTTGAGTTAAAAACCTTGTAGGCTTTTCTTGTGGAAGAGTAACCAAGAAAGTAACCTGAATCAACTTTGGCAGCAAACTTTGAAATAGATTCCTTAATGTTCAAGATGAAACATTGACACCCAAAAGCCCTGAAAAAGGAGATAAGGGGCTTCATGCGATGAAGAACTTCATAGGCAGTCTTGGAATGCCTCTTGATAACAAGGACTCTATTTTGAACATAACATGATGTGTTAACTGCTTCTGCCCAAAAGTATAATGGTAGGCCAGAATCAGCTAGCATTGTTCTTGCTCCTTCAATTAAAGTTCTCTTCTTCCTTTCTACTACACCATTTTGTTCAATAGTTCTGGGAACACTGAATTGTCTAATAATCCCTTTAGACAAACAGAATTCATCCAGAGTTTTGTTCCTGAACTCTGTCCCATTATCACTTCTAATGGTTTTGACAGGTAGAGAGTATTGTTTCTCTACTTGTAGAATGAAGAACTTGATGATTTCAGCAGCCTCATCCTTGGAAAATAAGAAGAATACCCATGTAAATCTTGAATAGTCATCAATGATGACTAAGCAGTACTTCATCTTACCAAGGCTCATTTACAGGTCCAAATAAGTCCATATGGAGTAGTTGAAGACATGCATTTGTTTTTGATTCTTCAATAGACTTATAGGAGGACTTATGTTGTTTTCCCTTTAAACAGGATACACAGTGTTCTTGACACTGGTATACCTTTAAAGGTAGACCTCTGACAAAGCCCATTTTTGTGACTTTATTTATGGTTTTAAAGTTCACATGGCTAAGTCTCCTGTGCAAGAGATCAGTCTCTGAAGTTGATGCCTTTGAGAAGAAACAGGCAGTGTTGTTCAGTACTTTGTCTTTTTCAATGTCCACTGCATAGACATTGCCACATCTTTTGGCTATCAACAAAGTGTGATCTTCAATGATCTTCTCTATCAACTTCTGGCCTTCTGGTGATATGATCTTGCATGCTGTCTTTGTGAAAAAGGAAGAATATCCTTTATCACACATTTGTGACACACTCAGCAAGTTGTACTCAAGGTTTTCAACCAGATTGACCTTGTCAAACTGTATTTTGCCAGAGGAGACATTGCCATGTCCTAGCACATATCCCTTAGCATTGTTCCCAAAGGATACAGATCCTTCTCTTTGACTGATAAAATTGTTTATTAGGTATCTGCATCCTGTCATGTGCATTGAGCCTCCACTGTCTACATACCAAATGCTATTTAAGCCTATGGAAACTCTCTGCACAAGATAGCAAATTAGTTAGATTTAGGAACCCAAGCCAGTTTGGCTTTGGGTTTGCTCTTGAGAACATTTACAGTTTGTTCTTGACCAAGTTGAGGAATCCATGTCTTTTTGGCAATGGATTTTTCATTAAGAGCAATGGTGGTATCCTTTTGAGGACCACCATCAACTTTGGTCATCAGTAGTTGTACCATGTTCATGAGATCTTTGATCTCAGCAGTTTGTGAAACTGCTGATGATTTAGGTCTAACTACTGAAAGAGAATTTTGAGAAAAAGATCTTTGTTGAGATTTTGTCTTTTTCTGAGAAAAGGTTTTTAGTGGTTGTTGTTTCCTGGGAGAAAAATTTTCTACATAATCATTTCTGATTTGTTTTCCCACAACCAGTTGTTGAGTTTTCT
Organism: Ambrosia trifida; assembly: GCA_028751855.1. Lineage (NCBI taxonomy): Eukaryota > Viridiplantae > Streptophyta > Magnoliopsida > Asterales > Asteraceae > Ambrosia > Ambrosia trifida. The sequence goes on from CM054128.1 coordinate 109,014,139, forward strand.
TGTTGTACTGAATACCTTTTCTGTATCTACAAAATTCTGTCTTGTGGTTGAACAGACCACAGATTTCACATTCTTTTGTCTTTTCTTTCAAAGACAAGTTTCTGACTGTATTGATTGGTTTTAGGTCATTAGTAGTTTTCAGGTTCTCAACTCCTGATGTAGTTAAAACTACTGATGGCTTAAAGTCAGAATTAATCAGTACCTCTGCAGAACTTTCTTTGTGAGTTTTTAGAAAGTTTTCATGAAAAGATGTGCATTCATTCTCTTCAGAAGTTTCACCTGAAATAATTTTTCTCCCATCTTCAGTAGTTTTGGGGGAAAAATCTGTTGGTGTTTCAGTGTGATTGTACCCTATGCCAAACCTAACATTTGAAGCACTTTGTTTGTTTAGCAATAGTTGGTACCCTTACAAGATTCAACCCATTTTTCACATGTGACCTTGGTGTCATCAAGCTCTTGTCTGACATTTCCTAGGTCATTTATCATGATTTTAATTTGTGCTTGGGTTTCAATAGCAGTGTTAGTTAATTTAGAAACTTCTTTTGTTTTTGCAGAAAGTTTTCTTTCTAAATCACATTTTATCTGAGTGAATTTTCTCTCAGAGTCATTGGCTTTCCCTTGTAAGTGCACATTAGTCTCTCTTATGAGAGCAAAAGATTCTTTGCAAGAAGTTGAACAAAGTTTTGTCAAAGATTCTTTAGATACCTGTGACAAGGCAGATTTTGAGGTGCATCCCTCAAATGCCATTAAGGCAAAGTTCTTTCTGCCATTGTCAGGCTCTCCCTAGTTGATGTCAAACATCTTGTTGTCTGCATCAGGGTTACCCTGAAGTAAATAAACTTTGTTGTGAGGGTTGCTGAGTCTGTGGAGGTGATTGAGCAGCTGGAAAGGGAGGGATTGATTGTTGGCTCTGCATCTGTTGAGCAGGCATCTGTACATATTGTACTTGTGGCACATATTGGTGTTGTGGAGCTTGTGCCTGTACAAAATGTGCACTCCCTTGTGTTCCATTATTCCTGTTATAATTGGGGTTAAAATTATTTCCAGACTGAGATTGGTTAAAGCCAGAGCTTCTACACTCTCTAGCAAAGTGTTCCAACTTTTGACACTTGTGACATCTAAGTTTAGATTTGTCAAAACCAATTTTTGTTGAACTGTTGAGTCGTGGAAACTTCCTTCCTGGCCTTTTGTAAAATTTATTTGTTTTTAAACTTAACATGGCCAGTTGGTGTAGAATATCCATTTCTTCTAAGTCATCACTGCTGAAATTTTTTAAATCATCCATGATAAAACACATGTTATCAGCAGTTTGACTAAAATCATTATTGTCATAACCTGGGAATGATCTTTCAGATGAGATCCTAGCAGTTATGTCAATATGATCAAAAGATCCAAAACTATTTGAACAAGTTGGTGAGTGTTGTCCCAATAGTGCTGTAGTACCTGGTAGATAGTCATCAGCAGTTTTGCCAGAACTTTGTAACTTTTTCTTTTGATCAATTTCTCTTTCAAAAGTAAGTAATCTCCCATGAAGTTTTGTAAGAGTGAGGGAGCTAAGGTCTGGTGAAGATCTTAATACTATAGAGTATGTTTCCCATTTTTCAGGTAAAGACCTTAAAAATCTATGAAGCATAGATACAGTTGTGTAGGTCCGACCATTTAATTTTAGCTCAGATATTAATGAGGAGAATATTTCAAATTGTTGTGTTAAAGTTTCCCCATTAATGTGAGCAAAAGTTTCATATTGTTGAGCCAGGATTTCTCTGGTGTTGGCAATCACCTCTTCAGTTCCTCCAAACTGTTCTTTAAGGCAGTCCCAAAGCTCTTTGGCACTATCACAATGTAATAGGCCAGAGTAGATTTCATTTGGGAGTGCCATTTCCAACATAGAGAAAGCTTTAGCATCAAGCTCAAGGTTTAGGAAATCATCGTCTGTATAGTCTTTTGGGTCTTTTGGAATTTCTTCTTTAGTTTCAAGATTAATATTTACTGGTTTATGAGGACCATATATCATAGATTTCCAGCAACCTGTGTTGGTCTGTGATAAGGTATGTGCCATTCTCCTTTGCCAGATGTTATATTCATTTCTTACTAGCATAGCAGGTTTATTGGCAGAACCAGTATTATGAGGATCCATTTTAAAGAGTATTGATTTGTCAAATATCTCTTAAAGTGATGGATGTTGATAAAAGTGAGCTTATAATCCTTTATTGAATATCAATAAGAGCCTGTGTCTGATTCTCAATGTGTTAGATTGATATGTGATCAGATAAACCAGTGCTCTGATACCAATTGTTGGATCAGGAATGCTCTTTGTATGAACTTGCTAGTGAACACTCAGGTGTTTAGCAAGTTCTTAATCAGTGATAGCACAGCGGAATGATATGAGTTTAAAGCTACACTTATCAACAGGAGTTATTACTCCCCCTGGACGTTTGATAAAGCTAAAGACAAGTATTTAATGAGAATCTAAGAAATGAATGAGAATGAACACTTAAACAGATTCTCAGTAAATGAAATGGTAATGACAATGATAAGCTTTGAAGGATTTATGTATTAAAAATCAATGTCTAAAACGGAGGGATGAACCCATCTATTTATAGACTTTACAAATACATGAACCTTGCCAAAAAGCAAGTTCAGAGACAAGTTGCAACAAGTTGCAATCTTGAAACTTGTACAAAAAGTAAAAATAATACTAAACTAATAAACTACTGATACAAAAGGCAGTGGAAAAGATCTTCTCATAAGTACTGATGAATGACAAACTACTGATGAGTAGTTTGTCTTCAGTAGTTCTTCAGTAGAAATGTCTGGTTTGAACTTCAGAACTTCTGATGACTTTTCTTCTTCACTACTTGTGTAATCTCTTCTTCAGCAGTTTGATCTTCATTCTTCAGTAGTTCTATACTTAGAATATTTTGACAGAAGTGAATTAGACTAAGGTTTGCAAAAGTGGTTTCACCAATCCTTTTTGTCCTAACATGACATCAACCCACCTTCAAAATTTTGATTAGTAAATTACACAAACACAAAAAAAATAAAAATAAAAAATAATAATAATAATAATAAACACATTTACATAAATTACATAAAATTCATCACAAAATAAAGATGGGTTTAAGTCATAACATCAATTAGTTGAATAAATTATCAGTCAACCAAATAGATTGAATAACATAACAAACACTTATACAAATAGCCAGTAAACAAAAAAACATATCTTGATACAAGCTTATACATCTGAAATAAGATCCCAAAAGTGTGATGGAAAACCCTAGATCGGTAATCAAAATTAATTGGTACAAAACAAACCTTCATTGAAGTTGAAACTCTACAAAAGATTAAAAAAACATACCTTGATATAAGCCATTCGGAGTCAACACGCTAAGACATCGACAGTTAAGAAGAAAAAAAACTAACAGCAGAACATGAAGAATTGGACACCTAAATTTTTTGAAGGGGTAGTGGCGGGGGTTTATAGTGGTTGTGGTGTTGAGGTTATAGTTTTCTAAAGAGAAGTAGAGTAGGAGTAACATTAAAACGAAGAATATGAAGTGAAGAGGAGAGAACCGTTGAACATCCCTCCACTTTTAATAAACATTAACATCATTATTGATGAATAAAAGACTCATTTACCCTTATAAAAATGCATCAAGTGTTTGTACTATAAAGATAAAATAATGTAATTGTAACATTGTATAGAGTTTCAAACCGTAGCATTTTAGCTAACCATAAAGATAAAATAATGTGTTTGGTATATTTCATATTGTTTTTATAGAATTAGAATTTATGTTGCCATATATTTCTGCCAAATGACCATAAGGAATAAGCAATTGATGGAAAATATCATTAAAAGACAACGTGATTAGACATGTCTCTATATGAACGACATTAAAATACAACCCGAATCGACATATTTCCATATGAATAGGTTGAACTTCCAAATAAAGAAAGTAGTACTAACAACAAAACTTGAATTTGACATCAACCCACCTGCAAAATTTTGATTAGTAAATTACACAAACACAAAAAAATAATAATAAAAAAATAAAAAAATAATAATAAATACATTTACATAAATTACATAAAATTCATCACAAAATAAAGATGGGTTTAAGTCATAACATCAATTAGTTGAATAAATTATCGGTCAACCAAATAGATTGAAAAACAAAACAAACACTTATACAAATAGCCAGTAAACAAAAAAATACCTTGGTACAAGCTTATACATCTGAAATAAGATCCCAAATGTGTGATGGCAAACCCTAGATCGGTAATAAAAATTAATCGGTACAAAACAAACCTTCATTGAAGTTGAAACTCTACAAAAGATTAGAAAAAAAATACCTTGATACAAGCCATTCGGAGTCAACACGCTAAGCCGTCGACGGTTAAGAAGAAAAAAAACTAACAGCAGAACATGAAGAATTAGACACCTAAATTTTTTGAAGGGGGTAGTGGTGGGGGTTTATAGTGGTGGTGGTGTTGAGGTTCTAGTCTTCTAAAGAGAAATAGAGTAGGAGTAGCATTAAAACGAAGAATATGAAGTGAAGAAGAGAGAACCGTTGAACTTCCCCCACTTTTAATAAACATTAACCTCATTATTGATGACTAAAAGACTCATTTACCCTTATAAAAATGCATCAAGTGTTTAAGCAATCTAATTTGTTTTCTTAAATTTTCCAAGTATCCCTCTTACATGCTTTATAATATAGTGTAGGATCGACGAATGTGTCACCCGACAATCACGAGGGTTATATTCAAGGTGCGGAATCCCTTGAATATGTCTTAATAACATAAACAAATATGAAACAATGATAAACGAGCAATTACAACACACAAACGGGTCAAAAAATTCACGTTTATATCATTAAAACAGAGCACGAGTGTTACAATGATCAAACCAAGCAATCTCAGACCTGGGGAGGGTGTTTGGAGAGTGTGTGTGGCAAGAACTAATGATTAGGGCAATGATTGGGCCTATTTATACCTCCCGTACTCGTACAGGTCAGTATACGCGAGTAGGATGCTATAAGACATGTTATATAGGCGATTAGGGCCATAATCGCCTATAGAGACCCCTACTCGCATGAACAGTGATATCTTATAGAGTTCTATAAGACATGTTCAATCCCATAATCGCCAATAGCCTCCAATACTCCCAAAAACGCGTATAAACGTCTCCAAACACCCCGAAACTCGTCCAAACAACATATATACTAGCCTAGGGACATCATGCACTTACATATAGCATTAAAATACAACCCGAATCGACATGTTTCCATATGAATAGGTTGAACTTCCCACAAAAGAAAGTAGTACTAACAACAAAACTTGAATTTGACATCAACCCACCTGCAAAATTTTGATTAGTAAATTACACAAACACAAGAAAAAAAGATTAATAATAATAATAATAATAATAAACACATTTACATAAATTACATAAAATTCATCACAAAATAAAGATGGGTTTAAGTCATAACATCAATTAGTTGAATAACTTATCGGTCAACAAAATAGATTGAAAAACAAAATAAACACTTATACAAATAGCGAGTAAACAAAAAACATACCTTGATACAAGCTTATACATCTGAAATAAGATCCCAACAGTGTGATGGCAAACCCTAGATCGGTAATAAAAATTAATCGTTACAAAACAAACCTTCATTGAAGTTGAAACACTACAAAAGATTAAAGAAAACATACGTTGATACAAGCCATTCGGAGTCAACACGCTAAGCCGTCGACGGTTAAGAAGAAAAAAAACTAACAGCAGAACATGAAGAATTAGACGCGTAAATTTTTTGAAGTGGGTAGTGGTGGGGGTTTATAGTGGTGGTGGTGTTGAGGTTCTAGTATTCTAAAGAGAAGTAGAGTAGGAGTAGCATTAAAATGAAGAATATGAAGTGAAGAAGAGAGAACCGTTGAACTTCCCCCATTTTTAATAAACATTAACCTCATTATTGATGACTAAAAGACTCATTAACCCTTATAAAAATGCATCAAGTGTTTGTACTTTAAGCAATCTAATTTGTTTTCTTAAATTTTCCAAGTATCCCTCTTACATGCTTTATAATATAGTGTAGGATCGACGAACGTGTCACCCGACAATCACGAGGGTTATATTTAAGGTGCGGAATCCCTTGAATATGTCTTAATAATAGAAACAAATGAAACAATGATAAACGAGCAATTACAACACACAAACAGGTCAAAAGATTCACGTTTATATCATTAAAACAGAGCACGAGTGTTACAATGATCAAACCAAGCAATCTCAGACCTGGGGAGGGTGTTTGGAGAGTGTGTGTGGCAAGAACTAATGATTAGGGCAATGATTGGGCCTATTTATACCTCCCGTACTCGTACAGGTCAGTATACGCGAGTAGGATGCTATAAGACATGTTCTATAGGCGATTAGGGCCATAATCGCCTATAGAGACCCCTACTCGCGTGAACAGTGATGTCTTATAGAGTTCTATTAGACATGTTCAATCCCATAATCGCCAATAGCCTCCAATACTCCCAAAAACGCGTATAAACGTCTCCAAACACCCCGAAACTTGTCCAAACAACATATATACTAGCCTAGGGACATCATGCACTTACAGACTCCCCCTTGGACCAGGCTAGTATACGTACAGAGACTTCAAAAGACATCGTTTATAACAAACACTAACAACTTTACAGACTCAAAAATTGAGAACAAACATAACAAACATAATATAACAAGACACGCAGCATCTTCAGTCTTCATCAAATCGACATCGTCCTGATCCTTGAGAGTCTTGACCAGTCGCATCCAGCATGAACTTTGTTGGCATGACAGAAACGAATCACCCTTTGATACTTCAATGCTTGATCAGCTTTGGCCTTCAAATGCTGTATGGGATATAGGAGCAGTGTCTCCACGTCTTTCTCTGAGCGGTTTATCAGCCACATCGGATCCCAAATCCTGATCTTCCTGCACGGCTTAGGCGAGTTGCTCAAGACAATCACTGCCTCAGTAGTCACTGCATCATAGTGCCAGTAGTAGAACTTGGAGGAAAAGTCTTGCTCGACCAGGACAAGAGGAATCTTTGGTACATAGTTTGGTGGCTTGATCTTATGCTCCCAAATCGGACTTTTGGTGCGAGGATGAATCTTGTCAGTCTTGTATGACTTAGGATATTGAGGCTTGAGGGGTCTCCATTCAGATTGGCTTTCTTTAGCTAGCAGGTTGTAGAAAGTATCCAGGCTGGATTCTTTCTCATAATAAACAGGAAAGTCTAGTCTGATCAGATCTCGGATGTACCAGAAAGGGAGACTGAGGACATTCCGGTAAGGACTGAAGTATAACATACCTTCCTCCCATTTTACGCCCAACATCTTCGTTTTCTCTATGTAAGCCCAACTGATAACATCTCCCGACATCTTCGACAGACGTTTCTTGAAGATAGAAGCTTGTACCGGTCCCTTCTTCTTCTTTTCCTCCTCAGCCAATGGAAACCAATTTGGATATTTCTGCCTGATCTTGTCGTGTCTCTCTTTTACCTTGTCAGGAACAGGAGTAGGATTAGATTTCAGCTTCTCTTCAGCCTCATTAGCCATCTCCTCAGAAATATTAGGAATACCAGTGCCCGTATGATCAACCACATATTTGGGAGTGGGCACACTGATTCCTTCTTCCAAATTTACCTCATTGTTGTCCGGATGCATCTCTGGTAGTGGACTTTGACTCGCACCGGAAGATTCTCCGGGTACGTGTCCATATACCTCTTTCATGTCCTTCGAGGTCATCTTAGGAGGTATATCGCCCTCCTCTAAGTCATACTCTGGTATCTCAGGTGGAGGAAGTAAGTTGCCTTCATCATCATAGGCAAAATAACAGTTCAATGGCTCAACATACTCCACTGGAACTACGGCTTTCTTCATTGCATCCCGTAGTTGCTGAATCTTGCTCTTCATGTGATCAGGCTCCCCCTGAGCAGAAGAACCTGCTGCGGGATCCTTACCTTGTCTATAATGGCTTTTCTTCGTACGTTTAGATCCTGATCCAGCTGATGATCTGCCACCACTTGTGGCTCCAAGATCACCACCATCACCACCCTTACCAGCATCATTATTACCATCATCCGATTCATCATCATCATCGTCCTCATCATCATCTTCTTCATCATCATTATCTTCATCATCATCATCAGCAGCACCAGCCGCAACTTCTGAACTAGTACCACCAGTGATTCTAGGTTGAGTTCTAGTCAACTCATTTAACCTAGCTCTCAGTTCTGTATTCTCTTTCTCAGTTTTGGTGATCCTTCGTTCATTGTTCACATTTATCAGTCGAAGCTTGCTGTTCGAGGCTTCTACACCTGCAAGTCTCTCCAAAGTGTTTTGGTTCGACTGCATCAGCTGCTGATGAGATTCCATTAGCAGCCTGTTCGATTCAATAACCTGCTGATTAGACAATGTAAATGCATCAACTGTCGCTCGCAGCTCTGTATTCGACTGGATTGTTTCCCCGATCAGCTCAAGCATTGCTGTCTCATTCTCTTCAATGTTAGCATTCTTCGTTCTCAACTCAGCTATCTCACGTGTTTGCGTAGCAACTATAGCAGTTAACTCGCTGATCTTTCGCTGAAGTTGTTCGTTTGTAGCAGATGCTGAAGAAGAAGTCTCATCGGTCGACCTAGAAGCCGGAGGTCGGACTTCTTGTCTCATCTTCCTAATCCTGTCACCAATAGGATTGGAAACAATCTATGAACTAGTCGCTGCTTCGGTAACTGAGGCTGGCTCAGTGAAGATTACCAAAGTAGGCATCTCTGGCAGGCATAGCTGCACTAACAGAAATGGGGACTGATGATGTTGTTGTTGTTGTTGCTGCTTGAGAGGATTGAGTGTCTTGAACCCCAAATGCTTCAGGAAGATTAAACCGTCTTTTCCTTGAAGTCTTCTCCATTTGAGGTTTATGAGACATCGTCTTCTTACCTCGAACACTATCCTTCTTAGCAGTCGTCTTATGTCTCTTTGGAGGAGGTGACGTGTCAAGCTCTACATCTAAGTCTGCAATTAAATCCCCTTCTCGCACAACATAGGTGGGATCTTCATTAAGAGCTCTAATCGCAGCTGCACTAGATTTCTCCTCCGCTTCCTTTCTCTTTGCTCTTTGTTGTTTTTCAGCAAAAGTATCGGAGGAATCGCTTTCAGTGTCATCTGAGTCATCATCAGCATCAGTTATGTTAACTGGTGCGTCTTCATCAACAGGTGCCTTTCCTTTATCAGATTGAGAGGCTTCATATTCTTGTGCAGCACCAGAAGGTTCTGAGAAGTCTAGAACATTCGGATCAAATTCATCCTCATTACCTTCAGCCGTATCAGTGGTTCTGCCAGGAGCGTTCTCTCCTAACTCGACTGTCTCTCGCCCTATATCATCCCCCTCTTTAAACACCAACCTGTGAATTCGGAAGTCATCCTCTGAATCGCTATCATCATGTCTCCACCTGTTGCCTGGTGGTGACACATAATCTTCTCTGCACAAGTGCCCATATACCCGTTTGCTTGGAGGATACTCAGATTTCGGTCGGTTCATGTAACTCCTCATCCTGTTCATCTCTTTCTGAGTTATATCTTCAATCACAATAAACTCAGCAGGATTCTTCATCAAGCCAGGTATTTGGCGATCAATAATCATCTGTAGAAACCGAGGATAAACTATGAAAGAAGTCTTCGTCGTCTTCTGTAATATGATCTCTTTCAGATGATGCAGGATCATTTTGGAAAAGTTGAATGGCTTGTTGAGAGTCAAAGCGACTATCGCAGAGGCCAACGTATTCCTAATAGCATCAAAAGTACCTCTTCTCGGACCAATGCACTTCAAAACTACATGTGTGAGATACTTGAGTTCTGGCGGAAGCAGTCCTTTCATGAGCATCTGCTGTTTGTTGACTTTACCCAAGTACTTCATCCTTAGAAAACCTCCACGAATCAGAATGGCGTCAAACACTATGGGATCAGCATCAGTATCGCCAAACTGTAACTCTTCTCGAATGATCTGTTCAGTAATAATGACCTCCTTTCCTTGTATCGAACTGGTGATCACGATCGGAACAGCTTTGTAGTCAACTTTGGCGTTTTGGTAGAACTCCAGCAAGATATCCTTGTATGCAGCGTGCTGCTTGGTTATCAAAAAGTCTATAACGCCCTGAAAAGTCTTGCATTTATCCATGGTAACAGGTCCGAGAAAAGCACAACAGTTGTGCTTGGGAGATGTTTTCGAAATCTCCATCCTGAACAACAAAACACGTTATAAGTATACCAAGCAGATTATATACGCATAAAATGGACACAACGAATAGAAATCGGACAAAACGGACAAACTTTGACGAATTCTTGGTTAACAGGCTGTATCAGGCGATTACAAATTGTAATTGCCAATAACAAGGGACGATTGGTGCTATTCGTGTGAACTTTTAGGCGACTAGATGCCAAGATCCCCCAATCGTGTTACTGTTCACACGATTAGGAGGCCTAATCGTGTGAATAGTGCCCTTGTTCACCACATCACTGTCAATCTTCAAATGGGTCGTTTTGGTTTGAGACTTAGTCACATTTGCACCTAAATGGACCGATTAAGAAAACCCCTTTAAAACATTTCAATATCAGGTCCATTTCTAGGGTCAATTAGACCGGTTTGTAAATTAGGGTTCTTGGTTCATTTGAAATTGGGGCTTTTTGATTCTGAATGTTATGGATTAAAATTTTTGTTCAAATAGAACCTAAGGGTGCCAATTAAGAAACCCTTATCATCATTTATCATCAAACAGCACCCTATAACACTACCCAATCAAGAACACAAAAGCTAGGGTTTTGGTTCATAAAAAACGGATTTAAACCCTTAAAGCTTGATGTTAGAATCTGAAACTTTAAGAAAAGGTTACCTTGATGATATAGAACAATTATACGAGATCAAACTCATACGGGCAGAGATTTGGCTAATTATCAGGTAGGAGGGAACGAATATAGTAAAAGATGTTTGAAAATAATGAAGACAAAACACTGTAACTGTTGGTTTTATACACTGGTTCTATTCGCGTGACTTACTAGCGAGTGGGAGTTCTATCCGCTTGAACCATCGCACGATTAAGATTACTCACCAATAAGAGACACGAGTAGACGTTATAATCGCCATTTAAGTTTGAGCATGTTATAAGTGACCAAAAAGATCCTACTCGCATGGATGTAGGCACGAGTAGAAGCAACTCGTGTGACATATAACACAATTATGTCCTACTCGCATGTCTCAACATACGATTAGGTTAGAATTGCTCAACAGTCACACGATTAGAAGACTGAATGTATAAACTTTTCACACAAATTACCAAATTGCCCCTGCAGCACCAATTCTTTCATTTTTGACCCGTTAAGTTTCAAAACATGCGTTTTTCACCCCGTTTTAACACATGACTCTGATGACGACTCATAACTTTGAAGAACTTTCATTTTCAACCTCTGTACTTAAGAGAAATTACGGTTTTGACCCGGCAAAAAACACAATTTTTAACTAGTTGATTTTCGGCGTTTTATTTTTGAAGAAGTAAGATTACAATGGATTAGGATTCCATCATCGGCAATCAAGAATGATTAACTAAGCATAAATAAAACAAAACGGGAGATCAACTAACTGTACACTACCATATTTTTGCGAGTTTCAACGGTTAGGGAATCATATCAGTGTACGGACTTTACTAGAACCCTTATATTTTCAGTTTTTAGTTTAAATTACCAATGAGCATCCTACAACAACTGCCGATATTGTTGTCCACCTAAACTTAAAATCAAGTTTTATCGCTAGGCACTTTAGATACGTTAAGGTAATATTAAGAATGATGTACAAGGTGTTCCCCGCCACGCGACACATTCCCGTATCAACTCATGCACAAAGCTTCCTCGTAATCGGTGAGTAAGCTGTTGTCATCCGTATTTTACAAGGAATGGACTCAGTGGTGATCAGCTCTGCAGAAACGCTGCAACAGAGAGACCACTTGAGATCCAGACCAGGGTTTAAGTCAAATACCGTATATTTGATTTTTCACGGTACGATGCTTTAGGTATATGATTTGATAGCTTAGAGTGAATTCTCTTTGAGAATAGGGTTTTGGCATATATGAATCTTTTTTGCTCTATTAGGATTCCCGGACGTCTCCTGATCAGAATTTATTCTATTTTTTTTGTTTTTTTTAGGAAACGACATAGAGGCGTCTCAGTTGTAGGCTGCGAACCCAACATACGACACATGTGCCACTCCTATTTATTCTGAGAGACGTCCAGTTCACTCCGGATGTACCAACCTCTTAAAGACCATGAAACCTCGGATTTTGGCATGCTATCAAACAAGATTTCGGTACCAAGACCATATGCCAACGCACGTTGATCCACACATGTTTCAGTTGATTTAGGTTTATATCACCGTGCCGAACTTGGAAATGATTTTGAGCCTACCGACACATCATTGTAGAGGCTACTTATCAGTTCCAATATTTTTAAGATGATAAGAGTCCAGACAGTTCGACTAATTGGTTAATATCATCTTCTCGTTTTCACCAAAGAAACTCATTTTTGCATTTTTCATTCATTTTTTTTATTTTGGGATTTTCTCATCATTTTTTTTTGAATTTTTGCATTTTCTGATGTTTTTGTATTAATCTGAATTTTCTCCCCCTAAAAATCTAAAAATTTGTGAAAAGACAATATTTTTGGATTTTTCTGATTTTTGAAGAAAAGTATTTACAAAATCGATTACCGATGAGGATCTAATCCTGCTTAACTTTAATGTCGTTTAAGATTAACAAGTACTCAAAACGAGGACCGTCAAAAGCTTTGGTGAATAAATCGGCATTTTGGTAATCCGTGTGGATTTTGACCATATCGATAAGTTTCTTTTCATAGCAATCTCGTATGAAATGATACTTAACCAAGATATGTTTCGCCTTGGAATGGTTAACTGAGTCTTTAGCAAGAGCTATAGCGGACTCATTATCACAGTGAATGGGAGTATTAAGAAATTTCAAACCGTAGTCTCTCATTTGTTGCTGTATCCAAAGAACCTGGGAGCAGCAGCTCGATGCTGCTACATATTCCGACTCACAGGTGGATAAGGCTACCGAGGCTTGCTTCTTGCACTGCCACGAGACTAGTCTTGGTCCCAAAAACTAGCATCCAGCCGATGTGGATTTTAAGTCTGTCTTGCATCCGCCATAGTCAGCATCACTAAAAGCGATGAGGTCAAACTTATTGTCATTAGGGTACCATAGACCTTTGGTCAAACAACCCTTTAGATAACGTAAGATCCTCTTCACAGCAACCAGGTGGGACTGTTTCGGCCTTGACTGGTATCTTGATAGTAGGCATGTCGCGAACATTATATCAGGTCTTGATGCAGTGAGGTACATTAGTGAGCCTATCATAGCTCGATAGAGAAAAGGATCAACGGTTTGTCCTTTCTCGTCAGACCCAATCCCGTGATTGGTCTGAATCGGTGTGCCTACTGGAGTAGAGTCTTCCATCTGGAACCGGCTCAAGATGTCAGCAACGTATTTTTGTCGGGTGGATGAAAATCCCCGACTCTTGTTGTTCTACTTGTAGACCGAGGAAGAATTGCATCTCCCCCATCGAGCTCATCTCAAATTTATCCTGCATAAGCTTTTCAAATTCCCTGCACATGACATCATTAGTAGACCCAAAAATAATATCATCAACATAAACCTGTACCAGAAGACGGTCACCACCCTTTTCCTTGGTGAATAAGGTGCAATCCACGAGTCCACGTTTGAACCCGTTGGATATCAGATAGTTGCTAAGCATTTGGTACCATTCACGCGGAGCCTGATGGAGTCCGTACAACGCTTTGTTCAATTTGTAAACTTTTTCGTGATGGAGCGGATCCTCAAAACCCGGTGGCTGAGCAACAAACACCTCTTCCTTCACGATACCATACAGAAATTCACTTTTCACGTCCATTTGATACACCTTAAACCGTTTGTACGAAGCGAAAGCTAAGAACATTCGGATAGCTTCAAGGCGCGCAACTGGAGCGTATACTTCGTTGTCATCTATTCCTTCAATTTGACGGAAGCCGAGGATAACTAATCGAGCCTTGTTTCTAATAATCACCCCGCGGTCATCCCGTTTACACTTGTAGACCCACTTTGTTCCAATTTTCTTCGAGCCTAGAGGTAAGTCAACTAAGTCCCACACCCCTAGCTTTTGGAACTGCTGAAGCTCAGCTTGCATTGCTTCAATCCATGGTTCCTCCCTCAATGCCTCTTGCACAGTTCTTGGTTCAGTTTGAGATACATATAGAGCGAAGGACCAATCGTTCTGATGACTTGCTTTCCTGATTTCCGAATAGAGTGCCAAGGTACTTGTATTATCACTTGGACTAGCATTTCTGAGCTAACTGCGTGTCATGACTCTGCTAGCCGGATCACCAATCACATTCTGCATCGGATGAGTGTCGTGAATCCGAGATTCCAGATGTGCCGGCACTGGATCATCCGAATGCAAATTAAGGTTCTCCAAACATTGAGATAAATTTGTCTCTGCGGCGCTTGAACTAGAGGGAGCAGCGGGTTGCATATTAAAACCTGAGAGATCGATTCGAAGACCTATCCCTGGAGCTGCTGAAGAAGAAGGACCAGCTTGATTGTTTCCTGTCGGAATAACCGGAGCTGTAGTGGTAGATTCACCATTTCCAGCTTGTTCTTCAGTAAGAGTATCATGAGACTCTGCAAAATCCTCGTCTGAAGATGAAGATTCGAGAACCTCTGCTGACGCTTCCTGAAAGACTTCCTCAACTTCTGCTGCTGCGGTTTTACCAGGGGGACTCGTGGATGCAGAGGCATCAGATGGTGCAGGCGCAAGTGCATTCACCACGATCGGACGCATTAGCGGTGAGCTAGCTGTGTTTTCACATTCGTAATACATTTGCGCTATAGCATCATCTACCAAATTCTCCACGTTGAAGGAATCAAATACACTCTTATAATCGAACAACCAATCAGGTCCAACACCGGGTGCATTGGCAGAATAACGTTGAACATCGACATTAAGCCACTCTTCAACGTTGTTGGTTCTTTTGTTGTACACTCTTTTATTGGGAGTGCTGTAACCAACAAAGAAACCTTCTTCTGCCTTTGCACCAAACTTCCCATCGGGATGTATCATGGTGCATGGAGCTCCGAAAGGTTCCAGAAACTCTAAGTTCGGTTTCCTCCGGTTCAGAAGCTCGTAAGAAGTCTTGCCAAGCTTCTTTACCGTTAGAACCCTATTTAGAGTGTAACACGCGCAGTGAACTGCCTCGTTCTAGAATATCACAGGCAAGTTCGAGTCTGTGAGCATTGTCCTGGCTGCCTTTATAAAAGTCCGATTCTTTTTTTCTGTAACCCCATTTTGCTGAGGAGTGTACGGTGCCGTGAATTCATGATTAATACCCTTTTCTGCACATAACGTCTCCATAGCATGATTCTTGAACTCTGTCCCGTTATCGCGTCTGATCCTCCGGATCTTTAGCTGATATAGATTTTCCAGTTTAGTAAACAGATTCCTCAAGTAATCAAAAGTTTCACTCTTGTGCTTCATGCACATAACCCAAGAAAACCTAGAATAGTCATCCGTAACCACTAAGCAGTATAAGTCACCGTTCTTGCTCTTCCGATTGACTGGGCCAAACAGGTCCATGTGCAGTCGTTCGAGAGGTAGACTAACTGAGTTTGTCTTCTTAGGCTTGTGAGACTTCTTTTTCTGCTTCCCTTTCTTGCATGAGACACAGACGTTGTTTAGATGAAAATTTTTAACTAAAACACCTTCCACCAGTTGATTCTGAACAAGATGGATCATTTTTCTCAGGTGGATGTGCCCCATTCGTCTGTGCCACATGATCGATTCCTTTTCTGTCGCCTTAGACAGAAAACAAGTGACTTGACCTTTTGCTGTCATAGCTCGGCTCATATCCAGGACGTATAAGTTGTTGACCCTGGGAGCTGAGATCATGACCCACTCTTTCGGTATCTTAAATCCAGGTTTCAGAATGAAACACGCATTGTCATCAAAGAACACAGTGAACTTTTTGTCACATATCTGTGAGACGCTTAGCAAGTTATGGTCTATTTGTTTGACAAAGCTTATCTTCTCAAAGCTTACAATACCATTACTCATACTGCCTTCTTGTTGGGTCTGCTGACCTGGAGAAGAACAGATGATTGGAAAGCCAAAATATGTTATCTATTTGATCCTTGAATAAACAGTCTTTACAACTTACTTCTCCCAAAAGACTGCTGACCCTAACTACTGTTCTATCCAAACAACTGCTCAACAACTGCTGATACAAAGAACTGCTAAGGAAACAACTGATGAAGAACAACTGCTGACCAAAGGTCTGATGAAGAGCAACAGCAGATACAAGTACTGAAGACCAAAGCACTGCTGGAAGCAACAGCACTTAGGCTTCAGCAGTGGATACAAGATCATCAGAGTTTATCTTTAACAGCTGTTTACTATCAGTGCTTTCAATGTAACAGTAGTTTGTATAGCAGATGTTTAAGTTTGTTATTCTGTTAGAGGTCACTGTCTTAGGTGACGTCAGCCTAGGTCATCAGTGGTTTGAGTCAGTCTATAAATAGAACAGTGCATGTACTGTTCTATTGCATCACACACAAAACATTCTCTCTGACAAACAACTGTGTGATCAGGCTGAGGGGGAGTAACTTGTACGATTGTAATCTTTGAATTAATGAAAGCATTCGATCGAAAAACATTTACTCTCTTGTTTTGATTTACAGTTTATTATTCCGCTGCACTTTCATTCTACTTTCATTCCATTATTATCATCATTTAGTTAAACAATCAAAACAAACAAACTCAGATCCTAACAATTGGTATCAGAGCTTGGTCAATTAAATTCGATCTAACAAATCAATTTAATAATCAGCTCACAATTATTGATATCGTTTGTCAGTTTGATTGAAAACAGAGTAATAGTTTAATTTCGTTTCAACCGTTGTTAAACAGACTTTGTTCTTTTGAAAAATCAGAGAATGGCTTCTATCAATCACGATCCACATAACACTGGCACGAACAACAAGCCACCGATGCTTGTCAGATCTGAATACAATATCTGGCAACGTCGGATGAGCCATGTTCTAGCTCAACAAAACACTGGGTGTTGGAAGTCGGTTATCTTCGGACCACATGTTCCGACTGTGCCGAGTACTGAAGATCCCAAAGTGTTTGAGCCAAAGAAACTTGAAAACTACTCCGACCAGGATTTTCAGAAAATTGAGCTAGATGCTAAGGCCTTCAGTATTGTGGCCATGGCTCTACCCAATGATATATATGCTGGGTTGTTACACTGTAACAGTGCAAAGGAGTTGTGGGATGCACTGAAAGAGCAGTTTGGTGGGACAGAGGAGGTTATTGAAAACAACCGTGAAATACTTAACCAACAATATGAAACATTCAGTCATGTCAAAGGAGAGTCATTAACTCAACAGTTTGAGAGATTTAACTGCTTAATTAGTGAACTAAAATTGGTTGGTCTTACTTACCCTCATTCAACTTTGAACCATAGGTTTTTAAGATCATTACCAGACAAATGGGACACTATTGCAATTGTTATGAGAAACTCAATAGGATTTAAAGACCTATCATTGACCCAGCTTCATGGTAAGCTCTTGACCTATGAAAGAGAGCTTAACCAGAAAAAGAAGCTCCAGGACTCTGGAAAAGTGTCTGATGACTATGTGTTTGGGAATACAGCACTTTTGGGTCATGATGAGGTGCCTGGAAACACAAAGGATCAGAGTTATGATCATTTTATTGACATAACTTCAGGTTTTAACTCAGGTTTTAACTCTGATTCTTATTCACCTAACTATGCTTTCACAGCAAGTGGTGGTGATATACAGGCATCTGATAACATATCCTTTGAGTATGATGACCTGAAATACTTTGACCCTGATGATTTGGAAGAAATGGACATTATGCACCAATTGGCCCTTCTCAGTGTAAGAACTAATAATTTTTACAAGAAAACAGGGAGAAGGTTTCCAGGGTTGACTGGCAGATCTAAGGTGGGGTTGGATAAATCAAAGATCAAGTGTTATAAATGTCATAGGTTTGGTCATTTTGCTAGGGAATGTAGGGGTCAACATGGTACACCTATGATAACCTATCCAAATCAAAGACCACAGACCAACACTTATCAGAATTCCTATAATACCCCTGGACCAAATGTGCAAAACACTGCTCATTTTGCACAGTCCTCAAACACTGTTCCTGTCCAGTATGTCCAAACCACTGTTCCTCAGATCCATTATGTGCAAACACCTGTTGCTCCACCACCTGTACAAACGACTGCTGCTCCATCCTCTGCTCCTGCAGAGACTAGTCAACAGAGCTTCTTTACACAAGGCTTTGTTGATTGGAGCAGTCTACCTGATGAGCTAACAGATGAGAATTTTGCACTAGTTGCCAAAGCTGAAAATGAACCAGAAAACTTTTGTTTCATGGCTGTGGTAGATGAGATTGAATCTGAGGAAGTGGTAACTGAATCTGATGTTGTGACTGATGATATTGTTAGTGAAGTTGTTGCAGGTGAGAAACCTGAAGAAGAGGTTGTGAATCTCTCAGATCCCTGGGGTGCATCTGATGAATGTGAGTGCAAGTGTGATTGTGCATTGATGGCTGCTGCTAAGGTATCTCCTCAAATTCTTAAAGAGTTGTGTTCTGACAAATGTGTGATAGCATTTGCTAACATTAAAGAGGTGAATGAAACCCTTAGAAAGAAAATTTTGGATGATGAAGTTAAATTTGAAAAACTCACAAAAGATTTAAAAACAAGTTTAACTGCAAAAGAATCTGAGATTAGCAGTCTAAAACATGAAGCAACTATTACCAAAGACCAGCTCCAAACTATGATAACAAAATATCAAAGTTGTAAAAGTGAGCTTGAGTCCACCCAAGTTGAATGTAAAAAATGGGTGGAATCATGTAGAGGTTTTGAGATGCTACTCAACAAACAAACCAAAAGTCATGTGAAGTTTGGCTTTGGTTTTGCAACCACTGCTCCAGCTTTTGAAAACACTGACACAAAGGATCAAAAGTCTGTTGAGATAGTACCCACAAACCTGCAGGGTCAAGAGATTAAAATCACTGAACCAAATGGTAAGAAAATTGTTCTTGAAAAACCAGAAGGTTCCTCATCTTTTGCTGAACTTGAAAAGTATGAATTTAAACCTACTTGGTCTGATGAGTGTGATACTCTTGAGAATTATAAACCTGTTGATTTTAAGACTCCTGAGGGAAAAACAGCTCCTCAGGCAAGGGTCATTCCCTTGGCAAAAGTCATTCCCCTGAAGGATTCTCCAGCAGATGCTCAAACATCTGCTGAAAAGAAGCCTGAAAAGGGGAAGAAGAAAGAAAAGACTGTTAACTTGTTTTGTGATTTCTGTGAAAAGAAGAATCATATCACCAAAAACTGTTTTCTTCTAAAAGCATATGATATCAACAAAGGAACAAGTGAATGTGATTCAAAAGCCACATGCTCAATATGTGGGAAAAAGAATCATAAGACTAAAGAGTGCTTGTATCTCAAAAATTTTGATGTAAAAATACAAGAATACAAAGCAAAAACTCTTGCAAACCCTGTGGTTAGTACTCCAAAAGGAAAGCCCAAACAGACCTTCACACCTGCCCAAACATCTGTTACAAAAAGGCTTGAAACATCTGCTTCTAGAGATGTCCAAGTAACAGATGCTCCACCCACAAGCAAATACCCAAGAGGTTATGGTCAACCTCCATGTCACAGTCTGCCACATGTTTATGAGGAGCCAAAAAGACCCTCTAAACCAAGAGTGAACAGAAATCCATATGGGTATTATCAACTGTCAGGGAGTGATCAAACAACTGCTGCCCCAAGTGCTGACATACAAGCACTGGCAAATGGTCAGCAGCAGTTGTTGACCTTAATTCAAAAATTGGTCCAAACCACTGATCACCTTCCAAAACTTGAGTCTGAAAGGTCTGAGGATCCATCCAAAGCCAATTTGGCTTTGGACACTCACCAAAACTAATCATTTACTGATGTGCAGGGAGCTTCTGCTTGTTTAGATAGTCTTTGGTATGTAGATAGTGGAGGTTCCAGGCACATGACAGGATGTAGAGCCCTACTTCTGGACTTCTTGGCTCATGGAGGGGGTGATATATCCTTTGGTAATGATTCTAAAGGTAAGGTGTTGGGTTCAGGGACTGTACAGGCAGGAAAACTCAAGTTTGAAAATGTCAATCTTATTGATAATCTCAAGTTTAATCTTCTGAGTGTTTCACAAATGAGTGACAAAGGTTATGGCTCATTTTTCACAAAGAAAACTTGTAAGATTATTGGGCCAGAAGTGGTGAAAAAGATTGATACCATTATTGCTGAGAGCAAAGCACAGCTTGTTGCTCATAGAAGTGGCAATGTGTATGTTGTTGATATGTTAAAGGATAATCCTATGGCAAATGTCTGTCTGTTTTCTGCTGCCTCCACTAAGGAGACAGAATTGTGGCATAGGAGACTGGGTCATACCAACCTTAATACTATCAACACACTCTCAAAACAAAGCCTTGTCAGAGGTCTTCCATCAAAAGAATTTAAATGTGATGAGCATCGTGTTTCTTGCTTAAAAGGGAAACAACATAAAAGCTCTTACAAATCCATTGATGAGTCCAAAACTAGTCAGTGCTTACAACTATTGCATATGGACTTGTTTGGCCCTGTTAAAATCATGAGTCTAAGGAGAAAAAGATTTTGTCTTGTCATAGTTGATGATTTTTCTAGGTTTACATGGACTTACTTTTTACACTCTAAAGATGAGACTGCAGGTATATTGAAGGACTTTGTCACCAAGGTTGAAAAGCAGTATGACTTGCCAGTAAAAGTCTTCAGGAGTGACAATGGAACAGAGTTTAAAAATAAGGAGTTAGATGACTTCTGTGTGTCAAAAGGGATTGTGAGGCAATTCAGCATCCCAAGAACACCAGAACAAAATGGGGTAGTTGAGAGGAAAAATAGAACTCTTATAGAAGCTGCAAGAACCATGCTAGCAGATTCTGGTTTGCCACTGTCCTTTTGGGCAGAAGCTGTAAACACTGCTTGCTATGTTCAAAACAGAGTTTTGATCAACCCCAGACATCAAAAAACTGCTTATGAAATTTTGTTCAAAATCAAACCATTAATCTCATTCTTCAAAATCTTTGGCTGCCCATGTTTCATTTTAAATCTTAAAGATTCCATTTCAAAATTTGCAGCCAAAGTAGACTGTGGATATTTTCTGGGATATTCTTCTACTGCTAAGGCCTACAAAGTGTTTAACACAAGGACTAAGACAATAGAAGAAACCTTGAATGTTAAGTTCAATGAACTTTCATCTCTGAAAATCCCTGCAAACCCTGCTGAATTATTTGATTTAGATAAATTCAAATTTGAAGATATCACTGTTAAAACTAACAATGCAGGTATTCCACAGTCTCCACAGCAAGATTACAGAACAGATGTTGTGATTCCCAGTCACTACAAAGTCTATTCTGCATCAGAGGTAGCAGCTGTTCAAAACAATTGTCAAAACTCTGCCACAGCTGTGTCAACCACTGTTGGCCAGTCCTATCCTCAAACCTCTGTTTCACCCCTCACTACCACTGACCTATCATCTGTTGACAAAAGTCAATCATCTGTTGACAAAAGTCAGTCAAGTTTCACACCACTTGGACCCATACCTCCATTACCATTCCAAACATCTGTTGGCTCTACAGAAATACCAACAGATGTTACACCAACAGAGTCACCAAACCTCTGTCCATCACCCCAAAATGCCATTGTTCCATATCAAGGAGATCTTATTTACTTAAGAGCTCATCCACCAGACCAGATCATTGGCAACATCAGAGAGGGAGTGCTCACAAGAAGCCAATCCTCAAATATCTGTCTTTTTGCAGGTTTCTTATCCCTCACACAACCTGTCAAGTACCAAGAGGCACTAAAAGACAACAGTTGGGTAGAAGCTATGCAAGAAGAACTCCTTCAGTTCAAAAGACAACAAGTATGGGAGCTTGTACCGCTTCCTAAGGATGTTTGTCCTATAGGAACAAAGTGGGTCTTCAAAAACAAGACTGATGAAAGGGGTATTGTTGTCAAGAATAAAGCCAGGCTTGTGGTTCAAGGCTTCAGACAAGAAGAAGGAATAGATTATGATGAGACCTTTGCTCCTGTAGCTAGACTAGAGGCCATCAGACTCTTTTTAGCCTTTGCTGTCAACCACAATATAAAGGTGTATCAGATGGACATCAAATGTGCTTTCCTTTATGGCAAGATTCAGGAGGAGGTCTATGTATGTCAGCCACCTGGTTTTGAAGACACATTCCATCCTGACTATGTCTACAAGCTCAACAAAGCTTTGTATGGACTCAAACAAGCACCAAGGGCCTGGTATGAAACTCTTTCCACATTTCTCTTATCCATTGGCTTCACAAGAGGTAAAATTGACAAAACTTTATTTCTTAAATGGAAAGGGAAACACTTAATGATTGTTCAAATATATGTGGATGACATCATCTTTGGATCCACATGTAACCAAATGTGTGAAGAGTTCAGAAAACTCATGACAGCAGAGTTTGAGATGAGTGCCATGGGTGAGCTTCAGTGTTTCCTTGGTCTTCAAGTGAAACAACTGCAAAATGGCACATTCATTCACCAAAACAAATATGTCAAAAATTTATTAACCAGATTTGAGATGAATGATTGTAAGCCATGTAGAACACCCATGAGTACAGTCAAGCTGCTCACTATTGATGACAAGGATGAACTGGTTGATCAAACACATTATAGATGTATGATTGGGTCTTTATTGTACTTAACTGCATCTAGGCCAGACATTATGTTTGCTACCTGTGTCTGTGCCAGATCCCAGGCTTCACCCAGAAAGTCAAACCTTATTGCTGTGAAAAGGATATTCAGATACCTCAAAGGTGCTCCCACACTTGGTATCTGGTATCCTGCTAATGGAAACATTGAGCTTTCAGGTTTTTCAGATAGTGACTTTGCTGGCTGTCACACCACAAGAAAATCCACTTCAGGAGGGTGCCAATTTCTAGGGAATGCCTTAGTTTCATGGCAAAGCAAAAAGCAGGCAGCTGTTTCAACTTCAACAGCTGAAGCTGAATACATTGCTGCTGCAAGCTGTACAGCCCAACTCATGTGGCTTCAAAATCAACTACTGGATTTTGGGATAACTGCACTTAGGACTCCACTCATGTTGGACAGCCAAGCTGCTGAAAATATCATCAAGAATCCAGTCTCTCATTCCACTACCAAGCACATTGACATAAGACATCATTTTGTCAGGGACAGCTATGAAAAAGGTTTGATTTCTTTACACCATGTTCCAACAGAGGATCAGTTGGCAGATGTGTTAACAAAAGCTTTAGACACATCTACCTTTACAAATCTGATTTCCAGAATTGGCATGTTAAACATGGATTAACCAAATAAATTTTTTAAAAAAAAAAGAAAAATAAAATTGTTCAGAAATCAAATATTGTCTTAAAATAGCTGTTTGGTTGAAAAATCTGTTTCCAAACATCTGATCAGATAAAACAACCACTGTTTCATTCATTCCCACTGTTGGTTGAAAAGTCTGTTTCCAAACATCTGATCAGATAAAACAACTGTTTAGTTGAAAAATCTGTTTCAGAACATCTGTTCAGATAAAACAACTGTCCATATATATATATATATACTATATTAAAAAAAAAAAAAAAAAAAAACCAACGGTTGGATCCATCAGCTGTTTGTATCAGTTGTTTAACAAAACAGCTGTTCTCCACCAGATGTTACATCCATCAGATGATTGCCACGTCTGCTCATATAAGCAGATGTTTGGCCACATCAGCGGTTTCACTGAGCCTATAAAAACCCTGTTTTACCACAACAGATGTTACACTGTCTCATTGTATTCAAAATACTGTAAACCGCCTTCTTCACTCTCAAACCCTTCATCAATCTTCAGTCATTTTCACCTTCGAAATCCATTAAAATGGATCTTCAAGCCAAAGCTACACACAATTGTCTCCCCTATCTGATTAAAACAGAAGACAACACTCCATTTCATTCCACCATCGACATTTTCCTTAACTCCAAATACTTACCCATCCTAACCGCCAACGCCCCCATCTATCTGGATACACTCCAAGAATTTTGGTTGAATGCCGAGTTTCTTTTACAAGATAAAAAGCCTACATCCATTATTTCCAAAATTGGAGAAACCAGTATCGTTATTACCCCTGATATCATATCCACAACCTTCACACTGAATGACCTGGCAGGTAAGGATTCCTTCACTAAAACAGAGCTTCACACTGAGTTCCAAGAAAGAGGGTATGATGGTCAGATGACTGGATCAACTCTTTTCAAAAAGTTTTTCCCTCCAGTCATGAAATTTTTCTTCCATACTCTTCTTCTTTGTGTCTCTGCTAAGTCCACATCCTTTAATGAAATCCCATTAAGGATGCAATATCTGGGATATGCTATGTTGTCAAACTCTGACTTCAATCTTTCCCAGGGATTGTTTATGGATTTGGTATCAAATGTGAAAGCAGTCAAGTCTGGGTCAAACAATGCTTTTCTTATTTACCCACGAATTCTTAGTGTAATTTTACAAAAATTATTACCTGAAAAAGTTTTCAAAAAGGGTGCTGCTATGCAAATGAAAAGCTTAACTGATGAAACTTTCACTAGAATGCTGGGTGGAAGCACCCAAGAAAAAGTGTCAAAAGTGTCAAAAGTTTCTAAAACACAAACAAAGAGGACAAAGGCAACAACTGTTGTCAAAACCTCTGTTGTTGAGCCCACTGCTCCTGGTGATCATGGCACTACATCCAGTGCTGTGAAACCCACACCAGCCACTTCCAAAAAGAAACATTCATCCACAAAAACCACCACTCAACCACAAATGAGGCTTCTGGATGTTGAGGTACCAGAAGAAACCTCTGTTGCACAACAAAAGCAACCTGAAACCACTGTTGTTACTTCCTCACAACAGTTGGACATACCTCCACCTGACCAACCTCCTCATGAATCCTCTCAAAAGGATCATGTTGTAAGCCAAGGGGACACACATCATGATGCATTTGAGTCACTTGACCATATGTTCACAAGCCCCTCTCCCAGGGCTAACTCTCTTCTTACTCCACCACTCTCACCATCACATGTTCCACAAACAATGCAACCCCTGTTTGAAGCAATTGAAAAATCTCAGGAAGATCCCAGTTCCTCTCTTCCACCTGTCACTGAGAGTATACTCCAACAAGTGACTGAGCCTGAGAATATTCAATCTGCTATCCCCCAAACAGAAGAGGAGGTTACACCACCTGGGTTCAATGAAACTCTAGGTGAGTTTTTAAGTGGAGCAGCCACTACTGATGTAGAGACCACTGTCTCACATCAGGACAGTGATTTCATAGCTAAGACTCCCTTGAAGGCAACAACTGTTGAAGCCACCATAGTGTCTCCAAAAACAGTTGGAAGTCCCCAGTACCAAGAAAAAGGGGCATCTGATTCACCTATTAGGCCTGAATCAGATAAAACTACCACTGGTAGGGACTCAGATGATCCTATTAATTTAGGAGATGAGTCAAAATACCAAGAATTGACGGCCAGAGTTTCTGCTATTGAAACATCTGTTGCTGACATCAAATCTGATGTCAAGCTTCTCCTAAGCTCAATTGCAGATCTCTCCAAGAGTCAACCATCTACCACTGATATAGCCAATGAGTTATGGAAATCAGTTTCCCCCATCATCATAGCTCACAGGAAATTGGCTGATCAGACACATGAAACCTACATGGCTGAGATCAGAAATATGGTTGATGCAAGGTACAAAGATACCCATGCTGACATCAAAGCCATCAAGGACCATCTGCTGAAGACTACTGGCTCTGCCCCTACCACCATCCTCAGGGATGAAACTGATGATGATTTCACGGCTGATGATGCCAAAAAGGGGGAGAGTGGCAGAGATAGGCTACCAAAATTAGATCCTTTTGGTTGCCCACCTTCTCAAAAAGGTCAAGCCAAGTCTGCCAAGAAACCAGAGTCTACCAAATCAGCTCCACAACAACAACATCAAGCACCACCACCACCACCACAAACCACTGAAAAGAATAAGGCAGTAGATGACTCTGCAAACATAGAAGCTGAAAAGGCTGCTCAGTCCAAACAACAAAGGGCTGACACCTTGGAAGTAAAAGCAGAGTCATTGATCGAACTCAAGAAGAAACAACAAAGGGAAACTGAAGATGTGGGATCCTCTAAAAGGATGAAAAGACCTGCCAAGCATGTTAGAAAACCACCATCTAAGTTACAAACCTCTGTTGATAAAACCACTGCTGCTGAAACCACTGCTGCTGAAACCACTGTCACTGAAACCACTGCCACCCAAACCACTGAAACCACTATACCCAAACCAACACACACTCCTGAACAAACAACCACCAAACCTACATCACCAACCAAAACCCCAACATCTGCTGGTTCTTCTAAAAGGCCAACAGATGTTAATCCAACCACTGCTACCAAATCACCTTCACCAAAAATCATGTACACAAGGAAGAGAAAATCAACCTTTGTTGTGCATGATGAGAACATACACACATCACCAACCACCATTTCAACTGCCCAATCCACTCCTCCCATCACAGCCATTCCACTCACATCATTCTCACCACATACATCCAAATTCACAACCCATAGACCACCACCAACCATTACACCATTGGTTGTTCAGTATCCCCTTGAACTTGATCTACTCAAGGGGGAATTACAATCCTTCTATAATACTGAACAGCCTTCTGAAAGATCCTTCCCATCTCTCCCAAATTTCCCTGTTCCCCTCAACATTGATACCTATCTAAAATACAAGGGTGAACAGGTGGATGCCATCATCAGGGAGAAATGCAAAGGGAAGGATGACAGGACTGCTCAGGGCATCCATTCAGCAGAGCTTAGCAAACTCAGAAGGATTGAAGACTTTGCTAAGACCCTGAGCAATTCCATGTCCACCATGCCTCTCAGTGTAGATTTGGAGAAGGAGGTAAGGGAATCCCTACTTGAACAGATAATGGCTACCAAGCCCTACAAAGCAAACAAAAAGCAGTTCAATGGCTGGACTACTCATGCTTTGATGGAAGAACTGATCAGAATTGAAGAAATGGCCAAAAATCCCAAAGCTAAAGTCTCCATTCCCAATTTTGGCAAAGGCAGAGACCCAGTCAGAGCCTTGAAGTTCAAAAGAATGAGGCAGGAGATTGTAGCTGCCAATTATGAGGAGATGAGGTCTGTTTCCAGATGGTCAAAGCTTAGATTGGTTGAAACCTATAAAAGTCTGGAAGAGAATAGAAAGAAGGATCCCAGCCTTCCAAGAAAGCCAATCTACAATGATGAGCCAATGATGAAGAGACCCCAACAGACTTTCAACCTAGACAGCTTACTTGAAACCTCTGATCTCACAGCTGCTGCAAGTAGACAGTTCAAAAGGCAGAAGGAGATGTCAGAGGAAGACCAAAGAAAGTTTGCTGACACATTTATAAAGGAAGGGCTCTTCAATCAAATCCATTATTTCTCTGATCCCACAACAGAGAAACTCAGAGAACTCATAGGAAGACCACCATCACCCAACTCATCAAGAATAAAGGTTCATCTCAGCAAATCCACTGACTCAAAAATTCTAAAGTGGAAGGTCAACAAAGACAACCACGAATTGACACTGCTCAGGTCAGATGGAAAGGTTCAGAAGATCAGTATGGATGATGCTTACAGCCTTTGTGCAGAAGATCACCAAGCACTGCTAAATCTGGATCTGGAAAGAGATGAAGAAGACCTATTTGCTTTGAACTTTGAATTACAATTCAAAGGTCAAATCAGAGAAAGTCTGATGAGGAATAAAGATCAATGAATAAAGCTGAGTTTTGGCATCATCTGTTCTAGGGGGAGATTGTTGGGTCTGCTGACCTGGAGAAGAACAGATGATTGGAAAGCCAAAATATGTTATCTATTTGATCCTTGAATAAACAGTCTTTACAACTTACTTCTCCCAAAAGACTGCTGACCCTAACTACTGTTCTATCCAAACAACTGCTCAACAACTGCTGATACAAAGAACTGCTAAGGAAACAACTGATGAAGAACAACTGCTGACCAAAGGTCTGATGAAGAGCAACAGCAGATACAAGTACTGAAGACCAAAGCACTGCTGGAAGCAACAGCACTTAGGCTTCAGCAGTGGATACAAGATCATCAGAGTTTATCTTTAACAGCTGTTTACTATCAGTGCTTTCAATGTAACAGTAGTTTGTATAGCAGATGTTTAAGTTTGTTATTCTGTTAGAGGTCACTGTCTTAGGTGACGTCAGCCTAGGTCATCAGTGGTTTGAGTCAGTCTATAAATAGAACAGTGCATGTACTGTTCTATTGCATCACACACAAAACATTCTCTCTGACAAACAACTGTGTGATCAGGCTGAGGGGGAGTAACTTGTACGATTGTAATCTTTGAATTAATGAAAGCATTCGATCGAAAAACATTTACTCTCTTGTTTTGATTTACAGTTTATTATTCCGCTGCACTTTCATTCTACTTTCATTCCATTATTATCATCATTTAGTTAAACAATCAAAACAAACAAACTCAGATCCTAACACTTCTTTTGTGATATAACCCCCTTTATTACCAGCAAAAGCAACATACCCCCCATTGATATTCTTTATGTCAAAAAGCAAGGATAGGTCGCCTGTCATGTGCCGTGAAGCTCCATTATTAACAATCCATAGGCTGCTGATAAGGCCCTGTGGAACTCCCTGCACAATCATTTAAAGTTCAATGGTTAAGGGGGACCCAAGCCTTCACGGTCTTGGGTCTACCATCTTCATCTAATGTCGGAAAATCAACCCATCTTCCGTTTGGAGTTGGTGTTGTTCCCGATGGTCCGGCAGTGTTCTCACCTGCAGATGATTCTCCACTTTTGGTTGGTGACTTGGGTCTCCAGACCTGTTCAGGTTTCTTTGGCTTGGGCTTCTTCTTCGCCTTGGGGCTAGAAGATCCAGTCTTAGATTCCTTTGGAGGAACAGATTTTAGATCCACTTCAGATTTAACTGTACGTGGAACAGCTTTGGGGTTGCCCTGTGGTTTAGCTGCAGCCTTTGCTGGTGGCTTAGGCGCTGCTTCAACCTTTGTGGGAACAGTGCTCCCCCTCAGCTGTGGACCCCTGCCATCAACTGGCTTTTGGTTCATAGCAATCTTGTTTCGATTATCATAAACAAGCTGTTTTCCCTTTTGTTTCTCAGAAAGTTTAGGGGAAACAGGTTGCTTAGGTTTGCTCGAACTGGGAGAATCATCCACTTTGATCCTTTCTTGTCTCAATTCAGGGCACACAGCAACTAAATGCCCACATTCCCCGCATTTGTGACAGGATCTGTATTCTTCAAATCTAGGAGATTCGGACTTGTTCTCCTTTTTGTTCTTTTTGCTAGATGAACTGGCAAATGAGTTTTTGTGCTTTAGATCCTCAAGGCATTTTATTTGCAGATCGACTTGAGGATCGTCGTTTCTCTCATTTCCGGTAGATCTAACAAACTCAGTAACATGCTTCTTCGGATTTTTCTTCTGAGCATGACTTTGAGGATTAACGGTGTTTATCTTTTGATTTTTCTTGTTATTTTCATTTGGCTGATTACCCTGGTCTTTTCTATCCTTACCCTTACCCTTCTTTTTATTCCAGGTTTCCTTTTCCACGGTAATGACAGATTCTTGCCAAATTTTGGCAATTAGGCCAGGGGCGATACATTTGAGAGGGACTTCCTCATCAGCATATACCCTTTCAGACCCTTTTAGTTTATAAAACACCTTAATCCTTTTGCCAACCTCGGTTTGCACTTTCGGTACAAGTTCACTCAAGGTTTCAGTAGTAATAATATGGTTTTCAAGAGGAATATTTTGAGTTTTGACTGGTGCATACCTAGGAGGCTCATCAAGCTCATCATCTGACGAGTCTGTGTCATACACACTAATATCATCAGCTTTCTCACCAAGATTGACAGCTCTAGCAGGAGTAGCAGCCTTAGTAACATCAACAGGTTTAGCTGCTTCAGTTACTTTGGCCGCCTCTACAGCTTTTGCTGCTTTAACTGCCACGTCCACAAGTTCCTCCTTCGGCAAGACATCAAAGTTGTGATTTTCAAATCTCACCGGAGGTGGACACTGAGAATATTTGGGACTGGTGGAAAAGCTTTCCTTTTCTGAGTGTTCAACTATGTGATCAAGAACATACTTGCAGTTTAGATAACTCTCAAGTTTCTTCTTGATCTTCTCATAGTCGCAGTTGACAACGGCCAATTGTTTCTTAGTGTCTTCTACCTCATTTATGTAATTATTGATCGCAATTTGCTTGTTAGCTAAGGTTTTTGACAGTTTAGAAACATCCTTCTTGTAATTTTCAATTGTACTTAGAAAATTTTTCTCCTTTTGTTTTAAGGAATCAATTGACCTTTGCAATGGACCAACATCAGCTTTCAAATTCAGATTTTCTTCAGTTAATTCTTTAATTCTGAATTTTAACTGATTACACTCTACACACTCTAGTTTATAATTAGAGGAAGAACTTACCTTATATGACGATTCAGTAATGGCCATCAATGCATAATGAGCTGCAGTCTTCTGAGCTCCAAAGAATTCGCCAAAGTTCTTCTCAGTGCAGTCAGCATCCACAAGAAACGATCTTTTGCCGATCAGCGCATCTGCTTCAGCTAACAAATCTTCCAAATCTTCTCCCATATCATAATCGCACTCAGAGTCACAGTCAGACGCTTCGGTTTCAGAAGTAATAATGTCAGACTTACTCGAGGTTTCTTCAACTTCAGCTGGTGCTTTAGAGGATTGTAGAGCAAAACATGCTGCACCACCCTGAGGAGCTTCTTCTCCAGTGATCAGATGGTTCCAGTTGAAACCTTCATCAGCTTGAATAACCAGGGCTTGTCCTTGATTGTTGTTTGCAGGAGGCTTCTGGTTCAGATTCTGGTTAATTACTAGGACAATAGCACGCTCAGTATTTGGATTAGGTTGTGCCTGAGCTTGCTGCCTCTGATTCTGATTTGCTCTGTTGTTGTTGAAAGGATTCTGATGTCCTTGTTGCTTCGGTCAGTCACATTCTCTTGCAAAGTGCCCTTTTGTGCCACAGTTGTAGTATGTGACCTTCGTTTTGTCAAACCCAAACTTGGTGTTGTTGTTTATCAGAACATCTCTCCTTCCCGTTCTATCCATATACTCCTTTGCCCTTCTCACAACACTTGCGAAGTGCCACTGAATGTCTATGAGATCCATGTCGTCTTTATCAATCTGCGAGTAATCCTCTTGTGTAAGGTGAGGATTCCCGATCTGTCCAGCAACCAGTCCACTGTAGGAGTTTACCAAGGTTGACAGTAGAGCCATGTGTTCTTGAGCTAACTCTACCGTCACCTTTTCTAAAGCTGCGGTGTTCAGCTGCTCTGGGACTAGGTTGGTCCGATAGCCAACTTGACTTGAAGTCGATGCACCTCCATATCCACCATAACTTGTAGTTGGAGCCCCGCCAAAACCTGAAGGAGAAGGTCCACCAAAGTTTGCAGTTGCCTGCGCTGGTGCTGCAAGATGAGAAAATGGGTTAACACCAAAATGATTAGTATTAAAATTCAAAGGATACTGGTTTGGTCCGAAAGGATATGTTGGAGGAGGAACATCAGCTGGGGGACCATAATTGTCAAATACATAAACTGGGTCCCGGTTAACCACAAAGGCAGTCTGTGGTTTGGTTCCACCCACACGGGTGTCCTGAAGAGGATTCCCATAATAGATACTCGGATTCTGTGGAATGAGCGCCTTGTTTGCTCTCCTGATTTCCTCTATCTCCTTGTTCTCCAGCTCGGTAATGAACTCGTTGATGGTGAGAGTCTGATAAGCATTGCTTGACTTCAGGATGTCCAACCATTGATGCCAATGAGGAGGTAGTGCCTCAGCAAATCTTTCTACAAGGTCTGCAGATGAGTACAAGACCCCGTACTGGTACATTTCAGACATCAAGTGGTAGTATCTTGCAGTCATGTCTCTTAGTGTTTCGTTCCCAATAGCATTGAAGTTCTCGAACTCCTTGAGTTGATCCATTTTGACCTTTCGAGTCTTCAGATTTCCCTCATTTCGCTCAGCAAGTGCTAACCAAAGCATCTGTGACGTAGTGCACTGAGCGAATTGATGAAGTATATCCTTAAGAAGAGCTTGCTTCAATGCTGCCATCGCCTTCTTTTCATAGTTGTACTTCTTCCTCTGATCTTCATTCATATCTTCTAGTGAGATCGGAGTATTCGAATTCTCAACCATCGGCCTACTGTACCCTGTCTCTATAGCTGACCATACGAGACCATCGATGCCCTCAACATACGTCTGAAATCTGCCCTTCCATCTATGGTAGTCGGACATGTATTGCAGTTTCGGTGCCCTATTCGAACTACCCGTCTCTAAGTCACTCATGAGAACGGAAGACAGATGATTCGTCTGTGAGTTTGCAGCAGCCGCGAGTGCCCAAGGATTTGCATTCATTGCCTGTTGTTGAGCCGCTAGCGCCCACAGATTGATTCCGGCAATATTCGCTTGCATTTGCGCTTGTTGCATCCGTTGCGCGTTACGCTCGGCTGAGAATTGCCAAGGGTTCGTGGGTACGTTTGTTTGATTGTTCATTTGTTGATTATATTGTTGCCTTGGTTGGTTCAGATGTCCCCACGGGTTTGCCATATGTTTAAATTCGTTAAAAGTCCAATACTTAGTCAAATTTTCAGTTTCAGGTCCTTTTAGGCGATTAGGAACTCTATTCTGGTGTATATAGGCGATTAGGGTTTTGTAGGGGCGAGTACAGTTGTAATCACTAGTATTACACGCGATTAGGGTGTAATTGCTAGTGAACAGTTAAGCGATTACAAGAATAGGGGCGATTGGGACCTTTCTGGCGATTAGGGACTATACCACATAAGAAAGTGGCGGATATGCCCCTAATCGCATGTAAGAGGGGCGAATGAAGCCTTAATCGTGTCTTCTGATTGCTACTCGCCTAAAGATAGGCGATTAGGAGAGATTGATATCTGTAATCGCCTGATCTGATCTGTAACAACACTTTTGCTCAAAAACCACCGTTTTTGCCTCAAAATCTTATCCAAAACGATGTGTTTAATCCCCAAATGATTGGAAAAGTTTCCAAAACAATTTTAGAACAAAACCTAATAAAAAACACACGTTTTCATCCATAAACACACACTTAGAATTTGAAAATAAGGATTTTTATGAAAAAACTCAAAGTTTCAAACTTCAAAACAGGTTTTTGATTAAAAATCACAACTTTCACACAAAAACCTACATGTTTTCACTCGTTTTTGCTATCAAAACACTCGTGATAATAGTCTCGGCTCTGATACCACTTATAGGATCGACGAACGTGTCACCCGACAATCACGAGGGTTATATTCAAGGTGCGGAATCCCTTGAATATGTCTTAATAATAGAAACAAATATGAAACAATGATAAACGAGCAATTACAACACACAAACGGGTCAAAAGATTCACGTTTATATCATTAAAACAGAGCACGAGTGTTACAATGATCAAACCAAGCAATTTCAGACCTAGGGAGGGTGTTTGGAGAGTGTGTGTGGGGTGAACTAATGATTAGGGCAATGATTGGGCCTATTTATACCTCCCATACTCGTACAGGTCAGTATACGCGAGTAGGATGCCATAAGACATGTTCTATAGGCGATTAGGGCCATAATCGCCTATAGAGACCCCTACTCGCATGAACAGTGATGTCTTATAGAGTTCTATAAGCCATGTTCAATCCCATAATCGCCAATAGCCTCCAATACTCCCAAAAACGCGTATAAACGTCTCCAAACACCCCGAAACTCGTCCAAACAACATATATACTAGCCTAGGGACATCATGCACTTACATATAGCATTAAAATACAACCCGAATCGACATGTTTCCTTATGAATAGGTTGAACTTCCCACAAAAGAAAGTAATACTAACAACAAAACTTGAATTTGACATCAACCCACCTGCAAAATTTTGATTAGTAAATTACACAAACACACGAAAAAAAATTAATAATAATAATAATAATAAAAATAATAAAAATAATAATAATAAACACATTTACATAAATTACATAAAATTCATCACAAAATAAAGATGGGTTTAAGTCATAACATCAATTAGTTGAATAACTTATCGGTCAACAAAATAGATTGAAAAACAAAACAAACACTTATACAAATAGCGAGTAAACAAAAAACATACCTTGATACAAGCTTATACATCTAAAATAAGATCCCAAAAGTGTGATGGCAAACCCTAGATCGGTAATAAAAATTAATCGTTACAAAACAAACCTTCATTGAAGTTGAAACACTACAAAAGATTAAAAAAAACATACGTTGATACAAGCCATTCGGAGTCAACACGCTAAGCCGTCGACGGTTAAGAAGAAAAAAAACTAACAGCAGAACATGAAGAATTAGACGCCTAAATTTTTTGAAGTGGGTGGTGGTGGGGGTTTATAGTGGTGGTGGTGTTGAGGTTCTAGTTTTCTAAAGAGAAGTAGAGTAAGAGTAGCATTAAAACGAAGAATATGAATTGAAGACGAGAGAACCGTTGAACTTCCCCCATTTTTAATAAACATTAACCTCATTATTGATGACTAAAAGACTCATTTACCCTTATAAAAATGCATCAAGTGTTTAGACTTTAAGCAATCTAATTTGTAATTACTTAAATTTTTCAGGCATCCTTCTTACATGCTTTATAATATAATAATAATAATA
The DNA here is from genome assembly GCA_028751855.1 of Ambrosia trifida. NCBI lineage: Eukaryota > Viridiplantae > Streptophyta > Magnoliopsida > Asterales > Asteraceae > Ambrosia > Ambrosia trifida. The sequence goes on from CM054128.1 coordinate 109,049,110, forward strand.
GTGGGGAACCCGCGCGTTGCTGCGGGGATTGACGTTACGTGCGGGAATATAATTCAAGCCTTGGAACAAAAATAAATCAAGTATAAGATGTATATATGAAGTAGATATATGATGGTCAAATGATTAGAAAACAATATGATATAGTCAAAATGAGTCAACAAAAAAAATAATAAAGTGGTTAACGAGGTAATTAGCAAAAAGGCATATGCGTTCTATACACATTCTGACGCAACAACATAGTTGGAGGATTGAAGTGACTGACGTGGTAGACGAAAAACATCATATAGGGAGGCTGAAGATTATTATAAAGTTTTTGCAACCTTTAAATATAATATAAGTTAAAAGCATAACTCACGTATGGGATCAAAAGTGGTATGGGTCAAAGACCAAACGTGTGACACCTGGCAAATTCGGGTTAACAACGTTGTCTAGATGAAAGTCTACCTTAGCGAGTCACGCGTATATTGTACTTAACTGGGTTAGTTAAGTCGGGTTAGGGTTCGGGAACTATTGGTTAGTCTAGAAGATCATTGGATGTTGGTCTAGAGGTTCGTTAGATGTCAGTCCTTAACCAAGTGTACAAACGGTGACGATTTGTAGGATCGTCAGGGCATACGGAACGTACGAGTCTCGAGTCCCGGGAATTGGTGAACGAGTGTAAATATGTGTATTTACTTGTGTTATGTGTTTACAATCATTATATGACTTGTCGGTATGTTAATATGTGTTAACATATGTTAAAACGGGGTTTAACGCGCAAAACGCACCAAACCAACCCCTATAGGCGATTAGGAGGCCTAATCACCTATAGGGGAGGCGAGTAGGAAACCCTAGGGGCGATTAGGCCCCTACTCGTGTGAGTTATGGGCGAGTAGGCCCCTAATCACATGAACATTAGGCGATTACAAGCCCTAATCGCATGAACTGCTGCACAATCGCATGAAACGTGCTGGAACGACTAGGAACGCCTATAAATACAACACTTAACCTCCTAAACTCCCTAATATCAACCCTAGTCGTCCCATAACCGCCCCAAACACTTAAACAACCTCTGGAAGGCGATTTTGATCAAAAACACAAGGTTTCAAGGTCTAACCATCATTCTTTTACAATTCTAAGGTTTGATTCTCACCCATAACACTTTGTGAACGTTTTTAATAAATCCCTAATGGTCCAGACCTGTTCATAAACGAAAAAGCTTTCTGAAAATCGTCAATAAGGGTTGTTAAACGGATTATAACTAATTAACATGCGTTATGGGTATGTATGATTAGAAAGATAGGATTTTTATGGATCTTGATGATGTTTTGATGTATTATCATGCTAGGTCAGAATTAATGTTGTTAGTATGATGATAGAAAACTCAGTAATCGGATAATAGGGTTATGATTACATGCGTTAATTGATGTTGCATGCTATGTGAATAGTGTTTGGATTGTTTTGGGTTGCATGCAGGACTGATTATACGAGGTTGAACGAAGGGTTTTGGGTTAAACATGTTTAGGATAGTGTTTGGGATGATATTGGGTAGTTACACACGTTCTGGATCTGATTTGGAGTGTTAAACGCGCGAAAAACCGGAACAGCATGGTTACAGGCGAGTAGCAATGCTAATCGCCTATAACTCATGCGATTACAAGGCTAATCGCCAATAAATAGGCGAGTAGAAGCCTAATCACTAGTAAGTTCATGCGAGTAGCCCTAATCACTAGTAAGTTCAGGTGATTAGCCCTAATCACTAGAAGGTTCAGGGGAATAGCCCCTAATCGCATGAAATAGAGGGGAATAGCCTCTAATCGCCTGAAATAGGGGCGATTGGGACTTCTAATCACTAGTTGACTTTCCTAAATGCTAGTTGACTTTTCCTAATCGCGTGTACTGCTGCTGTAAGTGTAAATTAGCATTCCGAGCCCCGATTTTATTTGTCAAGAAGAAGGATGGGAGTTTCCGATTGTGTGTAGACTACAGAGAGCTGAACAAATTGACCGTCAAGAACCGTTATCCTCTTCCACGTATCGATGATCTATTCGACCAGCTCCAGGGTTCTAGTTATTATTCCAAGATCGACTTGAGGTCCGGTTATCACCAGCTGCGCGTCAGGGAGGCTGACGTTGCAAAGACTGCTTTTCGAACACGTTATGGCCATTTCGAATTCTTGGTCATGCCTTTCGGTCTCACGAACGCACCGGCGGTTTTCATGGACTTGATGAACCGCGTCTGTAAACCATATCTGGATAAGTTCGTCATTGTGTTTATTGATGACATTCTGATCTACTCCAAGAACGAGACCGAACACGGGGAACATCTGCGGTTAGTTTTGGAACTTTTGCGACGGGAGCAACTTTACGCCAAGTTCTCAAAGTGTGACTTTTGGTTACGCGAAGTTCAATTCCTAGGACACGTGGTTAATGAACTAGGAATTCATGTCGATCCAGCAAAAATCGAAGCGATCAAGGACTGGGGAGCACCAAAGACGCCAACTGAGGTGCGGCAATTCCTAGGCCTTGCGGGCTACTATCGTCGTTTCATTCAGGGGTTCTCGAAGATTGCTCAACCCCTCACCACTCTCACTCAGAAGGATAGGAAGTTCGACTGGGGTGAATCACAAGAGTCCGCGTTTGAAGAACTGAAGTCTAAACTGTGTTCTGCTCCTATTCTGTCTTTACCTGAGGGTCCTGATGATTTTGTCGTTTACTGTGATGCTTCCATTCATGGACTCGGTTGCGTGTTGATGCAACGCGAGAAAGTGATTGCGTATGCTTCTCGTCAACTCAAAGTGCACGAGAAGAACTACACAACTCATGACTTGGAGTTGGGTGCCGTGGTATTCGCGTTGAAAATTTGGAGACATTACTTGTACGGTACCAAATGCACCATCTACACCGATCACAAGAGTCTCCAACACATTTTCGACCAACAACACTTGAACATACGGCAGCGCCGTTGGATCGAACTTTTGAACGACTATGATTGTGCTATTAAGTACCATCCTGGCAAGGCGAATGTTGTAGCAGACGCCTTGAGCAGGAAGGAATCTTCTAAACCTCGTCGCGTTCGGGCGTTGCAGCTCACTATCCATTCGTCGTTACCTGATCAACTCCGTTCTGCCCAATTGGAAGCTTTGAAGGAGGAAAACCTTAAAGCTGAAACTATGCACGGCGCCGACAAGCACCTAGAGCGAAGGCCGGATGGCCTGCACTATTTCGCAGAACGCATATGGGTTCCTTTGTTCGGGGGACTACGGGAGCTTGTCCTTGATGAGGCTCATAAGTCCCGGTATTCTATTCATCCTGGTTCGGATAAGATGTACCAAGATCTAAAAGTGCTTTACTGGTGGCCAAACATGAGGTCGGACATAGCCTCATACGTGAGCAAATGCTTGACCTGTGCTAAGGTCAAGGTGGAATACCAGAAACCGTCGGGTCTCCTGCAACAACCTGAAATTCCGGAATGGAAATGGGAACGGATTACTATGGATTTTGTCACACAACTTCCTAAGTCACCAAGCGGGAATGACAAGATATGGGTGATTGTCGATCGGTTGACGAAATCAGCCCATTTTCTTGCTATTAAGGAGACCGACACCATGGATCGTTTGGCTCGTCTCTACTTGAAAGAAGTTGTTTCTAAGCACGGGGTACCAGTTTCTATTATCTCGGATCGTGACTCCCATTTTACTTCTCACTTCTGGAAGTCTTTGCACAAGGCTTTGGGTACCCAACTAGACATGAGTACGGCTTACCATCCACAGACTGACGGTCAGAGTGAGCGTACGATTCAAACTTTAGAAGACATGCTGCGGGCGTGTGTGATCGATTTTGGCAAGGGTTGGGAAGCTCATCTGCCGTTGGTAGAATTCTCGTACAATAACAGTTATCACACGAGCATCAAGGCTGCTCCGTTCGAAGCACTGTACGGACGGAAATGCCGTTCTCCTCTTTGTTGGGCTGAAGTGGGTGAGAGTCAACTCACTGGGCCTGAACTAGTGTACGAAACTTCGGAAAAGATCGTACAGATTCGAAATCGGTTGGCGGCGGCACGGGACCGGCAAAAGAGTTATGCTGATCAGCGTCGCAAACCACTGGAGTTCCAAGTCAATGACAAGGTACTTCTAAAAGTCTCACCGTGGAAGGGCGTCATACGCTTTGGGAAGCGTGGCAAACTCAATCCACGATATGTCGGCCCATTTACGATCCTGGAACGGATTGGGCCGGTGGCATATCGTCTTGATTTACCGACGGAGCTCGGTAACGTACATAACGTCTTTCACGTGTCAAACTTGAAGAAGTGTCTGGCTGACGAGTCTCTCATCGTTCCACTAGAAGAGATCAAAGTTGATGATCGTCTTCGGATTGTGGAAGAACCTGTGGAGATCCTTGATTACAAGATTCGCAGCCTGCGTCACAGCAAGATTCGTATCGTTAAGGTTCGGTGGAACTCGAACCGGGGACCGGAATATACGTGGGAACGGGAGGATCAGATGAAGTCTAAGTATCCTCATCTCTTTCCTAAGGAAGCGTTCGAGTCGAGACACGTCTTTCGGCAGCTGAATGAATCTCGGGTCGAGATTCCTTTTAACGTGGGGATGATGTGACAACTCGGGTAAATCTCTCTCTTTTGGTTTCTACCTTTTGCTTGTTTCCTTCGTTACTTCTTTTGTTCTTTCTGTACTTGTACAAATTTTCGGGACGAAAATTCTTTTAACGTGGGGATGATGTGACACCTGGCAAATTCGGGTTAACAACGTTGTCTAGATGAAAGTCTACCTTAGCGAGTCACGCGTATATTGTACTTAACTGGGTTAGTTAAGTCGGGTTAGGGTTCGGGAACTATTGGTTAGTCTAGAAGATCATTGGATGTTGGTCTAGAGGTTCGTTAGATGTCAGTCCTTAACCAAGTGTACAAACGGTGACGATTTGTAGGATCGTCAGGGCATACGGAACGTACGAGTCTCGAGTCCCGGGAATTGGTGAACGAGTGTAAATATGTGTATTTACTTGTGTTATGTGTTTACAATCATTATATGACTTGTCGGTATGTTAATATGTGTTAACATATGTTAAAACGGGGTTTAACGCGCAAAACGCACCAAACCAACCCCTATAGGCGATTAGGAGGCCTAATCACCTATAGGGGAGGCGAGTAGGAAACCCTAGGGGCGATTAGGCCCCTACTCGTGTGAGTTATGGGCGAGTAGGCCCCTAATCACATGAACATTAGGCGATTACAAGCCCTAATCGCATGAACTGCTGCACAATCGCATGAAACGTGCTGGAACGACTAGGAACGCCTATAAATACAACACTTAACCTCCTAAACTCCCTAATATCAACCCTAGTCGTCCCATAACCGCCCCAAACACTTAAACAACCTCTGGAAGGCGATTTTGATCAAAAACACAAGGTTTCAAGGTCTAACCATCATTCTTTTACAATTCTAAGGTTTGATTCTCACCCATAACACTTTGTGAACGTTTTTAATAAATCCCTAATGGTCCAGACCTGTTCATAAACGAAAAAGCTTTCTGAAAATCGTCAATAAGGGTTGTTAAACGGATTATAACTAATTAACATGCGTTATGGGTATGTATGATTAGAAAGATAGGATTTTTATGGATCTTGATGATGTTTTGATGTATTATCATGCTAGGTCAGAATTAATGTTGTTAGTATGATGATAGAAAACTCAGTAATCGGATAATAGGGTTATGATTACATGCGTTAATTGATGTTGCATGCTATGTGAATAGTGTTTGGATTGTTTTGGGTTGCATGCAGGACTGATTATACGAGGTTGAACGAAGGGTTTTGGGTTAAACATGTTTAGGATAGTGTTTGGGATGATATTGGGTAGTTACACACGTTCTGGATCTGATTTGGAGCGTTAAACGCGCGAAAAACCGGAACAGCATGGTTACAGGCGAGTAGCAATGCTAATCGCCTATAACTCATGCGATTACAAGGCTAATCGCCAATAAATAGGCGAGTAGAAGCCTAATCACTAGTAAGTTCATGCGAGTAGCCCTAATCACTAGTAAGTTCAGGTGATTAGCCCTAATCACTAGAAGGTTCAGGGGAATAGCCCCTAATCGCATGAAATAGAGGGGAATAGCCTCTAATCGCCTGAAATAGGGGCGATTGGGACTTCTAATCACTAGTTGACTTTCCTAAATGCTAGTTGACTTTTCCTAATCGCGTGTACTGCTGCTGTAAGTGTAAATTAGCATTCCGAGACCCGATTTCACATGTAGAAACATGCTAGGAACCCCGTAACATGTCTAATAACTTGGTAACATATATTTGGATGTATTTCGGTGATACGTGAACTATGTGCTATAACTTGTTGTGTGTTAACGTATGTTAAGTGTACTTGCGTTATTGTACGTTTTGGAGTGTAAACATAACACGGGGAGTCTCGGGTCACCAATGGGATGTCGAGTCTTGTACTTTGGGTCGGTTAAACAGTCACGATGTTTTCAAACGAACTTGGTTATGGTCTGGACATCTAGGGACTAATTAGCATGTGGGTTATTAGTCTAAGTACTTGTAACTGTCGTATGTTAGGTCGCCGCTTTACGGGACTAGCATAGCAGCTGAGTTTACTCGGGTTAAGGAGTAACGGAACTTAAGGTGAGTTTACGGCCCCTCTTTTAAACTGGTTTTATACTTTCGGGGGAGAAAACATGTGTTAAAACAACTGTTTGGTAACTACTGTCATACTATGGGTTTATACTGTGTACTACACGATCTTTGGAAGTCCCGGGGGGAACCATGAATGTGCGGGTTTGCACAACGGGGAAATGTGAATAGCGCTATTGGGAGTGACCAACCCCGCTCGTCGACTTGGAGGGTCGGCGGGTGCATATTGTCTCAAACAGGAACAACAGGAACAACAGGAACATACATCGGGCATACTTTTGGTATTCGAGTTAGTAATGGTTTTCCAATCGTGGTAGTAACAAAACGTACGCCTAGCTAGCGTATACTGGTTTTCTATTTGTTATAGTATGGACAGGTGGACTTGGTACTTGGATACAAAACCTGTAAACTCACCAGCATTTTTGTGCTGACGTAAACTTTTACATGTTTTCTCAGGTCGCTAAGGTAGCACAATGGAACTAGGGCGCACGCGTCTGCACGGCGTCTAGATAGAGTTGCATGATTTCATAAACATTGAACTTTGGTTATTTATGTTGAACTTTATTTTGAATAAGCTTCCGCTGTAAACGGGATTTTAAAACTATGTTTTGGTATTGCATTAATTACATTTAGACTTGTTTATTGTGATCGTTGGTTTGGATCCTGGTTTGTCATGCGCCTCGCGGTAAAACTCCGCAAGTGGATTTTGAGGGTGTGACAAAACGAAATGATCATTAGTATCATGGATCAGTTTTCGCCCTTGCTTCTTCAATTAGCTTATGGGCCTTAGCTTTTAATATGATGAAGTCTGGTTTATTTTTTATTGCAATCTAAATGTTGATATCTACGTTTAATTTATGAAAAAATGTTAATGAAATAATTAGTTACTTAGGTTAATAATATTAGCTTACTATCTTTTCTTCTCTTCACCTCCTCTAACACAATCCACCGCACCCCACTAAAAAATAAAACAAGTAAATTCAGATTAAAAATTAGAAACTTTAACAAACTTTAATTTTTGTGATCAATCAGAAAAATAAGGGACCCTTTTTTTACAATTAGCTTAAAAGGGCCTGAACTGAAATTGGTACTTACACAGATGGCCCCTTCCTTGTATTCGAGTGTGCACGTCCTCGTAGGATGCTCAGGTGTACCTCTGGATCAATACATGCTATGACAAAAAGAGTATGATGAAACAAGATTAACAAAGATGCATAAAAAGGGTAACAAAGTTAAAAAAAAAAAAAAATGTTTGCATAGGTCTTTACCAAGATCAAACACGTGGAGGTAATTCTTGATGTAGGCTATCATTTTCTCATCATACTCAAATCGAGGGTTCCATACCAATAAGCCATATCCAAACACCCAAAAAACCGTGATTTGCAATGCAACTCTTCACAAACTAAAAGATATATGTAGGGATTCATGGCAAACAGTTACAATGTGTAAGTTGTGAGGACAAGAAACGAAGGGGTGGTGGTTTAATGTTCTAGAGAGAAGAGAAGTAGAAAGGTTTAATTATAAATTAAATGGGAGAACATGTTAAAATAAAGAAGTCATGAACTTGCCCCATTGTTAAAAGACTAATTTACCCTTTTACAAATGCATCAAGTGTTTGTACTTTAGGCAATGAAATTTGTAATTACTTAAATTTTACCGACGTCCTTGCCTCATGCTTAGGGGTGTAAATGACACGTAGCGGCTCGGGATTGGCTCGGGATCGGCTCGGTAAAAAGCTCGAACGAGCCGAGCCTTAACGAGCCCGAGCCCGAGCCCGAGCCTGAAATATGGCTCGTTTAGTTATCGAGCCCGAGCTCGAGCCCTAAATACAAAGCTCGATTGGGCTCGCGAGCCTAATCGAGCCTTAACGAGCTAGAGCCCCAACCCGAGCCCGAGCCTAAGTTACAGCCGAGCCTAAGTTATAGCCAAGTTTTTGCGAGCTCGAGCCGAGCTTTTGAGCTCGTTTGAGATTCTCAAATCACCTCGAGCCGAGCTGAGCCGAGCTCGAGCTTTGGATTTTGCTAGCGAGCCGAGCTCGAGCTCAAGATTGTAGGCTCAAACCGAGCCGAGCTCGAGCTCGAGCTTCACAAAACCTTAACGAGCCCGAGCCGAGCCCAGTCAGGCTCGGGCTCGGCTCGGCTCGTTTACACAACATAATTTTAATGTAATAACTCTCAATTTTATTAATCAGAAATGTAACTCAACATAATTGATTATCTATATCTATACTATATTATCTATATCTATATCTATATCTATACTATATATAAAGCAGCTTTATATATAGTATAGATATAGATATAGATATAGATGATATAGATAATATAGTATAGATATAGATAATCAATTATGTTGAGTTACATTTCTGATTAATAAAATTGAGAGTTATTACATCAAAATTCATCATGTGTCATTCGGTTTGAAGGTCGATGGTGACTTGAAGTCAAATAATCAGTTTCATAATTAGTTGCAACAAAACAGTATTTTTTTTAACTTATTTGTTTTTATTTAGCTCAAGGAATGAAAATGCTAATACGAGAAAGATACCAGTTTCATGTTTATATGGGGATGAAATTATTTACTTTTGTTTAATTGATTCTTTGGCTTTTAAAGATACCTTTTGAAAACACACCGTTTCTTTATGCCCAAAGTTTCAATTTGGACAGTGACCACAATCCCACTTCTATTTCACTTATGCTACATTAGTTCTCTTTCACTTATAAATTAATTCATTTCTTCACCTTTTTAGTTTCAAGTTTTAATTTAATTTAATCATATATATGATTAAATTAATTCTCTTTTCAAGTTTTATATAGTGATGTTAACCAATTTTAACTAGAATACCGGAAATATTACATAAGTATTTCGACAATTCAACATATGGGTCAAGCTGGGTGGAATTCACACGGCTAACTAACGCCCATTTTTATTAGGAGCACAATTTTTAAATAAAACTCATTTAATACTTTAAAGTTGGGCTTAATATATAATAAATTCATTTAAAACTTAAAAAACCATTAACCTATAAGGCCCCGTAACATTTAATAATTCTTAAACCATAAAGCCTCATTCCCATTTATAAGCCTATTATGTTATGATTTTGCTAACTGTTATGTCTATTACTATAACTTTGGTCATCGTACATAAATATTAGATTAAATTATTTAATTCGTTAAGGTCTAATAAGGCCTAAAAAAACATATTTTTAACGATTAGAAGGGGTACGTAAATCCTCTTGGAAAACTATTTCATTATCTATCCCACTTTTTCATAAAAGATTATGCATTAAGTTGATTTGTTATCATAAGTTTATAATATTAATGAATTTTGAAGTCGTCCGCTAGATAAAGTTAAACAACTGGCATTTTGATAAATAGTTTACTTCGTACCCCGATCCTCCTAGTCCTACAAAGTTAAACTTGTTTCCTTTTTCAATATTTTGTTTTACGTTATTTTTTTTATGAAATTAATATGATAGGTTATTAAAAAAGTATCCTTAGACCCTAACAACAAAAATCATATCTTTTTTATAGCTCTAGTAAAAAATCCATCATATTCTATAATCTAGCCGGTTGGTCTTATGAAGAAACTTTAACATAGAGGGAGTCGTCAACATCTATGGCCCTAAAAATACCTATCCACCATTCTAACGCCTTTTGATAATCGAAAGGACGATGCAAAACCCCAAATACGATAATCACACAAATAATAGTTATTTGTATAAGCATATCATTCATCAAATATAGTTATAACTTAGAAGGCATGCATGCTACTATGTCCTGTACGTCTGAGGGGGGCCCATACACACTGAGACGTAAATAGTAAACACCACTGAATTTGAATATTTTTGCATTCATGCACGTGGTGGTACGATCATTTACAACAAGAATAAGTTGGTAAAGTGTTAACCTAAGTAAATGAATAGTTATGTATAGATAAAATCCACTCACATGTCGCTAGACGCTAGTAGTGATGAAATTGATAGTTATGTTTGTCTTTCAGTTTTTTCTTGAACAATAAGGTATATCATGTAAAGATATAATTATCCAACACACCTGCATTGTTCCTATTTAAGCAATAGAAAATAGCATTATTATTTAAATAAAGGTTTAGTTGCCTAAGGACGTAAACCAGTAAATAGAGGTTATAAGCCCTTGCATTCAAGTATTCAACTCCAAAACCATCCAAAATCATATAGTGCTACCTAAAACTAATGTACTCTAAAATTAGGATCCTAATCTAATGGTCAAAACTGGTGTTATACCGGCCTGGCCCTAAGGGTGGGTGAGGTAGGCTATGGCGCGGAGCCCGATCTCTTGACAGTAGGGGTGTTTAGAAAAACCACAAACCAAATAAAAACCGAAAACCGAACCGTAACCGTAACCGAAAAAACCAATCCAAACAACGAATTTGGTGTTTGGTTTGGTTTTAACCAAAACCGAATTGCTTATTCGGTGTTTGGTTTGGTTTTTGGTTCTACATTTTTTTATTTGGTTTATTTGGATAGCCGAATAAACCGGTAAAATAATTAATTATTAAATAAAAATAATAATATTTAATAACTCATATATAATATATAAGCCCAAAATATTAAACCCAACCCAAAATAAATAAAGCCCACCAATTTATAGAGGTAATAATCTGAGTATCAACTAGTAAACTAAGGTTCATTTTACTAATTCTAATTTTTATGATTATTCTGTTTGCGTGGTTTGATTTTTTGGTTTATATTTATTGCAAACTTTCTTTTCGGATTTTGGAACATATAGGTATATAAGTTAGAGAAAAAAACTTCGTTTCAATTTGGTTTGTTTGGTTGAATTTGGTTTGGTTTTCGTATTCCTAATTTGGTTTGGTTTGGTTTTTGGTTTGAGGTACATAATTTTGAAAACCGAATAAACCGAATCGAATAAACCAAATAAACCGTAAACCGAACCGATGAATACCCCTACTTGACAGGCCCAAAATTTTATAATTTATATATATATATATATATATATATATATATATATATATATATATATATATATATATATCTGTAATTTCTTATAAAAAATATTGTTCTCAACTTGAATTCGTAAACCTAACCCATCCATTTCAGTTTCCTACGATTTATCATCTGAATCCTCCCAATCAGGCTAAATCTCAACAAATTTTTCATTTTTCACAACCTTAGGCTTTTTATCTAAGTTGGAACAGCAACCAATGTGACAGTGACCTCAAACTTTGTAATGACATTCTCATCCGATGACTTGTTGTAATTACCACGGAGCGGAGTAAGGACAACATGGTATCCTATACCCGCATTTGCGCTTTGGGTAAGTTGACTGCCAATGATTTGATCTAGAACATACCTAGAATTTTGGTAGCTTTCTATTTCTTTTTTCAAAGTATGATGCTCACACTGTGTATGTGCTAACTCTTTCTTGGCCTCTTCAATTTTAGTGAGATATTTAGTAATGGCATCTTGTTTAACAGTTTTCCTTAATTCTAACACATCCTTCTTTAAGGCTTAAACCGTGTGTAGGATCGGTTTCGGACAACCCAACAATCACGAGTGTCAACGTTTAGAGTGCGGAATCCACTAAACGTTGTTCGGACAGCAAAAACGATATGAAACTAAGATAAACGAGATATCAACACACACAAAGATACGGTTAAAAGGTTGTATTGCATTGAAAACAGAACTTGGGTGTTATAAGACAATCTCAGACTTAATAACTTAGGGCAAGGTGCTCGGAGAATGTGTGATGTGACAGTTATCTGGGGTTTGGATCCTGCTACGCTCACATCATGAGGTGTTGTCCCATAGTAGATGCTCGGATTTTAAGGGATGAACGCCTAGTTCGCCCTTCTGATCTCATCAATTTCCTTGCTTTCAAGCTCGGCCACGAAGTCATAGATGGTGATTGTCTGATAAACATTATTTGCCTTCTGGATGTCAAGCCACTGATGCCAGTGTGGTGGAAGCGCATCTGCAGACCGTTCTACAAGTTCTGTTGATGTGTAGACTACTCCATACTGATACATCTCTGACATCAAATGATACTATCGCGCTGTCAGATCCCACAACGGTTCATTCCTATGGCAGAGAAGTTTTTGAACTCCTTTTTGAGTTGATCCATCTTAATCTTTCTAGTCTTCTCATTTCCTTCACTCCTCTCTGCTAACGCAAGCCACAACATCTGCGAAGTTGTACACTGAGCAAACTGGTGCAAGATGTCTTTTGGGAGAGCTTGTGTTAAAGCAGCCATCACCTTCTTCTCATAGTTGTATTTTCTGCGTTGTTCATATGTCATTGCTTCTAAGGAGACGGGAGTGTCCAAGTTCTCGATCATCGGCCTGGTATACCCATTCTCTATCGCCGCCCATACGAGTCCATCAATACCCTCGACATGTGTCTTGAATCTGCCCTTCCAGGAATGGTAGTCGACCATGAACTGTAGTTTAGGTGCCCTATTAAAACTACCGGTTTCCATGTCATTGAGGAGTGCCGAAGATAAATGTTGTGTCTATTGAGTTGCAGCGGCTGCGATTGCCCATGGGTTACGATTCATCATCTGCTGTTGTTGCTGGGCACGTTGTTGAGCCGCAAGCGCCCACGGATTGGTTCCGACAACATTATCTTGGTATTGTTGTTGCTGCATCCGTTGCGTGTTACGCTCGGCCGAAAACTACCAAGGATTTGTGGGTACATTCATTTGATTGTTTATTGGTCGGTTATATTGTTGTCTAGGTTGATTCAGATGTCCCCACGGGTTTCCCATGTGTTTAGTTCAATAATAGTACGATACTTAGGCGATTTGTGGTTTCAACACTGCAACACGCGAGTAGGATTGAACTCACAAGTAGAATACACGAGTAGTAGGCTAGTTGTGTGAATTTCAGGCGAGTGGAAGGCTACACACAGTTTTTGATCCCCAAATGATTAGGAAAGTTATCAAAACACTTTTGGAACAAACCCTAATAAAAAACACTTGTTTTTATCCATTAAAACACCCTTAGATTTTGAAAAATGTTGTTTTATCAAAAACACAAAGTTTCAAACTTTCAAAACAGGTTTTGGACAAAAATACAAACTTTTAATCTGAACCCCCTGTTTTGAGTTCGTTTTGCTATCCAAACACACGTGATAAGATCCAAAGCTCTGATACCACTTGTAGGATCGATTTCAGACAACCCGGCAATCACGAGCTTCAACGTTTAGAGTGCGGATTCCACTAAACGTTGTTCGGACAACAAAAACGATATGAAACTAAGATAAACGAGATATCAACACACACAAAGATACGGTTAAAAGGTTGTATTGCATTTAAAACAGAGCTCGGGTGTTACAAGACAATCTCAGACCTGATAACCTAGAGCAAGGTGCTTGGAGAATGTGTGATGTGACAGCTGAATGATTAGGGCAATGATTGGAAGCTTTTATACCTCCCCTAGTTGCCCAAGGCCCAAGGGGCGACTAGGAATGCTACAAGCGAGTAGGAGGGGCGACTAGCAAGCTAGTCACTTCAGACCCAGGCGACTAGCAAGGCTAGTCGCCCTTTTTCAGTCCCAGTTACCTGAAGTACCAAACAGCCCATAAATCACTCGAAAACACACCCAAGAACCCGTAATAACATCCAAACATCACCTATACTAGGCTAGGGACATAGTGTACGAACACCGTGTTCTTAAATTCAGTTTCACTCCTTTTTCAAAACAAGATTTGAATCTATGTAGTTACCCAAGTCAAAAATGAGGTTTTAATTGTGTTATGTTAACCTTTCAATTTTACCTAGGTGTTCTAAACTTAGCAAATTCATAAGTTAAAGGTCTTACAGAACTTATCTCAGTATCCTACTCAGTCTAATCTTCAGTTGACTAACTTTGAACTCTACTGTCATTCAACTCTTGCCTTTATTCCTCTTAATCACATTTACCCAATGTTGAACACTATGAATCTATACTGGTAGTTTCTTCATTCCATTCAGAACGTTGTTCACTAGCTGATGATTCACTTTCTTCATCTGACTCCTCTTCAGCAATCATAAGCTTGAACTTGAACTTTGAATTTCCTCATTTGAAATTTCTTCTGCTTCACTGTTCTTTCTTCTGAGCTCTGTACACTTCCTAAAGATTCCCCTTCTTATCCCTTCTTCGAGGCTTGAGCAAAACATGTTTTTCCACCTTGGTTGTCTTCCCGTAAGTGGAATTCTAGTCAAAATATTCATCAGCATGTACAACCAAGACTCTAGGAACATCTGTATTTATGGGAGCGGCTTGATTTGTAGAAAGAGAAAAAGTTGTTTCCTTTACTTAATTAGCATTGACATGGTTTTTTTATTTGGTATGATTTAGTTGACTTTTATTAACAATTGAAGTTGACTTTGGAACAAGATGGGCACACAGATTCATTCCCGAAGTAAATGACTAATGTGCTTGTTGACTAACTGGGTGTGGTTGAGAAAGATTAGCCCATGGGCTAGTTCCTAATACAACCCGTGATTGTGGTTGCGGTTGTTGACTTGTCAATGCCCAGGGAGAATATCAAATTCGCCACCAATTAACACAAGAATGACACATTCGCCTCTGAGAGCTGCAACTCTTGTTTTTTTTTTTTTACAAAAATGAGTGTTTTCAAGTCTTTTTGTTCAAATTTTTCTGTCTGATGTTGTTTTTGATGAAATTTTGGATAGGTTTATCAGAAAACGCCTTTTGAACACGTTTAGATCATCAATAAATTTTTAACCATAAGTAATCATCCAAAATCCCAAAAACTTTGAAGAAAATTTGTAAAAACTTTAGATCTAAAAACCAATCAAATCCACTCCAAACTCATATCTGAATCAAATAATCTATCAAAACAACCTGTGAATCAAGCCGAAAGCTCTAATATCACTTGTAGGACTGTTTTTGTTATCAAACAAGAAATGATTCCCTAGTTTTCATGTCAACTGAGGCGAAAACAAGGCACACGCGTATCATAGATCTAGGAAACAAGATGGAAATGCACATACAAACAATACTCAAAACTTTCTGGTATACAAATACTAAATCGACAAAGTTTAGACACAAAACCAACAAAAGAGCTCAATGTAGGAGAATGTGGAATGGAGTGTATATAGGCTTCCACATTGACCCATTGCCTACCACGAGAATGATGCCACATTCTCATGGTGGCTTCCACATTCACCCCTAAACTAATGACCAAAATGTAATTTTTTTCTAAAGCATTCATTTAATCTAGCCAACGACCTATACTATCCGTTCACTTGCTGGGCACATATACAAATTACACTTACAATATATATATATATATAAGTATGTATGTACGCATATGTATATGTATATGTATATGTATATATGACAATTTAACACTTGATTACGGTCTGCATTATTACAATATCTTGATTTACGTCCAGTATTCCTCCGCAATCAAAATATGGTGAGAAATTGCCGCTTGAAATGTAAATATTTACGTCCAGTAGTGGACTAAATGTATCCTAATAAAAGATGTAGGTAGGTTCGTTTCTGCTTGGGTTTCTGGCTATCCTAGGGACACAATTTCTCTTAGGTCGGACCAGGCCCTCGCCACTCAGCTTATTCGCTTTGTAGTGTAAATTTTACAGAAAAGTTTCAAGAAGTTATACTTATTGATTCCCCCCCCCCCCCCCCACAAATTAAGTACTACCCCTAGCTTTTACGTTCAAGGTCCGCCAATGGGCGGTCTTGTGTGACCTGAAAATTTCCCCTGGATATTCACATGAAAGAGTTGACTTTTGCCACCAACTTTAGAGTAATTATATCTTTGGCGCAATGTGCAATATTCTCTTGAAATTTCCACACAAAATTGTTAACTTTCGCACAAGTGTATCTTTAACGTGCAACTGTGCCTTTCACGTTAATGTGTAGCTTGTGCATGATGCTTGTCGTAAACAACCAGTGTTTTGGAGTTGTGCGATAGCGTCGTGAATGCGAAGAAAACATCTAGGGTTCCAATAAAATTCGGTTGTTTCATGAACCCAAGTGAGAACAAGATGGGATTGCATGGTGATGAGATGAGGGTGGCAGTTTTCAGTGGTGGCGATGGCCCTAGGGTTTAGTAGTGGTGGGTGAGAAAGGCTAGTTGTTACTTGTGTTGTGATGGCGAATGCATTAGTGGATATGATCTTGAACATTTAACGGAAAGATCGTAGTATGAATTTGAACAAAATTAGGGTTTCTATATTGGCACTGGCCTCGACTAGGGTTTTGCGGTGAGCTTTTAAGTATTTGTTTTGATATTAAATTGAACCAATAACAGAGGTGTATATTGTTCGTTTAAGTATATAGTGTTACAAGAGTGTCCTATACATATATGACAATCTTACACTTGACTACTCTTTATCTATTACAAAAGGGTAAGTCTATTAAGACAACCCCCCCCCCCCCCCCCCAGCTATTTAAACACACCCAACTACATATATGCTTCATATTGGACATTAGGGCTGTTCAAATTGCGCACCACTCGTGACTCGTTTGCCGCTCACTTGAAAAATGCTCGTAAAATGCTCGCTCAATTGTCCGCTCAGTTATAAATGAGCCGATCGGCTCGGTTCGGTTTGTAATTGAACCAAGCACGAGCAAAGGTCCACTCGGCTCGACCCGAATAAATAATTATTTATTTGTTATATATATAATTATATATATACACACGCAAATCACATTAATATTTATAGCTTTATACATAACATTTGACCCAGTATATGCAAATCAAATATAACTAGCCCACTTAATCCAAACAAAATAACACTAAATTTAATAGTAAAACTCTAGGTTGTGAAGTGACAGTCTTGCCACAATGCGATAATTGTTCTCTCTGGTATGCTCATTGCCTCACAAACCTCAACCTAAGCCTCATCCTCGGACACTCGTACCTCAATATTAAAGTCATCCACAGACAATTTGATCTTAGATGTCAGTCAACAACGAAAACACCGAAGAAAACATCCCAATTTTATGGTTGTCTAAATTACTCTCCGCTCGTTGATCGCTCGACGCTCACTCAAAAAAATTTATGCTCAAAAAATGCTTGCTCGCTTCAGCTTGGTTGTAACTGAGCCGCTCAGCTCGGTTCGGTTTGTAAATGAGCTAAGCACGAGTAAAGTTCGGCTCGGTTTGACTTGAGTCGTGAACATCTTATCGAGCATATAGGTCGTATATGCTCTGTATTAGCCAATATGAAGCATATTTAGGATAGTGATATATTAAGTTGCCATATTGCACACTTTGATACCAGGCTTAACATGAAATAATATTATACAAACAATACACTCAAGATCACACTTAACACTTTGAATATTGATCAAGAAAGATCAATATTGTCTTCAGGTTTAATATAGACAGAAACAATACAATTGATTATGTCTTGGTGCCGAATACAAACACACTAGAATCCTATATATACCCAACACAAAAGTAGTTGACAATTGGTTATGTTTGGCACCAAGTTTAACTGCCTTTTGGAAGTTTAACTCCCAAGGGCAGTTTATACTTTTCTACCGAATAAGGCCAAGGCGTGTGCCTCTTGTATTAGGCTGCATGTTTTGTTATTAGATATACACTAATACATGCATACTGTTTTAATACCTATCACAACTAGTGTCACACGCATTATATATACAAATATACACATAATACATATACTAAATAATGTTTGATTTAATCATAAGTTTACGTCTAATACCCGTCCCTAAATCAAACATCTCGGTTGATTTTTGGGAGCGTCTTGTTAGCTTCTTCTATGGCTTTTTTTTGCAGCATTGAAACCATATCTTTGTCTTTTAAATAGCCTCTTTGCCGCATTCTAATTGCCTCCCATGAAAAATGCATAGTCTTCGGTTGAATTTCTCCCAGCATCTTCCAGTTCATTCACACTATTGCTTCTTATCATTTCCTTTTTTGATTCAAATCTGAACCGACTTGTATACTACCACTTTGTTCATTCTCAGCCCTTCTCATCACACATTTCACCTTATAATTCCACTCAAGGACATCCAAATACATAGCAAATAGGATCCGTATGTTATCACCATCACAATAGTCAAGTCCTAATTCTTTGGCTATTATGATCCACATAATGTATTGTGATACCCTTTTGTTTCCTCCTTCGTTTCACACTATAGCATACAAGTCATACAACACTATTTCTTTTCCATTCTATAAACATGGTGGCATAGGGAGATTGGGAATGCTCAAATAGTGATTTATAAACCAGTTAACCATGTTATTGAATGGTTCTTTGAGAAGATCTCTATACATCCAATCTTGATTGAGTTTTCAATCAAACTAACAATTTCATGCAATCGGACCAATGCTCAAACACTATGTTAGACACTTCTTTTTTCACTAATTCATACTCATCCGATTGGTGCAAAGAGAGTACTTCAAATAGGGTGTTCAAATAATCATCTTTATTTTCACTGTATTCCTTGTCATCACCCAAGATCTCTTTAAATTCTTCTTGTTTTTATCAAGATCATATTCACCATCATAATAGGATTCATAGTCATCCATTCTATCTTGTTTCTTTGGCTTAAGCATCGGTTCTAATTTGCACTTGTATACTTCTATGGTGACTATAAATCATTATTGCCTAAGTTGGTTTAATAAAAGAAAATTCTTGTCTAGATCGGGTGTATAGAATACATTTTGAATTTTTATTATCATCCAAATTCAAGAAAACTTCGCTGACCCCTCTAGTGAACAAGATGTGAGTTTCATCCTAGTTTCTACCCATATGAATTATGGATACGATTAAAGAACTCTAGAGAACTTCTGTACTGATTTTTCAATGTAGTATTTACATACCACACATCATTCCATGCTCCAAATTATGTCCCGTTCAACACATATTCTTCGGTATAATCATAGAGATCATGTTCGGTATGTGCAACCCCTTCATTCAATACTTGTCGGATCAATTCCTCAGCCTCATCCCTCTCCTTTATGTGACATTTCTGAATCAAATGTCCCTCGTCTTTGCAATAGAAACATAACCGAGTGTCCATGTTTCTTCTTTGGTTGTTTTTTCGATTATTAATTAATTTTCTTCTCATTGCCATCTTCACACTAATGATCTTTTTTTCTTTGATTCCGACGTAGGCTTGGATACCAAATGTTGCACACTTTGGTCCTAGGTTTAACACGAAATAATATTATACAAATTACACACTCAAGACCACACTTAACACTTTGAATATTGGTCAAGAAAGATCAATATTGTCTTTGGGTTTAATACGGACATAAACAATACAATTGATTATGTCTTGGTGCCGAATACAAACACACTAGAATCCTATATATATCCGACACAAAAGCAGTTGACATTCGATTATGTTTGGCGAAAAGTTTAACTGCCTTTTGGAAGTTTAACTGCCAAGGGCAGTTTAAACTTTCTACCGAATGAGGCCGGGGTGTGCGTCTCTTGTATTAGGCTGCATGTTTTGTTATCAGATATATACTAATACATACATAATGTTTTAATACCTATCACAACTAATGCCACACACATAATATATACAAATATACCCATAATACATATACTAAATAATGTTTGATTTAATCATAAGTTTACTTCCAATAGGCCCAATATCAAAAAACTAGTGTGTGTGTGTGTATAGGGGGCGATTATTGTGAAAAGTGACTCAAACGTGCGAAGTGTGCGAAGTGTCACTTTGTACATGATAATTACGTAATGTTTTTGTATGTTCATGAAAGCATTACGTAATTATCATTACGTAATTATCATGCACTTTGTACATGATAATTACGTAAAAATGATAATTACGTTGAAACAATTGGATCCTTGATCCATTCCCTCTTAGGGTTCTCCTTAAATAATAATTGTGATCCCGTTATTTTAGGGATAATTACAAATTCAAATGGAAACATTATATCTATAATATTGATTACATATTTGCTATAAATACAATGATAATAATAATGTCTATTACACCCCCCGCAGTCGAAGCCATAGGTGACCGAAGGCTGAGACTGGAACGGAAATCTTCGAACAACACTCGACGAAGTCCCTTGGTGAAGATGTCCGCAATTTGATAACGAGAAGGGACGTGAAGAACTCAGACCTGGCCTTTTTGGACTTTTTCGCAAACAAAGTGGATATCAAGCTCTATATGCTTTCTGCGTTGGTGTTGCACTGGATTCCCTGACAGATAAATGGCGCTAACATTGTCGCAATAGACAAGGGTGGCGGATGAGAGAGGACGGCGAAGGTCCAACAGTAAATTTCTGAGCCAACAAGCTTCTGCAACAACGTTTGCAACACCCCGGTATTCCGCTTCTGCACTGGAACGGGAGATGGTGGATTGCCTTTTTGAGGACCAGGAAATAAGATTGTCACCATAATATATGCAAAAACCACTGGTGGAGCGTCGTGTATCCGGGCAACCAGCCCACTCCGCATCAGTGTAAGCCAGTAGTCGTGGGCTTTTAGACATACCAAGGGTGAGACCAAAACTAATTGTGCCTTGGATATAGCGGATGATTCTCTTGAGAGCGTTCCAGTGATTAGTTTTAGGAGCATGCATATGGATGCAAATTTGTTGAACTGCATAACTGATGTTCGGCCGAGTGAAGGTGAGGTATTGAAGAGCACCTGCTAAACTGCGGTATAGAGATGGGTCAATAAAGTCGGTGCCCGCATTAGCACTAAGCTTGGAGTTAGTGTCAACTGGTGTGTGGACTGGTTTGCAAGAAGACATGCCGGCACGTTCAATTATTTCCTGGGCATAGGCCTGCTGAGATAGGAACATTGTATTCCCATGGAGTTTAACTGAGAGGCCAAGAAAGAAGCTTAGAGGGCCGAGATCTTTCATAGCGAACTCGGCAGAGAGATGATTCATTAAGGTTGCCCGAAGGGAATCTGAAGAAGTAACCAGAACTATATCATCCATATACAAGAGAAGATATGCAACCTGGGAGTCATGATGATAAGTGAAAAGAGAAGCATCACATTTGCTCTGATACCATGAAACAATTGGATCCTTGATCCATTCCCTCTTAGGTTCTCCTTAAATAATAATTGTGATCCTGCTATTTTAGAGATGATTACAAATTCAAATGGAAACATTCTATCTATAATATTGATTACATATTTGCTATAAATACAATGATAATAATAATGTCTATTATACATAATGGTTTTGTATGTTTTCATGAAAGCATTACGTAGTTATCATTACGTAATTATCATGCACTTTGTACATGATAATTACGTAATGTTTTTGTATGTTCATGAAAGCATTACGTAATTATCGTGCACTTTGTACATGATAATTACGTAAAAATGATAATTACGTAATGTTTTTGTATGTTAATGAAAGCATTACGTAGTTATCATTACGTAATTATCATGCACTTTGTACATGATAATTACGTAATGTTTTTGTATGTTCATGAAAGCATTACGTAATTATGATGTACAAAGTGACACTTCGCACATTTCGTACGTTTTCATTACTTTGTATTTGAACCGGCCCCTATATATATAATAACTAGAAATGCTAATTTTTAATTTGGTATTAAATTACTTGTAAGAAAAGAATGAAAAGTAGTTTCATTAACTATTATCGACGAGCACTAGAAATCGCTACAATTTCTTTTGGAGGGAGGGAACACGTGAGGTTCACAAATTATTTCATGGCAGATGCATTTACATGTATATAATTTTATTTTATATTACATGTGTATATATAATAGACAAATATTTAATTTTTATATAGACACATATTTATATACAAATGAAGTAGTTGGTCTCTTTCTCTCTCACGCAGACTCTCTCTCTCTCTCTCTCTCTCTCTCTCTCTCTCTCTCTCTCTCTCTCTCTCTCTCTCTCTCTCTCTCTCTCTCTCTCTCTCTAAGACATTGCAGAGAACACTGAGTACTGTAAAAGAGAAAGAAAAGGTAAGAATTCAAGAACTAGGAGGGACAACCAATATCTCTTTTTCACTCCTTCAGCTTATAGAGGTTAAATCTTTGCATTTGCTAAAAACTCACCAGTTTCTGGTTTATTCCTTTTGTTAATTCCACAAAACACTCGTACGCTTCTCTTTAGCTTTTTGTCTTTAACTTCCACCAAGGTTAATTACTTTTGCATCTCACATATACCCATCTATATATGTTTGTAGAATTATGAAGATAGCACTATTGATATGGTAGTAGCAAGATTTGAAGATCAGGAACCACAGCACAAGAATTCTATGTCACAAGATTATATTTTCAATTTCTCCCATGGGTTTGAAAGGCCGCCTCAAGATCAACAACAGATCTTGAGACTAGAAGACGAGGGAACCAGTGTTATTCCCTCTGTGGTCTATGAGACCACAGGAGGTGCTGGGACGTTGTCTGAGATGTTTAATTTCCCGACAGCAGTCCCAGCCACCGAATTGCTACAAAATCAAATGAACTACCATACCAATCTCGGGCGTAATCAACGTGCCCGAGATTGGTACGGTAACAGTGCTCAAGCCATGCAACTTTTTCTAATGAATCCACCACCACATGAATCTCCTTTATCACAATCTTCAACTGCTTCTTCATCAACACTACACATGTTGTTGCCCAACACTCATGTCCCTTCTTCCAGTCCCTCCCTTCATCATCAGCAAAGCTTTGGTAGTTCCTCCGGTGGTTCGGGACAAGGTCAATTTGGTCCATCAACACAATTCGCATGGATACCTCCTCCTAGTGGAACAACAACCCATGATGGTGGTGGTCTTTCTTTATCTTTATCTTCAACTTTACAACACTTAGAAGCAGCTAAAGTTGAGGAGTTAAGAATTAGTGACAATACAGCGGCTGCTATGTATTATTTCAATCAAGGAACAGGCGGTGGAAGCGATCCATATCGAAATATTCAATTGCAAGGAGGAGGAGGAGGGGTTTTGGGTCCGACCCACCATCCAAGTACTCATGTAGGGTATGGATCATCTTCTTTAGGAGTAGTGAAAGCATTGAGGACTTCTAGATATGTTAAGGCAGCTCAAGAATTGCTAGAAGAGTTTTGTAGCGTTGGAAGAGGTCAATTAAAAATAAACAAGTCCGGGTCGAAGCACAACCCGAATCAGAATCCGAGTAGTAGTGGTGGAGGTGGTGGTGGTGGTGCTTCTTCTGCTTCTTCTAAAGATCTCCCTTCTTTGTCCTCTGCCGAAAGAATTGAACATCAAAGACGAAAAAGCAAACTATTATCCATGCTTGATGAGGCAAGTCAATCTCTCTCTCTCTCTCTCTCTCTCTCTCTCTCTCTCTCTCTCTCTCTCTCTCTCTCTCTCTCTCTCTCTCTCTCTCTCTCTCTCTCTCATAGTTCTTGGAATCAATAACCGAACAGATATGTGGTAAATAGGGTTTCGATCTTCCTACATAAAGTGATTAGTTTTCTAGGGTACATTTCATTTTAATTTGATAACAATATTCTTGACATGAGATATATTTCCCTAAATATTCAAACATGAGTAGCCATTAATCTAAGTTCTTAATTTTCAAATAAAAAAACTTTAAGATTTTGACATGGAGTTAGTCTTTCATCACCGTTACAACGTGTTGACGTATACAATGATTGATTTATTCCAATGTCTTTACTTTACTTATTTAGTACCCAATTAATTTTTTTTAACGGCCAATCAATCAATTCTGAGCACTCTTGAAGTACCCATTGAACAAATGAGTACTCCGGAAGTAACCCAGGTCCACCAGTAATTTCACACTAGTTCCCGGGAAAAACCTACCGTCCTAAGACCCAATGCGATAAAACCCCGGCCCACCAGCAACATTTTGGTCCCATAAGGAAAGCAAGAAGGGTGACAATCCAGATAAGGGGAGTGGCTAGTACACAATTAATTAATATAGTCCTTGTGTATAAGAAATTTTAGTGTTGCTATTGATTATAGAAAGTACTTCAAGGATTGTACTGATCCAAAATGTTTCTATCTAATCAATTATAGGAATAGATGAACGGTTGAGTTTTATACACAAGACAAAATTTAATTTCTTTTTCCTATTTGGTTGATGTTGGTAAATATGTTGCTTGCTAGAATCATGATTAAAATATGTATCAATGTGTAAACTAACATTTAAAATGAAAAGCAGGTGGATCGGAGATACAATCACTACTGTGAACAAATGCAAATGGTGGTGAATTCATTCGACTTGGTATTGGGCTTTGGCGCGGCTGTTCCATACACCGCGTTAGCTCAAAAGGCGATGTCTCGACATTTTCGATGTTTAAAGGATGCAATTGCAGCCCAATTGAAGCATAGTTGTGAGTTATTAGGGGAGAAAGATGTGGGCACTTCCGGAGTGACTAAAGGAGAGACACCAAGGCTTAAGTTGTTGGAACAAAGCCTAAGACAACAAAGGGCATTCCATCAAATGGGGATGATGGAACCAGAAGCTTGGAGACCTCAAAGAGGTTTGCCCGAACGTTCGGTTAATATTTTAAGAGCATGGCTTTTCGAGCATTTTCTACACCCGTAAGTTTCCTTTTTTCAAGTTTATTATTATGCATTTCAAGTTGAATATTCTTGGTTATAAAAAATCAGGATTTATGACTCTTTATAACAAGAAAATAATTTCAAGGTTTTTTATGCATTTTAATTCCTTAATATTTCAAGTTAATTATGTCTTTCAAGCTGAATCTTGGTTATAAAAATTCGGGCTTTATATATGAATCTTTATAAGAAGAAAAAGAATTTCAAGTTAATCATATTACATAAACTTTTCCAAGATACATCAAAATAAAAAAGGAGACAGGAAACATGCAATTCTACCTTGTTTTTAGTTAATTATTCACTTCAAGCTAAATCTTGGTTATAAAAATTCCGCCTTTATAGATCTTTTTTTAATATAATATTATTTTTTCATATATTCTAATATATGATAATTACAAGATAACGGGAAGGCGGGGCAACAAGCTGCGCCGCCACCCATTTCTGAATAACAAACCCTAACCGACTTAATTACGCATTTCTTCCTTATTTAAAATCAATTAATTACGCATTTCAAGCTAAATCTTGGTTAACAAAATTCAATCTTTATGAATCTTTATAACAAGAAAAAGAATTTTTGATGGTGGGAATTAAAAAACTAGTGATGAAGTCATAGATAAGAGGAGATTGCTTTAAACAATGCTAGGGATGTATGTGTGTGTTGGGTAAGCTTTTATGATTGAGAGCGATTAAAGAAAAAACAAAAGATAGAAAAGCATGAGTATATATTTGTGGTTGCAGCCTCCTGTTGTCTCATGACCAACGATAAAGCTGATAAAGTGGTTCTTTCTTAATATGTCTTACTCGATGTTTCTTTCTTTTAACATCTTAAAACCTGTTATATCATTGACACCTTTCACTTACTAAAACACCAATTTTCAATACACGTACGTTGTTAATCATGGGGCCTAAAAGTTTTTGGAAGAGGAAAATGCTGCAAGAAAGATCAAGTCGTTATGTTTGTTTTGATTGTGGTCAGTTTTGAAGGTTTCTTTTACTAAACTTTACATCAAGATATTGGGACAAACACTTTGATTATTAAATGTTTATTAAAATAGTAGTATAGTATATATAGGTTTTTTTTTAATAAAACAATTTTATATGTGCTATGAAAGAGAATTACTGACAGACGATGCATGCATGATCACAGAATTTAATGAGAGTAAAATCTAGCGAGACATTATACAAAATTGTCTTATTATGACATGCATAAAGCAGTAAAAAGAAAAGAGGTCAAGTAATCAATAAACAAATGATAATTGTGTATTTAATTAATTAGGTTAAATAGGGGTTTTTAGTTGTGGTTTTTGTTTCTTTTATTTTGTTATGTTTTGTTTTTGGTTTGAGGTTTTTGGCTCAAAAAAACATTGGTTTTAAATGAAATTTCGTGGTTCAAAAAACATTAATTAGGTTAATAGATCTAGTAACATGAAATGCATTATAAGGTGGGGATGATGCATTTTTAACTATCATTTTAATTGGATAAAATCATTTATTCTCAGGTATCCAAGCGACGCCGATAAACACTTGTTGGCTCGACAGACTGGTCTATCCAGAAATCAGGTTCATTCGCGCTCTCTATCTCTCTCACACACACATATATATTATATAAAAATATGTTCATGCCTGGTATATTGTGTTGAGCCTTCATTTTCATCAAACAAACCTATACAATGATCATATGAAAACAAAGATAAAGATAGCACAATTAATGAAAAGTTTCATGGGATTTTACTGACTCATGACTGTTTTCTATCATTGTTTAAATTTCATTGAATCTTATAAACAAATCTTTACAATTTTGTGGAATTTAAAGAATAGAAAAGATGAACCATTTGTGGAAATTTAAAGAATAGGGAAGATGAAACATATATAATAGTAATTTATAGTCTAATTTACCCCACCAAGCAATAAATAAATCTGCATATATGTACATGAAATATAGAAGCAAATGTAGGTCTGCTTTCTTTGTCTATAATCATTTTCTCTTTGTCATCTTTCTTTGCTACCATCCAACTCCCTCCTCACTTTCATTTATTATTTTAATCCATTTACCATCAATGTCATATATACAGTACAATTAACGCCTGTATATTGTATATATATTTTGGTCTTATTAAGTTAACTATTTTAAAATCTTTAATAATGTTTGTTTTCACCATTATCATTATCATGCATCTAATCATAGTATTTATTTACACCGACAGCATTGGAATGTGACATACCACCCATATTTTGGTAATTAATATTTTATTGAGCATTAAGCATTATGGTTGTAGTTGGATTGCTAGATTTGTATAATATCCACCTTAAATATATAACAAGTTTTGATGACTCATTATCAATACTACATCAAGTTTTAATTCATAAGACAAACATGAAAGCACATGTATAAGCTATGGACCAGTATAACCAGTTAACTTCAATTAGGGTTGCTTTCAAGCAGGGTCTCCTATTCATGTGTCTATTTCATGCAAAAACACATCACTTTATTTTCTATAAATGTTTATGAAAAAAGACAAAATTTCCTTTCCTTGAAAGCTTTGTTAAAATAACATATCTGTCAATTTTCATGTGTTTATATAAAATTTTTATTTTACTATTACCAAAAAAAAAAAAAAAAAAAAAAATTCTTGTTTATTGAGGAGATAAAGCAAGCAAAAATTAAATTTTGTAATGAATGAAAAATAGATTGGTGTGCTGCAATAAAACCTAAAAATACTTGCAGGACTGCTAACATGAATAGTATACCACACAGTTAAAGAGATGTACTCCTTGACTTTATCAGAAGGCAGAACAAAATGACAGTCCAGCACAAAGCTGGTCCCATTCATATAATTTTCAGCTTTTATAATGATGATGAAATACTACGATACCATATGTCCTCCCCTTTTGATCCTCTCATTCCAGTGTATAAAAGCTACTTTCATCTATTCATTCAGTAATTTTCGTTTCAAATTCACAGTAAAAGTTACATGCATGCAAACTAAGTACTAGTACTTAAACCAAAGTACTAAATTACTGTTCATTATAAAGATTGACAGGATGTGAAAAAGATAAAGATTAAAAGCAATGATTAAATGATTTTTTAAGGATGGAACTATCAATCAATTCCTACTTCCTTGGAACCAAGATTTTTTTTTTTTTTTTTTTTTTTAAAAAAAGTTTAAACTTTAGGGAAACTATTAGAGTTTATCTCTGGGTATATTTTGGAGTTTATCTCTATTAGAGTTTATCCTTAATCTTCTTCTGAATGTATTTGAATTTTGTTCTGATTTTTTAAATTCATTATCTTGTTACGGGGTGTAAATTAGTTGAGCTCGAGCTCAGCTTCTAAATAGTCTTTTAAGCTTGAGCTTAGCTCATTTATTATTATTTAACTATTTTATTTATACATGTTTATATCTAATTATTGCATTATATATATATATATATATAATAAAAGTTTTATATATAATATAGTATATGTTATTGAATTATTTTTATCACTACAGTATATAATAATTATAATGTTAATGCATATGTAATATATTAAATAAATTTAATACAAATAAGAAGTTTAAATTAGACTTGTGAGTCGGCTCGAGCTTGTTTACACGCTAGTTCTTGCAAATAATATTGCTATGTTTTTTCTTAAATTAGACTTTAGAGCCACTTTTTGGTTTGTAAAAAAAAACCCTAGAACTAAAATTGATCAAAGTTGATGAATATAAGAAAAAACCTGGATTCTATATGCTTAGCATGTAGATCAAGACAATACATTACTTTGAATTGAACATTAGAATAAGAGTAAGAGAATAAAGTATTTCACTTTTGGCATTGTTTCCACAAAGAAGCATATTTAAATATATAAAGTGATCAGTATTAGCATATTATTGGGTGGCTTAATAACTGCATATGATTGGGTGTGTTTTTCAGGTATCAAATTGGTTCATAAATGCAAGGGTCAGGTTGTGGAAACCCATGGTGGAAGAAATGTACCAACAAGAGAGCAAAGAAGAAGCTGAAAACCATAATCAAGATCATCAACATCAAGATAATAATAATAATAATAATAATAATTATAATAATAACAATAACAACAATGATGATGAAGAAGATGAACAACAACAAGATAAAGAAAACACAAAAAACCACAACCATCACATGATCAATTACCACAACAAGATCAATAGTGATCATGACCAGCCTCCTCTACCTCTTATAACTGCACCACCATTCACCACCACCAACACAACCACCACTGCAGCATTAACACATGCAAACAGGTCCGATAATATTAATGACAATGAAAACGACCCTTCACTCCTAGCAATCAATACTCAGTATGGTTATGCAGAAAACCAAGGCTCTACAGCTGCTACTATGTCCTACTCGTACTCACCTATCTCAAATACAACCGGCGGCATTACCACCGTGGCACCACCACCATATGATGGTGACACGTGCCGACGTAGCAGCATGATTGGTGCTGAATACAGGACCACCAATACAGGAGAAGATGCTGCAGGTGATGCTGACCTTGGGTCAACACTCATTAGATATGGGACCACTTCAGGGGACGTGTCCCTCACTTTAGGGCTACGTCATGCCGGAAACCTGCCGGAAAAGGCATCTTTTTACAGTTAGAGACATAAGGGTGGGTTTAATTTGTTAAGTCATCGATGATCATCTCTCATATTGTTAGTGCATGGCTGGTCTAATTATTGTCTACTTATTTTTTAGTTGATGGTTATACCTTGAATGTCATACGTTTCTTTTTCTTTTTCTTTTTCTTTCTAGTTTCGTATATCTGAAGTAAAATAATTAGAACAAAACATATATATACCTTAATTTATGCTGTATTTATTTCCATTATATTAAGTTCTTGTATTAAGTTTGATAACTTTTGCCGGTTTTAAAGGAATCATTTGCATAAATAAGTGACTTATTTTTTTCGAAAGCGTGATTGGTATGTATAGCATGGAAAAATCATTCTTGGTGATGTCGCTGATCCATTCAGCGACTTCTACCTTTCCCCAATAACGAGCCTGCCATGTCTTACGCCACTCCTGCAACATTGTCTATGAAGTCGCTAATTGAGTTAGAGGCTTCACTGAAGTTGTTGATTGACTTAGAGGCTTCATAGAAGTCGTTTATTGGGATTGAGGCTTCACACAGAAGTCGCCAACTGATTTTGAGGCTTCAAAAAAATCTGTTTAAGCAAATAAAGCAAAATGTCCGAATGATTGTAACGTGCTTCGCAACTCAAAACAAAGAAACAAATGTATACTCTTAATATTTAGATAGAGTTGGTATATATCCTTTTCCATGCAAAGTATTTCCCAAATAAACTGTCGTACACAAGGTTGTGTTGGTGAAATTCCCAACTCTCTCTTATTTCTGCCATCGATAACGGATGCTGATGTGTTGGCGGGCAAGGTTGATGGGCTTTTCTATAGGGCGTTTTGGCATCGCATGAAAGCGTGGAGAAGAATCTGGTGTAACATTCACATTCATTCAGAGTACTCCCACGTTCACATGCCAATTTTTTCTCTAGGAGGGAGGATGCATGATCCTGCAACATCTCGAATGATTGCAGGTGTGATAGTATATGACTTTCCATCAACTTTGTTATTACACTATGTCCCTAGCCTAGTATATGTGATGTTTGGATGTTATTACGGGTGCTTGGGTGTGTTTTTGAGTTGATTATGGGATGGTTGACAGTTCAGGCGCGTAGGACTGCTAAGGGGCGACTAGCCTTGCTAGTCGCCTGGGTATCAAGCGATTAGCATGCTAATCGCCCCTCCTACTCGTGTGATAGGATCCTAATCGCCCCTTGGGCCCTGGACGATTAGGACAGGTATAAAGGCCTCCAATCATTGCTCTAATCATTAAGCTGTCACGTCACACATTCCCTAAGCACCCTGCCCTAGGTTCTAAAGTCTGAGATTGTTTTGTAACAATTGTGCTCTGTTTTCAATCCAATAGAACCTTTTAACCGATTATTTGTGTGTGTTGATACCTCGTTTATCTTAGTTTCATATTGTTTTTGTTGTCCGAACAGCGTTTGGTGGATTCCGCACACTAAACGTTGAAGCTCATGATTGTCGGGTTGCCCGAAATCGATCCTACAAGTGGTATCAGAGCTTTGGCTCTTATCACGAGTGTTTTGATAGCAAAACGAATTCAAAACAGTGGGTTTTCAGATCAAAAGTTGTATTTTTGTCCAAAAACCTGTTTTGAAAGTTTGAAACTTTGAGTTTTTCATAAAAACATTTTTCAAAATCTAAGGGTATTTTAACGGATAAAAACAAGTGTTTTTTATTAGGGTTTGTTCCAAAAGTGTTTTTTCAACTTCCCTAATCATTTGGGGATCAAACACTGTGTTTTTATAGATTTTGAAACAAAAATTATGGTTTTCGTGCAAAACAAGTTCTCAGATCTGCAACTAGCGATTAGGAATTTTTCACGTGATTCGAAAGTTCAATCGTTACTTTTTCACACGGCTAGAGTCCTACTCGTGCCTTAAAACACACGATTAGACCTCTAGTCGCTTGGGTAACTCTACTCGCCTGAAATCTCCTACTCGCGTCACTGTTCACGTGTGTAGCCTTCTACTCGCCTGTAAAAGACACAATTAGCTTCGTAATCGTGTGTTTCACTCGTGTGTTGCAGTGCTGAAACCAAAAATTACTAAGTATCGGACTACTATTGAACTATATCACATGGCAAACCCATGGGGACATCTGAATCAACCTAGACAACAATACAATCAACCAATAAACAATCAAATGAATGTACCCACGAATCCTTGGCAGTTTTCGGCTAAGCGTAATGCGCAACGAATGCAACAATAGCAACACAAAGCTAATGTTGCCGGAACCAATCCGTAGGCGCTTGCGGCTCAACGGCGTGCCCAACAACAACAGCAAATGATGAATGGTAACCCATGGGAACTCGTAGCCGCTGCAACTCAACAGACACAACATTTATCTTCGGTACTCCTTAGTGACTTGGAAACCGGTAGTTCTAATAGGGCACCTAAACTTCAGTTCATGGCCGACTACCACTCCTAGAAAGGCAGGTTCAAGACACATGTCGAGGGTATTGACGGGTTAGTATGGACAACGATAGAGAACGGGTATACCAGGCAGATGATTGAGAATTCTGACATTCCCGTCTCCTTGGAAGCAATGACAGATGAACAACGCAGAAAATACAACCATGAGAAGAAGGCGATGGTTGCTTTAACATAAGCTCTTCCGAAAGACATCTTGCACCAGTTTGCTCAGTGCACAACTTCGCAGATGTTGTGGCTTGCATTAGCAGAAAGGAAAGAAGGAAATGAAAAGACCAGAAAGATCAAGATGGATCAGCTCATAAAGGAGTTCGAAAACTTCTCTGCCATAGGAAATGAACCGCTGCGGGATCTGACAGCGCGATACTATCAATTGATGTCAGAGATGTATCAGTTTGCAACGTGTCCCACCTGATATACATGTGTCGTATCAATTGAACCGTACGACACATGTGCCTCAAGACCTGATATAATGTTTGCAACGTGTCTACTATCCAGATACCAGTCAAGGCCGAAACAATCCCACCTGATTGCTGTGAAGAGTATCTTACGTTATCTAAAGGGTTGTCCGACCAAAGGTCTATGGTACCCTTATGATGAGAAGTTTGATCTCATCGTTTTAAGTGATGCTGACTATGGCGGATGCAAGATAGATATCAAATCCACATCGGCTGGATGCCAGTTCTTGGGTGCAAGACTAGTCTCATGGCAATACAAGAAGCAAGCCTCTGTGTCCTTATCTACTTGTAAGTCGGGATATGTAGTTGCGTCCAGTTGCTGCTCCCAGGTTTTATGGATACAACAGCAAATGAGAGACTACAGTTTGAAATTTCTAAATACTCCCATCTACTGTGACAATGAGTCCGCTATAGCACTTGCTAAAGACTCGCTTAATCATTCCAAGGTGAAACACATCCTCGTTCGGTATCATTTCATACGCGATTGCTATGAAAAGAAACTAATCGATGTGAAAATCCACACTGATTACCAACGTACCGACTTATTCACTAAATCTTTTGACAGGCCTCGCTTTGAGTATCTGTTAATTTTAAACGGCATTAAAGAAAAGAAGGATTAACTCCACTCGGTGATCGTTTTCGTAAATATTTTTCCTCAAAAACTTGAAAAATCCAAAAATATTATCTTTTCATAAATTTTTAGATTTTTAAGGAGAGAAAAATCAGAAAAATACAAAAACACCAGAAAATTTCAAAAATAAAAAAAATTGAAAAGGCCAAAAATCGAGTTTTCATTTGATGAAAAGGGGAAAATGATATGCACTCATCAGTGGACTATCTGAATCCTTTAAAATTTTTGAAAGAATTAGAACTGATAAGCAGCCTCTACAATGATGTGTCAGTAAGCTCAAAATCATTTCCAAGTTCGCACGGTGATATAAACCTAAATTAACTTAAACATGTGTGGGTCAACGTGCGTCGGCATATAGTCTTGGTACCGAAATCTCGTTTGGTAGAATGCCAAAATCCGAGGTTTCTTAGTCTTTAAGAGGTTGGTACATCCGGGGTGAACTGGACGTCTCTCAAAATAAAAGGATTGGCACATGTGTCGTATGTTAGGTTCATAGCCTACAACTGAGGCACCTCTATGTAATTTCCTAGAAAAAGAAAAGAAAAACAAAAAACAGAATAAATTATAATCAGGAGACGTCTGGGAATCCTAAAAGAGCAAAAAGATTCGAAATGCCAAAACCCTGATTCTCATTGAGAATTCGCTCTAAGGTATCAAATCATGTACCTAAAGCATCGTACTGACA
The DNA here is from genome assembly GCA_028751855.1 of Ambrosia trifida. Classification (NCBI taxonomy): domain Eukaryota; kingdom Viridiplantae; phylum Streptophyta; class Magnoliopsida; order Asterales; family Asteraceae; genus Ambrosia; species Ambrosia trifida. The sequence continues at coordinate 109,083,109 of CM054128.1, forward strand.
AATCAATCAACGGTATTTGACTTGAACCCTGGTCTGGATCTCACTGGTCTTGTTGTTGCATCGTTCATGCAGACCTGATCACCACTAAGTCCATTCCTTGTAAATACGGATGGCAACAACTTATTCACCGGTTACGAGGAATCTTTGTGCATGCCTTGATACGGGTATGTGTCGCGTGGCAGGGAACACCATGTTAATCAGTCCTAATATTACTTTAACGTATCTAAAGTGCCTAACGATAAAACTTGATTTTGAGTTTAGGTGGACAACAATATTGGCAGTTTTTGTAGGATGCTTATTGGTAAAAGAGAAATGTACTGAGAAAAACAAGGGTTCTGGTTTAGTCCGTGCACTGATATGATTCCCTGATAGATTAAACCCACAAAAATATGCATGTGAATAGTTTTACATTTCCTGCATTTTAATTTCTGTTTGATTATCTTAAAAAACCCAAAAAGATTTTATCATTATTTCATTCTTGATTACCGATGTTGGAACGTTAATCCATTGTAATCTTAATCCTTTCAGAAATAAAAGCTGGAAATGCAACTATTCGAAACTTGACAATTGTCAGGTCAAAACCATGCTTTCTCAAGTATCGGGGAGTAAAAGTTGAAAAACTTGAAAGTTTTCTGAGTCCGAATCTGAATCTGTATCGAGAAACTGGTTAAAATTGCATGTTTTAACTTATCAGGGGTTAAAAATGTCATTTTTGAAAAATTCAAGGGCAATTTGGTAAATCAATGAGAGGACACGACTAGAATGTCTAATCGCCCGTTTTTAGGGACAATTAGAAAGCTCGTCGTGTGTTTCTTATCCTAGTCGTGTGTGATAGAGACGATTAGGTTGCTTAATAGGATAAGTCTAGTCGTATGGGGAACTAATGAGTAGGAACTCTAGTCGTGTACATGTTCAGGCGACTAAGCTTCTACTCGTGTATATAGGTAGGACCCCTATATATTCCATAGTTAGAAAAGTTTTACCCATTATTTCAAAAACTTTAGTGTGCCCCATTTGCTCCCTCCAAAGGACTGTTGAGAACTAGAGTTGCCCGTTTGATTTTGATCTTGGAATTCGATAATACACCATCTAGGTATCATTTGGTTCAAATTTTAAGATCTAACTATCTGTTTTGAAGTGTTAAATCGATGGATTAAAATTTGAAACCCAAACCGACTCTATATGATCAATAAACCCCCTTAAAGTGTTTGTTAATGTAAAAACTTGTTTGGGGTTTGTTTATCGTCCATATTAGACCATAGAAACACAAAAATTACAAGCCAAATCAAACTAAAACATATTTGACCCATTTGAATGAACTGTCAGGTCTGACAGGCGATTAGGTTCCTAGTCGCCTGCACAGTGGCACGTTTAGGCCTCTACTCGTGTGTTAAAAGCGAGTAGGCTCCTACTCGTGTGAAAATGGGATGATTAGAATTCATAATCTCCTGTTGCAGAAAATTCGTCAACATTTTGGTTGTTTTTGTCCGTTTTGTTGTTTTTATGTTCTAATGCCTTCTTGTGTTTTCAGAATGATGGATTGGGGAACTTCGTTTGAGAATAACATATGTGCATTCCTTAGCCCTATTGATAAAGCTAAAAACAAGCAGTTCGAAGGGATAATCGAGTTCTTGAAGCGGTCGAGGATCGTGTATGCCATAATGAAGCAGCATGTGCCTTACAAAGACATTCTACGAGAGTTCTACCACAATGCTAAAGTAGATTGTACTGCCATGCCCGCCATTATCAAGAGCAAGATACAAGACAAGGAAGTATTCATTACTATGCAGCACATTCGTGAAGAACTCCGGTTCCAAGATTCATCCGATGAACCAATCACCTTTGATACTATACTAATCCGTGGCGGCCTTCTTATAATGAAGTATAAGGCGAAGGTTACAAGAAACGAGATGTTGCAAAAGGGAAACGTTTCTGTTAGGACAAAGAGGATTGGTGAAACCACTTTTGGAAACCTTAGTCTAATTCACTTCTGTCAATTTTGGCTAAGTATAGAAGTACTGAAGAGAAGACAAGAAACTGCTGAAGAGAAGATATGAGAAGTGCTGAAGAAGAAACTTCATCAGAAGTTCTGAAGTCCAAACCAGACAAGTTCACTTCAGAAGTACTGAAGACAAACTACTCATCAGTAGTTTGTCATTCATCAGCACTTAGCATCAGATATTTTCCACCGCCTTTTGTATCAGTAGTTTATTGTTTATTATTACTTTTAGCTGTAATTGTTTGTTTCAATGTTGCAACTTGTGCAACTTGTTTCTGATGTTTCTGTACTTGCTTTATTGGCAAGATACATGTATGTAAACGTCTATAAATAGGAGGCTTCAACCTTCTATTTTAGACATTGATTTTAATAGAAAAATCCTTCAAACACTTTCACTGTTCTATTCCATTTCAGTATTTATTGTGAATCTGCCTAAGTATCTAATTCTCATTTACTGCTTAGATTCATAATAAATACTTGTCATTATTAGTTTCAATCATCAAGAGGGAGTAATAACTCCTCTTAAGTATAAAAGTGTTGCTTTAACTTATACATTCCGCTGTGCTTACAATCTGATATACAAGAGCTTGCTAAACACTTAAGTGTCAAAGATAGCAAGTTCTTACTTAAACAAAGAGCATACTGATCCAACAATTGGTATCAGAGCCTTGGTTTATCTGATCACATATCAATCTAACAAATTGAGAATCAGACACAAAGCTCTTATTGATACTCAATAAAAGATCAAAAGTTCACTTTTTATCAACATCCATCACTTTAAGAGATATTTGACAAATCAATACTCTTTAAAAATGGATCCTCATAATACTGGTTCTGCCACTAAACCTGCCATGCTTGTAAGAAATGAATATAACATATGGCAAAAGCGAATGGCACATACCTTGTCACAGACCAACACAGGTTGTTGGAGATCTGTGATATATGGTCCTCATAAACCAGTAAACATAAATCTTGAAACTAAGGAAGAGATTCCAAAACAACCAAAAGACTATACTGATGATGATTTCCTAAAGCTTGAGCTTGATGCAAAAGCTTTCTCTATGTTGCCAATGGCTCTCCCAAATGAGATATACTCTGGCCTTTTACATTGTGAAAGTGCCAAAGAACTCTGGGATTGTCTTAAAGAACAGTTTGGAGGAACTGAAGAGGTGATTGCCAACACCAGAGAAATCTTGGCTCAACAGTATGAAACTTTTGCTCACATTAATGGAGAAACTTTAACTCAGCAATTTGAAAGATTTTCCTCATTAATATCTGAGCTAAAACTAAATGGTCAGACCTATACAACTGTATCTATGCTTCATAGATTTTTAAGGTCTTTACCTGACAAATGGGAAACATACTCAATAGTCTTAAGATCTTCACCAGATTTTAGCTCCCTCACTCTTACAAAACTTCATGGGAGATTACTTACTTTTGAGAGAGAAATTGATCAAAAGAAGAAATTACAATCATCTGGTAAAACTGCTGATGACTACCTACCAGGTAGTACAGCACTTTTGGGACAAGACTCACCAACTTGTTCCTAAGGATCTTATGACAACATTGACATAACAACTGGGATTTCATCAGAAAGATCTTTCCCAGGTTATGACAATGATGACCAAAGTCAAACTGCTGATAATCTATGTTTTATCATGGATGATTTGAAAAACTTTAGCAGTGATGACTTAGAAGAAATGGACATTTTACACCAACTGGCCATGCTAAGCATTAAAACTAACAAGTTTTATAAAAGGTCAGGAAGGAAATTTCCAGGATTGACCAGTAATACAAAAATTGGTTTTGACAAATCTAAACTGAGATGTCACAAGTGTCAGAAGTTGGGACACTTTGCTAGAGAGTGTAGAAACTCTAGCTTTAACCAATCACAATCTGGAAATAACTTTAACCCCAATTATAATAGGAATAATGGAACTCAAGGGAGTGCTCATTTTGTACAGGCACAAGCTCCTCAACAGCAATACATGCCACAAGTACAATATGTTCAAATGCCTGCTCAACAGATGCAGAGCCAACAATCAATCCCTCCCTTTCCAGCTGCTCAACAACCTCCACATCCTCAACAACCCTCTCAACAAAGTCTTTTCACCTCAGGGTATGTTGACTGGAGCAGTCTTCCTTTTGACACCACAGAGTGCAATCGTGATGCAGACAATAAATTGTTTGACATCAACTGGGGAGAACCAGACAATGGCAGAAAGAACTTTGCCTTAATGGCATTTGAAGGCTGTACTTCAAAATCTGCATTGTCACAGGTATCAAAAGAGTCTTTGACAAAACTTTGCTCAAATTCTTGCAAAGAATCTTTTGCTCTCATAAGAGACACAAATGTGCACTTACAAGGAAAAGCCAATGATTTAGAAAGAAAATACACTCAGATGAAATGTGATTTAGAGAGAAAAGTTACTACTAAAACAAAAGAAGTCTCTAAATTAACTAACTCAGCTATTGAAACCCAAGCACAACTTAAAATGATGATAGAAGATCTTGGGAATGTCAGAAAAGAGCTTGCTGACACCAAGATCAGTTGTGAAAAATGGGTGGATTCTTGTAAGGGGTACCAGCTATTGCTAAACAAACAGAGTGCTTCAAATGTTAAGTTTGGCATAGAGTACAATCATGTTGAAACACCAACAGATTTCTCTCCCAAAACTACTGAAGATGGGAGAAAAATTATTTCAAATGAAACTTCTGAAGGGAAAGACTGCACATCTTTCCATGAAAACTTTCTAAACAGAAATCCTGGTATTTTCAAAGAAAGTACTTCAGAAGTATTAACAAAATCTGACAACAAGCCATCAGTAGTTTCATCTACAACAGGAGTTGAGACCCTGAAAACTACTGATGAGCAAAATCTTTACACTAATGTCAGAAATTTGCCTTTAGATCAAAAACAAAAGGCAAAAGAGTGTGATATTTGTGGTCTGTTTAACCACAAAACAGAGTTTTGTAGATACAGAAAAGGAATTCAGTTCAATCAAAAAATTAAACAACAGGTTGTGGGAAATCAAATCAGAAATGATTATGAAAGAATCTTTAATCCCAAGAAACAACAACCTGAAAACACCTTTTCTCAGAAAAAGATAAAATCTCAACTAAAATCTTTTTCTCAAAATTCTTTGTCAGTAGTTAGACCTGAATCATCAGCAGTTTCACAAACTGCTGAGATTCAAAATCTAATGAACTTGGTACAACTACTGATGACCAAGGTTGATGGTGGTCCTGAAAAGGATACCACCATGGTTCTTAATGAAAAATCCATTGCCAAAAAGACATGGATTTCTCAACCTGGTCAAGAACAAACTGTAACTGTTCTCAAGAGCAAACCCAAAGCCAAACAGGCTTGGGTTCCTAAATCTAACTAATTTGCTATTGTGTGCAGAGAGTTTCCAGGGGCTTAAACAGCATATGGTACGTTGATAGTGGAGGCTCTATGCACATGACTGGATGCAGATACCTGATAAACAATTTTATCAGCCAAAGAGAAGGATCTGTATCCTTTGGGAACAATGCTAAGGGATATGTGCTAGGACATGGCAATGTCTCCTCTGGCAAAATACAGTTTGACAAGGTCAATCTGGTTGAAAACCTTGAATACAACTTGCTAAGTGTGTCACAAATGTATGATAAAGGATATTCTTCCTTTTTCACAAAGACAGCATGCAAGATCATCTCACCAGAAGGCCAGAAGTTGATAGAGAAGATCATTGAAGATCATACTTTGTTGATTGCCAAAAGATGTGGCAATGTCTATGCAGTGGACATTGAGAAAGACAAAGTATTGAACAACACTGCCTGTTTCTTCTCAAGGGCATCAACTTCAGAAACTGATCTCTGGCACAGGAGACTTGGCCATGTGAACTTTAAAACCATAAATAAAGTCACAAAAATGGGCTTGGTCAGAGGTCTACCTTTGAAAGTATACCAGTGTCAAGAACACTGTGTATCCTGTTTAAAGGGAAAACAGCATAAGTCCTCCTATAAGTCTATTGAAGAATCAAAAACAACTGCATGTCTTCAACTACTCCATATGGACTTATTTGGACCTGTCAAGATTATGAGCCTTGGTAAGAAGAAGTACTGCTTAGTCATCATTGATGACTACTCAAGATTCACATGGGTATTCTTCTTATTCTCCAAGGATGAGGCTACTGAAATCATCAAGTTCTTCATTCTACAAGTGGAGAAACAATATTCTCTACCTGTCAAAACCATTAGAAGTGATAATGGGACAGAGTTCAGGAACAAAACTCTGGATGAATTCTGTTTGTCTAAAGGGATTATTAGACAATACAGTGTTCCCAGAACTCCTGAACAAAATGGTGTAGTAGAAAGGAAGAACAGAACCTTAATAGAGGGAGCAAGAACAATGTTAGCTGATTCTGGGCTACCCTTGTACTTTTGGGCAGAAGCAGTTAACACATCATGTTATGTTCAGAATAGAGTTCTTGTGGTCAAGAGACATTCCAAGACTGCCTATGAAGTTCTTCATGGCATGAAGCCCCTTATCTCCTTTTTCAGGGCTTTTGGGTGTCAATGTTTCATCTTGAACATCAAGGAATCTATTTCAAAGTTTGCTGCCAAAGTTGACTCAGGTTACTTTCTTGGTTACTCTTCAACTAGAAAAGCCTACAAGGTTTTTAATTCTCACACCAGGATAGTAGAAGAAACATTGAATGTCAAGTTCAATGAGTCAAAACACACTCTTATTCCAGCACATCCTGCTAAACTTTTTGACCTTGACAACTTCCATTTTGGACCTGAGAAGGCTGTTACTTCATCAAAACCTACTTATTATGGTGACAAAAGGTTTGATGATGAGGATCCCACACCATGGACTCCTCAAACAGTTATCAAGTCAACTTCAAAATCATCAGAAGTTCCACAAACTTCTGATCAAACAAGTACTGAGTAACAAACTCAAACTTCTGGTTCAGTAGATCCAACTACTGAAGATCAAGGAACATCTGAACCAGATATTATAGACCTGAGTAGTTTGTTTGAAGAACATGAGCCACCTACACCTGTCAGTGGTTTACAACAACTGATTGAACACAGAGATCATCCACTTGATCAAATCATGGGTGATATAGCTTCAGGTGTTCTTACCAGAAACCAGCTCTCTAACTTTTGCCTATTTTCAGCCTTTATCTCACAGTTGGAACCAAAGAAGTACCATGAAGCCCTCAAAGACAATAATTGGGTGCAAGCTATGCAAGATGAACTGCTTCAGTTCAACAAGCAACAGGTCTGGGAAATCTGTCCCTTACCTCCAAACAAGCAACCAATTGGCACAAGATGGGTTTTCAGGAACAAACAAGATGAAGCTGGTATGATAATCAAGAACAAGGCACGACTGGTAGTTCAAGGGTACTCTCAAGAAGAGGGAATTGACTATGATGAAACCTTTGCTCCAGTTGCAAGGCTTGAGGCCATCAGGTTATTTCTGGCCTATGTCATTTCCAACAAAATTAAAGTTTATCAAATGGATGTAAAGAGTGCATTTTTGTATGGAAAGATAAAAGAGGAGGTGTATGTCTGTCAGCCACCTGGGTTTAAGGATCCTTCTCATCCTGAGTGGGTGTACAGACTGGACAAAGCTCTTTATGGGCTCAAACAGGCTCCAAGAGCCTGGTATGATACACTCTCCACCTTTTTACTCAAAAATAACTTTACAAGAGGTGCCATTGACAAAACTCTTTTCATTAAACATGTTGGAAATCATGTCCTACTTGTTCAAATTTATGTTGATGATATCATTTTTGGTTCAACAAACACAAAACTGTGTGATGATTTTAAGAAACTCATGCAATCAAAATTTGAGATGAGTACCATGGGAGAACTGCAGTACTTTCTGGGACTGCAGATCAAGCAACAAACAAATGGAACTTTTATACATCAATCAAAATATGTTAAAGAATTATTAAACAAATTTTCTTTACAAGACTGTAAATCATGTTCCACTCCCATGACACCAATCACACAAGTTGAACCTGATGATCAAGGAAAACAGGTTGATCAAACCATGTACAGATGCATAATAGGTTCCCTTTTATATCTAACTGCTTCTAGACCAGATATTATGTTTTCAACATGTGTCTGTGCTAGATATCAATCAGCACCAAGGGAATCACACCTTATAGCAGTCAAAAGAATTTTCAGATATCTGAAAGGAACTCCAACACTTGGAATTTGGTATCCTGCTTCAAGCAATACCAAGTTATCAGCTTTTTCAGATAGTGACTATGCAGGGTGTAAGATGACAAGAAAGTCAACATCTGGTGGTTGTCAATTCTTGGGTAACTGTCTAGTGTCATGGCAATCAAAGAAGCAAACATCTGTTGCAACTTCAACTGCTGAAGCTGGATACATTGCAGCTGCAAGTTGTACATCACAGATACAATGGCTCCAATATCAACTTCTTGATTATGGAATCAAAGAAACCAAGACACCTTTGTTTGTAGACAGCAAATCTGCCATTAGCATCATTCAAAATCCAGTACAGTTCTCAAAAACTAAACATATTGAGATCAGGTACCATTTATAAGAGATTGCTATGAAAAAGGCAAGATTGAGGTGAAGCATGTAGCAACAGCTAATCAAATAGCTGACATCTTCACAAAACCCCTTGACACATCAACATTTCAGAAGTTAGTATCCATGCTTGGGATGCTAAATTTGTAAGTGTTTATTTTATTGTTCTACACATATTTTTCATTTTCCACTTACAAAAAGACAAAAAGTCTGAAACAAAACTTCTGAAAAGAGAGAAACTACTGATGAACAAAACATCAGTTTGGGGATAATTTCTGAAAAGTGAATAACTTCTGATAAAATAACCTTCAGAAGTTATGAATAAAAGTATTTATAAAACATTTCTCATCAGCTGTTAAAACTACTGAAGAGGAAATGGGAACTACTGATGACGATAATCCTTCATCAGCAGTTTAGTCAAAAAGGGCAAATCTGACTTTTCCCATCATCAGAAGTTTAACCTAGGCGGTTTAAAACTTCTGATAAAGAGATTTTTAACCAAGGCGGTTTAAAAACTTCTAATAAAGAAGATTCAAGCGGTTAAAAACTTCTAATAAATACCTTTTTTCAACACTTATCCTTTCAAACTCAAAAATTCCCTCCTTCTCTCTCAAAAACTCTCTTAAAAACCTAAACCTGCAAATCAACTGTTCGATCAACAAAAACCCAAACCACATGGCTCTCGTTCTAAAACAGGGTCACAATCAAAGGGCCTTTCTTGAAAAGCAAGAAGGCTGGTCCCAATACGATGAGATCATTGATCTTGTCGTAAAATCCCAATATTTTACTGCTCTCACAATCGACCCACCAATTCATACTGAAACTCTAAATGAGTTCTGGGCTAATGCTGAGACGGTGACGGCTAATGGTGAAATTATCTCCCTCAACTCAAGAATAAAAGGGAAACCACTGACCATCACACCGGCCACATTGGCAACAAGACTGGGCCTGAATGATGTAGCTGCCCCTGATCATGTTGCTAACTCTGACATTCACTTAACCATGACAGAGTGTGGTTATCAAGGTACTCTCTCCCATGCTACTATCTTCAAAAAATATTTTGAACCAAAATACAAGCTTTTGTTTCATTATATTATTATGTGTTTGAGTCCAAAGACAGGGTCTTATGACCAGATGCCCTCTACTTTTCAACCAATATTTCATTCCATAGTGAATGAAACCAAATTCAGGGCATCAAAATTATTTTTCAATGAGTTGGTGTTACATCATAATAATACCAAGAAAAAGTTTTTGTTATACCCAAGGTTCATTATGCAATGCATAATAGGGGAACTGGGTAATGAGGTGCTTGTGGGAAAAGTTTCAACTTTAAATCCCTTAACCTCACAAGCATACTCTAGGCATAACAAACCGGCTACCTGGCCAGAAGATGATCAGGGAGAACAACAAAAAGTCCCCCTGAAACCCACATCTTCCAAACTCACACCATCAAAAGCCAAAAAGCCCAAGCCAACAAAGACAATAACCCACCAACCCAAAAGAAAAGCTGTTCAGGAGGTTGAGATGCCTGAACATGCTCATGAGCAATCTGCTCTTCAAATAGGTGAGACTGAAACACCCTCTCAGTCTCATCCATCTCAAACCCCACCAAGAGCACCCATAAGAATCTTATTCAAAAGAAAAAGACTTAGAAAAACTGTTGTAACTGACACTTCTTTTGAAACTGTTGACCAACCTATTCAACCTATTGCCCAAACTTCTGAACCAACCCCTCAAATTTCTGAACCAGAGGCAATAGAGATTGCCAAACTTCTCTCTGGGCTAAAAGAGATAGTCCCACCTGATAATGTCAGTCCCCTACAACCACAACAAACAGGGGACATAACCACAGAATCAGACATGGATGTGGACATCACTAGCCCTAACCCAAGAGATGAGGGTGGACCAGAGTCTTTAAGCCCAATCTTAGAGACTCTTGGGGCATCTGAGGCTGCTACTACTCAGTTACCACCCAGTGGTGGATCTGAGGATAGAAGTAAAACAGCTAAGACCTCAGATGTGGCAACTACTGATGAAGGCTTAATGCCTGAAGTAGGAAATCCTCAGAACCAAGAACAAGAGGTTCATGAGAGAACTGAGTTGGGCTCAGCTCATGATTTAACTGAGACAGTCCTCATTGAGGACAACATCAGGGATTCAGATGATTCCATTAATTTGAATGATGATTCAACAACCAAAACTACTGAATTGACGGCACTTTATGAAGGTCCTGCTTCAGGGGTATCCAAGCTCAAGAAGCTAGTCACCCCTGAACAGGTTAAAGTCCACTCAATCCCTAAAACCCCTAGAGTGGCATCCTCTGTACAACATGAGGATCTCCTAAAAACACACCCTTCACATCAAATGCCTACCCAATTCCCTGGGCCCTCAAGCATAGACATGAACCAACTATGCAGCCCAGGTGGTGACCTTTATCATATGATGAATGCCCTCATCAAGAATCACCTCCAAACCTATACAGCTAACTTGGAGCTGTCCATCAAGAACCAATTTGGGGTGATTCAGACGAAAATGAATGATCTGCAGACCAAGATTGACTTCAACAACAAACAAATTGCCAATCTGACAGATCAGATCAAACCTCTGAAGACTATTGATGAATCCAAAAAGAGGGAGAAGATGAAGGAACCAATGGATACAGTTGAAGCCAGAAGAAAGGCAAGACTTGCTATCCTAGAGAGAGATCAGAAAAACCAGGCCAGAAAAGAAGCATTGGCCAAACAGTTTGGTGTCTCAGTGGAAGATATTGAAGACACAGAAAAGGAAGATGAAACCCAAACCTCTGAAGAATCCCTAAGGCATAATAAAGAAACCTCTGATGGTCAAAGTACTGATGACTCAGAAGATACTGAAGACAATCCTTCAGTAGTTGACAAACCATCAGCAGTTGTCAACCCAGCAGAGGTTAACACTTCCAAATCTCAACAAACTAAACCTTCCAGATCCACTGAACAAATCAAACCAACTTCTGCTCCTCCAAGGCCTACAACAACCACTACTATGACTGTCCTAACCCCTGCTCCAATCTCTCAATCTACTGAACTTCTTGAGCAGAGGTTAAAGGCAGTTCAACAAAAAGCCAAGGAAGACCAGATTTGGAAAAATCTGGAACAAAGGGATGACTTAGAGTTTGAAGAGAAGCTCCAGGCTTATCAAGCTGAACTGGAAAGACAGGCTGAAATTGATCATGTTGCTGAAGAAGACAAAAGACAACAACTAGTGTCTTACATCACAAAGAACAGCAAGACTAAAGCCTACACACTCAAGGGACTCTCTATGCAAGAGCTGACAAGAAGGGCACAACTAATTGCAGACAAACTGGCCACAAGTAAAGAAGGAAAGGCCAAGAGAGCCCAGATGATAAATGAATTAGTAGCAGATGGCTATGGTTCAAAAGCCTCAGTATCCAGATGGAAAGAAGAAAGACTGGTGGATACTTATCGAAAATATAAGGCTGCCAAGGCTGCAAATCCAGAGAAGTTTCAAACTGCTGAACCTTCAAGATCAGTAGTTAGAACTTCTGGTATTTTAACAAGAAGGCCTGCTACTCAAAGGAAGAAATCAGAGGACAATGTCAAAACTGATTTCAAAATGGTACTACTTGAAGGAAGTTCAGTAGTTCACTCAGATTTTGACATTGAGGAGAAACCTCTGATAACACAATTCAGGGATCCTTCCACCTTTGCCTACCAAATTCAAAAGACTATCAAAGAAAAGATGCATACCAAGGTAGTGACTGAACACCATCTCCCAACTATTCAGATGCCTGATATGCAACAACAACACCAACAACAAGGAAGAGACTCCCACCTGAGGCTCACTGAAGTAGAAAGCATCCAACACTCAGGATCATCAACCCAAGGGACAAGTCTGGTTCCCTATACCTCTGACTTTGACAAGTCAAAGGTACCTATCATCAGATGGTCACTTACTGCTAACAACTCAGTATTATTGACAAGAAGAGACCTTTCAAGCAGGGCTTACAAGAAGATCAGTGATCTAAAGAAACTGTCAACACAAGACCTGCTCACAATTCAACATCTGGAACCACAGAAAGGATCTCTATCTGATGGACAGTTAAACCAGCTAAAGAACACCATGTATAAAGAAATATGGAAGATTGTTCAAGACAGAAGAAGATCATAAGGAATTAGTAAGGTTTGGGGTTCATCAATCCAGGGGGAGATTGTTAGGACAAAGAGGATTGGTGAAACCACTTTTGGAAACCTTAGTCTAATTCACTTCTGTCAATTTTGGCTAAGTATAGAAGTATTGAAGAGAAGACAAGAAACTGCTGAAGAGAAGATATGAGAAGTGCTGAAGAAGAAACTTCATCAGAAGTTCTGAAGTCCAAACCAGACAAGTTCACTTCAGAAGTACTGAAGACAAACTACTCATCAGTAGTTTGTCATTCATCAGCACTTAGCATCAGATATTTTCCACCGCCTTTTGTATCAGTAGTTTATTGTTTAATATTACTTTTAGCTGTAATTGTTTGTTTCAATGTTGCAACTTGTGCAACTTGTTTCTGATGTTTCTGTACTTGCTTTATTGGCAAGATACATGTATGTAAACGTCTATAAATAGGAGGCTTCAACCTTCTATTTTAGACATTGATTTTAATAGAAAAATCCTTCAAACACTTTCACTGTTCTATTCCATTTCAGTATTTATTGTGAATCTGCCTAAGTATCTAATTCTCATTTACTGCTTAGATTCATAATAAATACTTGTCATTATTAGTTTCAATCATCAAGAGGGAGTAATAACTCCTCTTAAGTATAAAAAGTGTTGCTTTAACTTATACATTCCGCTGTGCTTACAATCTGATATACAAGAGCTTGCTAAACACTTAAGTGTCAAAGATAGCAAGTTCTTACTTAAACAAAGAGCATACTGATCCAACAGTTTCACCACTGTTCCAATATCTAATACATGTTGTCCTGAAGTGTCTTGGTCCTAGAAAGGCAACTTTTGATGCAATCAGAGATACCTTAGCATCTGCAGTGGTCTCCTTGACTTTGAACAAACCGTTCAATTTCTCAGGCATGATCATGCATCACCTGAAGGAGGTTATCCAGTCAAAGACGATGAATCATCCATTCATTGTGTATCCTCGCTTCTTGTAGATGATTATAGACAGACAGTTTCCGGATTTGGTAAAAAATGAGTTAGAGTGTCATTCGCTAACTCATATTAATGAAAGGGAGATGGAGAGGATGCTGATATTCAAGGGTCAGCCGAAAGACAAACAACTTAAGAACAGACGGTTGTTTAGTCACCTGAGGGATCCAGAATACAAGGCTCCCCTAGGTAACAAGTAGAGAAATGAGACGAGTGATTCTGAAGAAGACTTCGCCATTCATAGGCGAACGTTCAAAGAAGGTGATATTGTTGGTCAGGATACCATTGAGTTGGGAAAGAACATTCCGGGCAGCGTTTCTGCAGCTGCTACTCAAGATGACTTGTTTAATACGGATGTTCTAGAAACTCAGGAACCGTCTTCTGCAGGGGTGATCAAGGATCATCCCAATCTGGCAAGGGTAAATCAGTAGCTGTTGAAGATGATCCGTTAATGTGACAAGTGATACAGATTCTGATGCTACAGATTCAGATGACTCACTAAATACTAAAGCCCGAAAAGCGGCTGAGAGAAAGAAAAATTGGGCGGAGAAGAAGAGCTTAGCTGAGGATCCTAACTTTACAGTGGATCCAGAAGATCAGATTGCAGATATTGAAACTAAGCTCGACACTCCTTCGTCGGGTAAAACAAAGACTAAGGCAAAGGGTCGCGGGATGAAGAGAATAGCTCAAAGATCTCCAGAGAAATCAAAGAAGAAGAAAATAAGATTTGGGATACTCTTTGAAGCTGTTTAGACCTTTATGCCTTATACTTCAGCAATAACAACAACAACTACTACAACAGCAACAGCAGCAGGTGCAGCTATGACTGCAGGGGTTACTATGCCAATGCCATCAACGGTAGTCTTCACTGAGTCTGTCTCAGCTACTGTTGGTGTGGCAACATCGCAGCAACTTGTGTCTGGTTCAGTTGGAGATGTCTTGAAGAATCTTAGGGCACAATTTCATCCCCAAGCTTCAGCTTCAGGTACACAATCTTCTTCCACCTCAGCTCCAGCGTCGAATGAACAACTTCACAGCCAAGTTAATGAGCTTATGATGATAGTGAATACTCAAGCACATGAAAATGCTAAGTTGAGAGGTAAGGTAGCTACAATTGAGGAGAATGAAAAGGGAATGCTAGAGTTGTTGGGTGAAACTATTAGGATAAGCAAAGAAGTGCAAGCCTCAAACAGGTTGCTTCAGTTATCAAACCAGCAGCTTGTTGAATCCAACCAACAGCTTGTAGAATCAAATCAGCATCTGGTTTAATCTAACCAAGACACTGTGGCTAGATTAACCAACGTTGAATCTCAATATAACCAGTTGCAGCTTGCCAATGTGAACAACGAAAGACGAATAGAGGCATACAAAGCTGAGAACAAGCAGTTGAGGGAAAGTGTGGATAAGTTAATTGAAGATCACCCTAGACTTACTGGTACCTCAGGCTCTGCATCTGGTTCAGGCAATGACGAGGAAGAAGAGGAAGAATAAAAGGATGAGGATGATGACGATGATAAGGATGATGATGGTAGTGGTGATGATGGTGATAATGGTGGTAATGCTGGTGGTGATGATCCTGGAACCACAGGTGGTGGTGGGTCATCATCTAGTGCACAAGAGAGGCAAGGGAAAAAAACCCATGACACCCATGCAAGGATCCTAAAGGCATTTCTTCTCCTAATGGGGAGTCCTTGGCAGAGCAGATCAAGTGTCTGAATGAAGTTCATAAGCATGGAGCAGTTCCATTTGAAGTCTGTGGACCATTGAGGAATCTATTCCACATTGATGATCAAGGGAATCCTCTGAAGTTTGCACAGTTAGCAGGAGTGGAGGAAGATTTGGAAGAAGGAAAGATCCCACCTGAAATCTCTCGAGAAGATATTGCTAAAGTGTATGGTGTACCTGCTAATGCTGGTCAGACCACTCCTGAGCTTGATTCAGATCATAGTGATGTGGAGATGGAAGAAGAAACTCATGTGGAGTCTCCTGAATACTTTGTTGATAATTCTTCCACATGGATTCCTGATATTAATGAAGATATGATGAATGATGCAGAGGAGAACTTGAAAGCTAAGCAACCTCCTATCCCTGATGAGGTTCTATCCAGGACCGAACGTATCATGAGACTTTGTTCTCAGTGGTACCCATCAGTGGAAGCTCGTACAGTAAAGAAACCTCTAGTTCAGGCTTCAGCATTCAAGAAAAGATTGTCCAAGATGTTTGGGAATGTTATTTCTTGGGCGTACATCGAGCATGCAAAAGTATTCAGTATCAAATAGAAGGCAGGGCTACTCTACTTCAACCAGTATATAAAGATCTGAAGGCTTCCATTCTGGTATGTTCGTAATCTTGTATGTCTGAGGCAGCCTCTGTATTATGATAAGTGTCCCGGTTTCGAAAACTTCTATAATATTCTTGAACGGGAAAGCAATGAAGGTTGGAAGTCGTTCACTCCTCAGTATCCTAAATCCTAAAAGACGTCAAATATTCATCCGAAGACAGGTCATCCCATCTGGGAGCACAAGATCAAGCCTGGAGGTATAGTTGTTTTGCTGTTTTGTTTGAAGTTTGTCTTTTTTACTCATACTAGCTAGGTCCAATGGGGAGTCTGTTAGTACACTATTTCCCTAGCCTAGTATAGGTGATGTTTGGATGTTATTACGGGTGCTTGGGTGTGTTTTCGAGTCGATTATGGGATGGTTGGCAGTTCAGGCGAGTAGGACTGCTAAGGGGTGACTAGCCTTGATAATCACCTGGGTATCAAGCGATTAGCATGCTAATCACCCTTCCTACTCATGTGATGGGATCCTAATCGCCCCTTAGGCCCTGGATGATTAGGACATGTATAAAAGCTTCTAATCATTTCCCTAATCATTAAGCTGTCACATCACACATTCCCCAAGCACCCTGCCCTAGGTTCTAAGGTCTGAGATTGTTTTGTAACACTTGTGCTCTGTTTTCAATCCAATACAAAGTTTTAACCAATTATTTGTGTGTGTTGATACCTCGTTTATCTTATATTCATATCGTTTTTTTGTCCGAACAGCGTTAGGTGGATTCCGCACACTAAACGTTGAACCTTGTGATTGTCGGGTTGTCCGAAATCGATCCTACAAACTTTTCCGGTTAATCCTCTTTGTTCTTCAACCTCCCTTCTTAGATTTGCCCCGGTGTTTCCCTTATAAACTTAGAATGGGTATTCTCAGAAAAACCTTCATTGGATCGATGTTACATCTGCATGGAGAGTTAATAATATTGGAAAGGTGGTGTGCCTCCCATGGCCCTTCCATGACCAATGAGATTGGAAATGTTGTGATTCGAAATGCTGCACGTTTTTAGTTTCATCATATTGTGTAGTGAAGGCTGCCCTGCTACCCTTTTAAGATGAAACTTGAAAACAATCTTTCCTTCTGCACTTTTTTTTATTGGTATAATGGTCCACAAGGTACAAACCGTCATACACTAACACATCCTTCCCAAACGAGACAACTTTCCTAATCACACGAACCGGTGATTTCTTATCCATACTATGCTTCATAGTCAGATTACCTCATTCAAGTGTTTGATGTTCAGTGTTCTCGGATATAGATTGTTTTGTAATTGTCATTTGTATAGACTGTCAACTTAGTAGATTGTATAGTTTGACTATTAATAATATAGTTGGTAAAATTTCATTTTTTAAACATTTTGTCGCATATTGAATCACGGCATCTAGATATTTTTAGGACCAAATCGACTGGCCGAGTCCGTTGATCAATACATACACTAAAATAAAATAAAAGTGAATTAGTTCATTTTAATAATAATAATACATATCCATGTATTAAAAAATGGCCCAGGGGGGCATATTTGGACCTCTGTATCCATCAGTCGGACCGGTCTGTACGATCACCAGACTTTCTGACGCGTTGTCCTCAGGTGATATTGTAAGGTCATTGGCAGTCCAGGTCCTAGAAAACTTGCCAGGACATGACCCGGGTGGTGAAAAAAACGCGAAGAGGTCATTTTGACCAACATTTTTAAATATTGAAAAAAAAATATACAACTGACCCGATGTCCTAAAGCAATTTCCATGTATTAAAAAATGGCCCAGTGGGCCAATTTGGACATCTGTATCCATCAACCGGACCGGTCTGTGCGATCACCGGACTTTTCAACGCGTTGTCCTCAGGTGATATTGTAAGGTCTTTAGCAGTTCGAGTCCTATAAAACTTGCCAGGACATAACCCGGGTGGTGAAAAAAACGCGAAGAGGTCATTTTGACCAGCATTTTTAAAAATTGAAAAAAAAATGCAATTGACCCGGTGTCCTAAAGCAATTTCCATGTATTAAAAAATGGCCCAAGGAGCCATATTTGGACATCTGTATCCATCAGCCAGACCGGTCGGTGCCATCACCGGAATTTCGGACGTGTTGTCACTGAAGTTACGGAATCATCCATCGATTGATTTGACTAAAGCTTTTGGCCGGTTGTACAAACTAGGAGAAGACAAAAATTCCAACACCGGAAATTCGGTGTCGAAAATCGGGCACAGAGAAGGTGAAACCAGAAGATCACCAAAGAGTCTGCGCCCATCCTTCTTAGTGGTGCCACCTGGACACTTCACGCATAGCATACACACCAATGCTACTGCCAGTGAAATAGTCCATTCGGGGGGCCAAATGGTAGCCAAAGGGACTTTTCCCCAACCTTCGGGCACTCCACCATTAATATATTTGAAATTACATGACCAGATTGCCATGTAATTTCATGCAGATATAACATCGATCCAATGAAGCTTCTTCCGAGAACACCAATTCCAACTTTATAAGGGAAACATTGTCGCAAATATAAGGAGAGATTGATGAGATGTTAGAACCGCAAGGCTCAAAACAAAATATATTTTTGGACAACATCCACCAGCAACTGTAAAAGATCAATGAAGAATCCGCGCTCTCCACGATATGACAAAAGAAACACGACGCCCTTGCAAGTTGTCCTATCAACAACAATAAAGGGCGTCTTGAACCATGATCTCCGTCAACAAAATCTAGGCGCATGCCCCTAGATTGATGACGTTGAACTCTTCGCCAGGCATAGGTGCCAGCCCCACCCATGACAATTACCATTCTTCAACAAAACTTAAGATTAAAGGTGTGAAACATGAATGAGGTTGATCACCTACGCAAACCACCTTTCCAATAGTATAAACTACCATACCAAGGTTGCATTCTACACGTGTTACTCCACGTCCAAATGTAACATCGATCCAAGTAGTTTCATGGAGATGTAACACCGATCCAAAGACACTAAAAAACCATAACCTCCCACACGACTTTCATTTCAAACTTATGAAACACCACCATTTTTTCATATATTTTTAACCCTTCTAACTTGTAAACAATTGATTGTCTACCATAGTATTTTGCTATGAATGGAAAACAATGAAGAATGCATGAGGCAGGGGATCTATCATTCGGAGTATCATTTATTTCCTAGACATGTTGAATGAAGCCTCGGAATTTATAATCAATAGGTGACATCAGTTTGAAGCCTCATAATTAGTCAGCGACATCTTAGAAGCCATATACTTGTTCAACGACTTCATCAATGAAGCCTTAGACCAAATCAGCAACTTCACCAACATTCTCTTACACAAAATCAGACTACATCGTAGGTTGTGAAAGGGTGAGAGAAGTCGTTGAATCAATCAACGACATCACCAAGAATGCTTTTTCCATGCTATGCCTACCAATCGCGCTTTCGAAAAAAATAAGTCACTTAGTTATGTAAATGATTCATTTTTAAAGTGAGACTTATATGAGATGTGATCATGGCATGGTGAAATAATTTTATAAATTAACATATAATCTTATAAACATTGCATTTCTCTTAAGACCATCAACATCCCAGCTGCCCGTGGGGTCCATGGACAGACGTGGAGGATGTCCAAGCTGATATGAAGGAGGGAGAAGATATGCCGGCCTCTGCACAATGGCGCATTTTGTAAATGCTCCGAGAGGTGAAGAGAGAGTAAGTGTGGCATCCATTGGAATCCACACAAAGGGGTGTGAGACGGATGGGAGCGGATCGCTCCAATGTGGAGGAGAGAGTTTGCACCCGTAGCCCCAGCTTGAGATGGCCTAACAACTTTATATTAGGGGCCTGCTATCTCCACATCGTCCTCTCTAATCTCACAATACCCCTTCACAACTTTTATGTTATCAACCAACACACACAGCTTTTATATTAATTGTGAATAAACGGACGGAAGAAGATTCGTCAAAGCGGGGTGATTTGAATCTTGTCATGTCTAGCAAGGAAATAAGAAAACGCTAGAAGCGGGGAGCTTGTTTTTTTCTTTGATCGGTGGTCAAGAACGGTGTAGTTCTTGTGACCCTAGAAGGGGAGATGTCAAACTTGGTCAAGGAGTTGAAGTTGTCGATAATAGTGCGGATATGAAGTAGATGAAAATTAGAATTACGGTGGTGAATGAAGAGATGATGCTAATTTGGAATATTATCTAGAAAGTTTAATCGGGTTAAAGAGAAAACAAATGGTTTATAGATATGTTTGTCTAGTTGTCTTTAATTAATTGTTTATTTAGTGTTCGAGTTGATTAGGACTAGTATGAGGTTAGTATAAATAGATGGTTAGTTCTATTGTAATTTATGTGTTTTGGTTGATAATATAAAGAGGATAACAAGTTCGTTCAATCTCGTGTTTGTTTATTTGATCAAAGGGCATGATTTTTCAACAAGGAGGTCTGAAAATCACAAGGCTACGCTTGTCAGTGTCGTCTGATGTGATGATTTTGAAGAAGTTATGTAGCTTCCAGCATGATTGCATTGAGGTGTTGGACATGTTGATATGCACTCTTGTCTCTTGAGCCCTGCAATATTTTGAATTTTTTGATACGAGAAGAAAGGCGGATCTTTGTCTGCATTGTTAGTAATCAAAGAGATAATTGTGATACAAGAGAGAATTGAATCTTTGTTTTTATTGTGTATAAAAGTTACAACCAAGACTTCAATATATACAACAATGACATCAATAATAAAAAGAAATGATACAATCTTGGACAGGGAATGAGCTGGCTGATTAGTTGTTGATTAGCTGGCTGATTAGGAGCTAATTGAGAAATTATCGGGATATGATGTTGAGCAGATCCCACATAATATTCACCATAATATTTCATTTCTTTCTAACACTCCCCTTCAAGTTGAGTGATGGGATTTCCGACACTCAACTTGGCTAGACATTTATTCAAAATTCTCCCATTTACTGCTTTAGTAAATATGTCTGCCAACTGATCTTCTAAACGAACAAACTTTAGTTCAACGATTCCACCTTCTATTTTTTTCTTTGATAAAATGGCTGTCAATCTCAACATGCTTTGTTCGATCATGTTGAACTAGGTTTTGGATATTTGAATTGCAGCTTTATTATCACACATAAGTTCACTAGCTTTGGTTGAAGGAAAGCCAACCCCTGCTAAGAGTTTTTTGATCCACAAGATTTCTGCTATTCCCTGAGCTATTCCTCGAAATTCGGCTTCTGCACTTGAGAGTGCCACTACCTTCAGTTTTTTGCTTCTCCACGTAACCAGATTTCCTCCAACTAGAGTGAAGTAGCCTGATGTTGATCTTCTAGTCTCTTTATCCCCGGTCCAATCTGCATCAGTGTATGCCTGGATATTTAGTGTGACACCCGGCAAATTCGGGTTAACAACGTTGTCTAGATGAAAGTCTACCTTAGCGAGTCACGCGTATATTGTACTTAACTGGGTTAGTTAAGTCGGGTTATGGTTCGGGAACTATTGGTTTAGTCTAGAGGATCATTGGATGTTGGTCTAGAGGTTCATTAGATGTCGGTCCTTAACCAAGTGTACAAACGGTGACGATCGGTAGGATCGTCAGGGCATACGGAACATACGAGTCTCGAGTCCCGGGAATTGGTGAACGAGTGTAAATATGTGTATTTACTTGTGTTATGTGTTTACAATCATTATGTGACTTGTCGGTACATTAATATGTGTTAACATATGTTAAAACGGGGTTTAACGCGCAAAACACACGAAACAGGCCCATATAGGCGATCAGGATAGCCCAATCGCCTATATGTGGTGCGACTGGGGATCATGTGGTGCGACTGGGGACTGATCGCATGACTGTTCATGCGATTAGGCCCCGATCGCATGAACTTATACGCGATTAGGCTTCCTGATCGCGTGTAAAGTTGCATAATCGCATGTTACGTGCTGGACGACTAAAAACGACTATAAATACCATACTTGACCTCATAAACTTCATTATACAAACCCTAGTCGTCCCATAACCCGCCCCAACACATAAACAACCTCTGGAAGGCGATTTTTGATCAAAACACAAGGTTTCAAGCTTGAATCATCATCCTTTCATAATCCCAAGGTTTGGTTTTCATCCACAAATCTTTATAAACGTTTTTAATCAATCCCTAATGGTCCAGACCTGTTCTTAAACGAAAAAGCTTTCTGAAAATCATTAATAAGGGTTGTTAATCGGATTATAACTAATATACATGCGTTATGGGTGTGTATGATTAGAAAGCTAGGATTTTTATGATTCATGATGATGGATTGATATGTTATTTTGTTAGATCAGAATTGATATTGATAGTATGATGATAGAAATCTGAGTAATTGATTATTAGGGTTATTGTTATGCATGTTAGTATGATGATTGCATGCTATGTGTATGGTGTTTGGATTACTTGGTTGCATGCAGGACTGATTATACGAGGTTAAACGAAGGATTTTGGTTGAAACATGTTTAGGATAGTGTTTGGGATGATATTGGGTAGTTACACACGTTCTGGATCTGATTTGGAGCGTTAAACGCGTGAAAAACTGGAACAGCAAGGTTACAGGCGATTAGCATTGCTAATCGCCAGTTTTACATGCAATCAGGGCCAAATCGCATGAGTTTCATGCGATCAGCCCCAAATCGCATGAGTTTTCATGCGATCAGCCCTGATCACGTGAACTTACATGCAATCAGCCCTGATCACGTGAACTTACATGCAATCAGCCCTAATCACGTGAACTTACATGCAATCAGCCCTGATCACGTGAACTTACATGCAATCAGCCCTAATCACATGAACTTATATGCAATCAGCCCTAATCACATGAACTTATATGCAATCAGTCCTAATTGCTAGTTTACGTTTCCTAACCGCGTGTACTACTGTTGTAAGTGTAGATTAGCATTCCGAGACCCGATTTGACATGTAGTAACATGCTAGGAACCTTGTAACATATATGATAACTTGGTAACATATGTTTGGATGTAATTCGGTGATACGTGAACTATGTGCTATAACTTGTTGTGCGTTAACGTATGATAAGTGTAATTGCGTTATTGTAAGTTTTGGAGCGTAAACATAACACGGGGAGTCTCGGGTCACCAATGGGATGTCGAGTCTTGTACTTTGGGTCAGTTAAACAGTAACGGTGTTTTCAAACAAACTTGGTTATGGTCTGGACATCTAGGGACTAATTAACCTGCGGGTTATTAGTCTAAGTACTTGTAACTGTCATATGTTAGGTCGCCGCTTACGGGACTAGCATAGCAGCTGGGTTTACTCGGGTTAAGGAGTAACGCAACTTAAGGTGAGTTTACGGCCCCTCTTTTAAACTGGTTTCATACTTTCGGGGGAGAAAACATGTGTTAAAACGATTATTTGGTAACTACTGTCATACTATGGGTTTCTATTGTGTACTACACGATCTTTGGAAGTCCCGGGGGGAACCATGAATGTGCGGGTTCGCACAACGGGGAAATGTGAATAGCGCTATTGGGAGTGACCAACCCCGCTCGTCGGCTTGGAGGGCCGGGCGAGTGCATATTGTCTCAAACAGGAACAACAGGAACAATTGGTACTTTTCGGGCACAACATCTGGTATTCGAGTTAGTAATGGTTTTCCAATCGTGGTAGTAACAAAACGTACGCCTAGCTAGCGTATACTGGTTTTCGATTTATTATAGTATGGACAGGTGGACTTGGTACTTGGATACAAAACCTGTAAACTCACCAGCATTTTTGTGCTGACGTAAACTTTTACATGTTTTCTCAGGTCGCTAAGGTAGCACGACTGGACTAGGGCGCACGCGTCTGCACGGCGTCTAACTAGGGTTGCATGGTCTTTTGAACGTTGAACTATTATTTCATTGTTAAGATACTGTTTTTGAATAAGCTTCCGCTGTAAACGGGATTTTAAACTATGTTTTGAAATTGCATTTATATTCATTTAGACTTGTTTATTGTGATCGTTGGTTTGGATCCTGGTTTGTCATGCGCCTCGCGGTAAAACTCCGCAAGTGGATTTTGAGGGTGTGACAGATTGGTATCAGAGCCAATGGTTATAGTGAACTAGGACTGCATGTAGAGTCTAGTCTATAGCCGAGTCGCACACACTAGACGATCACATGGTACTAAACGTTATAGTGGGTTACGTATGGTCTTGTCGGGGTGTCTCTAAATCATTGGTCTTTCTACGTTACATCATCCGTTCTATCTTAGGTTGGGTTACTTGTTTTCTAGGCAGTGTAGTCTATTGGGGTAACTCGTGTGCTCTTGAGATTTGTCCAAGGCTCGGACATCTCCCTTTCGCACTCCAATAGAAACACTTGTCATAAAATACCGTAGTATTACGGTGTGTAGCTAAGAGTCTATGTTCGGTGATTTGAACTTTGAACTAGGAGAACACTTGGAGGACCATGTAGAGCGGTTTATCATTTTGGGTGCACACAAAATCATAAACCGAAATGCATGGAAGCCCTAGTGAGCTCTGGGTTTGAGGGGATAGTCCTGGATTGGATCTAGCTTTGATCTTGTGAACATTAGTGGTTATCTTTAACTGCGAAACTAAATTTTCTCGTTCTTTTCTGCCAGAATCATGTCTGGAGTACGAGGAGGACGTGGAGGTGGTCGCAATGGTGGACGTGGTGGTGGTCGCGGTGGTGCTGGTGGTCGTGGTGGAGGTATTAACCTATCGCAGGCTGATCTGAATAACTTGCTCCAAGCTGCCTTTCAGTTAGGGCACAACGGTGGTGGTAAGTTGATTTATCCATTTTCTTTGCCTCATTGGTGAACCTTGTTTACATTCTTCGTGGTTTCTCATACGTTTCATTTCAGGTGGTCCTGTTGACCCACCCCCACCCATGTGCACCTACAAGATGTTCCGGGACTGTAAGCCCCAGGAATTCTCTAGCACTGAGGGTGCGGTAAGCTTGCTTAGGTGGTTGGAGAAAGTGGAGTCAGTATTTTTGATGTGTAACTGTCTCCCAGAAGATCGGGTAAAGTATGCTGCTGCATTATTCCAGGATGTGGCATTGACTTGGTGGAATGGCATCACCCAGAATATGGGTATTGGGGAGGCATATGCTATGCCATGGGAGAACTTTGTGCAGTTGCTGAAGCGTGAGTATTGTCCGAGGGAAGAGGTACAGAAGCTGGAGCATGAGGTGTGGAACCTCAAGATGACTGGGTCGGAAATTGAGAAGTATACTGTGAGACGGAATGAGTTGGCAGTGCTGTGTCCCGATCTGCATGTGCCAGAATACCGTAGGATTGAACACTATGTCTCGGGGTTAGTACCGGAAATTGCAGGGTTAGTGGCTGCGGGAAATCATCCTACGTATGCAGAGGTAGTTCGATCGGCCCATAGGATGACCAACTTAAAGGTGAATGAGGGGATTTTGCCTGCGAAGGGTTCGACTGTTAAGGCTCCAGAGAGCAACAAGCGCAAGTGGGAAAATGACGGGAAAGGATCTGGGTCTGCACAGCAGGGTAAAAGGTTTGATAATGGGGGTTCATCTTCTTCGGGTAACAAGCAGGGTGGTTATGCGGGAAAACTGCCCAAATGCAACAAGTGTGGACGCCATCATCAAGGGAACTGCGACAGTAACCGTTGTCACCGCTGCCAGCGAACAGGCCACTATGCTAAAGATTGTCGGGCTACACTTCCATCGACCCAGGCCCCGACTACTAACTCAGCTCCGACTACTCAGGGGACTACAGGAAAACAAGGATGCTACAACTGTGGTGACACTGGGCATTACAAGAAGGATTGCCCAAAATTGAAGCAGGGTGGGAACAACGGTAATGGGAACAACGGGGGCGGCGGCAGAAATGCACGTGCCTTCGTCATTGGAGCCGCTGAGGCTAGACAGGACCCTGACACAGTCACCGGTACGTTTCTTCTCAATAATCATTTTGTTAGCGTGTTATTTGATTTTGGTGCCGACAAGAGTTTTGTATCCATGGATGTTAGTCGACTGCTAGATGTAGTACCCGTACCATTAGAGACCAAGTATATTATTGAGTTGGCTGACGGGAAAACGATTGAAGCTACTAGTGTCCTTCGGGAGTGTCAATTAGAGTTGTCGGGTTTATCGTTCCCCATCGACCTTATGCCGGTACCGTTGGGTAGTTTTGACATTGTAGTAGGAATGGATTGGTTATCTTTGTATCGCGCGGAGATCGTCTGTTACGATAAGGTTATTCGGATTCCTCTCCCTGATGGAGAATTTCTCTCTGTGTACGGTATCAAGGGTGGTGTTCCGTTAAACATCATCTCTAGCATGAAAGCCCTTAAGTGTCTTCGAAAGGGTTATCCAGCCGTTTTGGCGCTTTTATCTGTTTCCTCTAGTGATGAGAAGAAGATCGACGACATTCCGGTGGTACGCGAGTTTCCTGATGTTTTTCCCGATGATTTATCTGGTCTTCCTCCTCATCGTCAAGTCGAGTTCGGTATTGATCTTGTACCAGGGGCTGCTCCTATTGCTCGGGCCCCCTATCGTCTTGCACCTCCCGAGATGCAGGAATTGTCTAGTCAGTTACAGGAACTCTTGGACAAGGGTTTCATCCGACCAAGTTCTTCCCCTTGGGGAGCCCCGATTTTATTTGTTAAGAAGAAGGATGGAAGTTTCCGATTGTGTGTAGACTACAGAGAACTGAACAAATTGACCGTCAAGAACCGTTATCCTCTTCCACGTATTGATGATCTATTCGACCAGCTTCAGGGTTCTAGTTATTATTCCAAGATCGACTTGAGGTCCGGTTATCACCAGCTGCGCGTCAGGGAGGCTGACGTTGCCAAGACTGCTTTTCGAACACGTTATGGCCATTTCGAATTCTTGGTCATGCCTTTCGGTCTCACGAACGCACCGGCGGTTTTCATGGACTTGATGAACCGCGTCTGTAAACCATACCTGGACAAATTCGTCATTGTATTTATTGATGACATTCTGATCTACTCCAAGAGCGAGATCGAACACGGGGAACATCTGCGGTTAGTTTTGGAACTCTTGCGACGGGAACAACTTTACGCTAAGTTCTCAAAGTGTGACTTTTGGTTACGCGAAGTTCAATTCCTAGGACATGTGGTTAATGAACTAGGGATTCATGTCGATCCAGCTAAGATCGAAGCGATCAAGGACTGGGGAGCACCAAAGACGCCAACTGAGGTGCGGCAATTCCTAGGCCTTGCGGGCTACTACCGTCGTTTTATTCAGGGGTTCTCGAAGATTGCTCAACCCCTCACCACTCTCACTCAGAAGGATAAGAAATTCGACTGGGGTGAACCACAAGAGTCAGCGTTTGAAGAACTGAAGTCTAAACTGTGTTCTGCTCCTATTTTGTCTTTACCTGAGGGTCCTGATGATTTCGTTGTCTACTGTGATGCTTCTATTCATGGTCTCGGTTGCGTGTTGATGCAACGCGAGAAAGTGATCGCGTACGCTTCTCGTCAACTCAAGGTGCACGAGAAGAACTACACCACCCATGACTTGGAGTTGGGTGCCGTGGTATTCGCGTTGAAAATTTGGAGACATTACTTGTACGGTACCAAATGCACCATCTAGACCGATCACAAGAGTCTCCAACACATTTTCGACCAACAACATTTGAACATACGGCAGCGTCGTTGGATCGAGCTTTTGAACGACTATGATTGTGCCATAAAGTACCATCCTGGCAAGGCGAATGTTGTAGCAGACGCCTTGAGCAGGAAGGAATCAACTAAACCTCGTCGCGTTCGGGCGTTGCAGCTCACCATCCATTCGTCGTTACCTGATCAACTCCGTTCTGCCCAGCTAGAAGCTTTGAAGGTGGAAAACCTTAAAGCTGAAACGATGCACGGTGCCGACAAGCACCTAGAGCGAAGGCCTGATGGCCTGCACTATTTCGCAGAACGTATATGGGTTCCTTTATTCGGGGGACTACGGGAGCTTGTCCTTGATGAGGCTCATAAGTCCCGGTATTCTATTCATCCTGGTTCGGATAAGATGTACCAAGATCTGAAGGTGCTTTACTGGTGGCCAAACATGAGGTCGGACATAGCCTCATACGTGAGCAAATGCTTGACCTGTGCTAAGGTCAAGGTGGAATACCAGAAACCGTCGGGTCTCTTGCAACAACCTGAAATTCCAGAATGGAAATGGGAACGGATTACTATGGATTTTGTCACACAACTTCCTAAATCACCAAGCGGGAATGACAAGATATGGGTGATTGTCGATCGGTTGACGAAATCAGCCCATTTTCTTGCTATTAAGGAGACCGACACCATGGATCGTTTGGCTCGTCTTTACTTGAAAGAAGTTGTTTCTAAGCACGGGGTACCAGTTTCTATTATCTCGGATCGTGACTCCCATTTTACTTCTCACTTCTGGAAGTCTTTGCACAAGGCTTTGGGTACCCAACTAGACATGAGTACGGCCTATCATCCACAGACTGACGGTCAGAGTGAGCATACGATTCAAACTTTAGAAGACATGCTGCGGGCATGTGTGATCGATTTTGGAAAGGGTTGGGAAGCTCATCTGCCGTTAGTAGAATTCTCGTACAATAACAGTTATCACACGAGCATCAAGGCTGCTCCGTTCGAAGCACTGTACGGACGGAAATGCCGTTCTCCTCTTTGTTGGGCTGAAGTGGGTGAGAGTCAACTCACTGGGCCTGAACTAGTGTACGAAACTTCGGAAAAGATCGTACAGATTCGTAACCGGTTGGCAGCGGCACGGGACCGGCAAAAGAGTTATGCCGATCAGCGTCGCAAACCATTGGAATTCCAAGTCAACGACAAGGTACTTCTAAAAGTCTCACCGTGGAAGGGCGTCCTACGCTTTGGGAAGCGTGGCAAACTCAACCCACGGTATGTCGGACCATTTACGATCCTGGAACGGATTGGACCGGTGGCATATCGTCTGGATTTACCGACGGAGCTCGGTAACGTACATAACGTCTTTCACGTGTCAAACTTGAAGAAGTGTCTGGCTGACGAGTCTCTCATCGTTCCACTAGAAGAGATCAAGGTTGATGATCGTCTTCGGATTGTGGAAGAACCTGTGGAGATCCTTGATTACAAGATTCGTAGCCTACGTCACAGCAAGATTCGTATCGTTAAGGTTCGGTGGAACTCGAACCGGGGACCGGAATATACGTGGGAACGGGAGGATCAGATGAAGTCTAAGTATCCTCACCTTTTTCCTAAGGAAGCGTTCGAGTCGAGACATGTCTCTTCGGCAGCTGAATGAATCTCGGGGCGAGATTCCTTTTAACGTGGGGATGATGTGACAACTCGGGTAAATCTCTCTTTTGGTTTCTATCTTTTGTTTGTTTCTTTCGTTATTTCTTTTGTTCTTTTGGTACTTGTGCAATTTTCGGGACGAAAATTCTTTTAACGTGGGGATGATGTGACACCCGGCAAATTCTGGTTAACAACGTTGTCTAGATGAAAGTCTACCTTAGCGAGTCACGCGTATATTGTACTTAACTGGGTTAGTTAAGTCGGGTTATGGTTCGGGAACTATTGGTTTAGTCTAGAGGATCATTGGATGTTGGTCTAGAGGTTCATTAGATGTCGGTCCTTAACCAAGTGTACAAACGGTGACGATCGGTAGGATCGTCAGGGCATACGGAACATACGAGTCTCGAGTCCCGGGAATTGGTGATCGAGTGTAAATATGTGTATTTACTTGTGTTATGTGTTTACAATCATTATGTGACTTGTCGGTACATTAATATGTGTTAACATATGTTAAAACGGGGTTTAACGCGCAAAACACACGAAACAGGCCCATATAGGCGATCAGGATAGCCCAATCGCCTATATGTGGTGCGACTGGGGATCATGTGGTGCGACTGGGGACTGATCGCATGACTGTTCATGCGATTAGGCCCCGATCGCATGAACTTATACGCGATTAGGCTTCCTGATCGCGTGTAAAGCTGCATAATCGCATGTTACGTGCTGGACGACTAAAAACGACTATAAATACCATACTTGACCTCATAAACTTCATTATACAAACCCTAGTCGTCCCATAACCCGCCCCAACACATAAACAACCTCTGGAAGGCGATTTTTGATCAAAACACAAGGTTTCAAGCTTGAATCATCATCCTTTCATAATCCCAAGGTTTGGTTTTCATCCACAAATCTTTATAAACGTTTTTAATCAATCCCTAATGGTCCAGACCTGTTCTTAAACGAAAAAGCTTTCTGAAAATCATTAATAAGGGTTGTTAATCGGATTATAACTAATATACATGCGTTATGGGTGTGTATGATTAGAAAGCTAGGATTTTTATGATTCATGATGATGGATTGATATGTTATTTTGTTAGATCAGAATTGATATTGATAGTATGATGATAGAAATCTGAGTAATTGATTATTAGGGTTATTGTTATGCATGTTAGTATGATGATTGCATGCTATGTGTATGGTGTTTGGATTACTTGGTTGCATGCAGGACTGATTATACGAGGTTAAACGAAGGATTTTGGTTGAAACATGTTTAGGATAGTGTTTGGGATGATATTGGGTAGTTACACACGTTCTGGATCTGATTTGGAGCGTTAAACGCGTGAAAAACTGGAACAGCAAGGTTACAGGCGATTAGCATTGCTAATCGCCAGTTTTACATGCAATCAGGGCCAAATCGCATGAGTTTCATGCGATCAGCCCCAAATCGCATGAGTTTTCATGCGATCAGCCCTGATCACGTGAACTTACATGCAATCAGCCCTGATCACGTGAACTTACATGCAATCAGCCCTAATCACGTGAACTTACATGCAATCAGCCCTGATCACGTGAACTTACATGCAATCAGCCCTAATCACATGAACTTATATGCAATCAGCCCTAATCACATGAACTTATATGCAATCAGTCCTAATTGCTAGTTTACGTTTCCTAACCGCGTGTACTACTGTTGTAAGTGTAGATTAGCATTCCGAGACCCGATTTGACATGTAGTAACATGCTAGGAACCTTGTAACATATATGATAACTTGGTAACATATGTTTGGATGTAATTCGGTGATACGTGAACTATGTGCTATAACTTGTTGTGCGTTAACGTATGATAAGTGTAATTGCGTTATTGTAAGTTTTGGAGCGTAAACATAACACGGGGAGTCTCGGGTCACCAATGGGATGTCGAGTCTTGTACTTTGGGTCAGTTAAACAGTAACGGTGTTTTCAAACAAACTTGGTTATGGTCTGGACATCTAGGGACTAATTAACCTGCGGGTTATTAGTCTAAGTACTTGTAACTGTCATATGTTAGGTCGCCGCTTACGGGACTAGCATAGCAGCTGGGTTTACTCGGGTTAAGGAGTAACGCAACTTAAGGTGAGTTTACGGCCCCTCTTTTAAACTGGTTTCATACTTTCGGGGGAGAAAACATGTGTTAAAACGATTATTTGGTAACTACTGTCATACTATGGGTTTCTATTGTGTACTACACGATCTTTGGAAGTCCCGGGGGGAACCATGAATGTGCGGGTTCGCACAACGGGGAAATGTGAATAGCGCTATTGGGAGTGACCAACCCCGCTCGTCGGCTTGGAGGGCCGGGCGAGTGCATATTGTCTCAAACAGGAACAACAGGAACAATTGGTACTTTTCGGGCACAACATCTGGTATTCGAGTTAGTAATGGTTTTCCAATCGTGGTAGTAACAAAACGTACGCCTAGCTAGCGTATACTGGTTTTCGATTTATTATAGTATGGACAGGTGGACTTGGTACTTGGATACAAAACCTGTAAACTCACCAGCATTTTTGTGCTGACGTAAACTTTTACATGTTTTCTCAGGTCGCTAAGGTAGCACGACTGGACTAGGGCGCACGCGTCTGCACGGCGTCTAACTAGGGTTGCATGGTCTTTTGAACGTTGAACTATTATTTCATTGTTAAGATACTGTTTTTGAATAAGCTTCCGCTGTAAACGGGATTTTAAACTATGTTTTGAAATTGCATTTATATTCATTTAGACTTGTTTATTGTGATCGTTGGTTTGGATCCTGGTTTGTCATGCGCCTCGCGGTAAAACTCCGCAAGTGGATTTTGAGGGTGTGACAGATTGGTATCAGAGCCAATGGTTATAGTGAACTAGGACTGCATGTAGAGTCTAGTCTATAGCCGAGTCGCACACACTAGACGATCACATGGTACTAAACGTTATAGTGGGTTACGTATGGTCTTGTCGGGGTGTCTCTAAATCATTGGTCTTTCTACGTTACATCATCCGTTCTATCTTAGGTTGGGTTACTTGTTTTCTAGGCAGTGTAGTCTATTGGGGTAACTCGTGTGCTCTTGAGATTTGTCCAAGGCTCGGACATCTCCCTTTCGCACTCCAATAGAAACACTTGTCATAAAATACCGTAGTATTACGGTGTGTAGCTAAGAGTCTATGTTCGGTGATTTGAACTTTGAACTAGGAGAACACTTGGAGGACCATGTAGAGCGGTTTATCATTTTGGGTGCACACAAAATCATAAACCGAAATGCATGGAAGCCCTAGTGAGCTCTGGGTTTGAGGGGATAGTCCTGGATTGGATCTAGCTTTGATCTTGTGAACATTAGTGGTTATCTTTAACTGCGAAACTAAATTTTCTCGTTCTTTTCTGCCAGAATCATGTCTGGAGTACGAGGAGGACGTGGAGGTGGTCGCAATGGTGGACGTGGTGGTGGTCGCGGTGGTGCTGGTGGTCGTGGTGGAGGTATTAACCTATCGCAGGCTGATCTGAATAACTTGCTCCAAGCTGCCTTTCAGTTAGGGCACAACGGTGGTGGTAAGTTGATTTATCCATTTTCTTTGCCTCATTGGTGAACCTTGTTTACATTCTTCGTGGTTTCTCATACGTTTCATTTCAGGTGGTCCTGTTGACCCACCCCCACCCATGTGCACCTACAAGATGTTCCGGGACTGTAAGCCCCAGGAATTCTCTAGCACTGAGGGTGCGGTAAGCTTGCTTAGGTGGTTGGAGAAAGTGGAGTCAGTATTTTTGATGTGTAACTGTCTCCCAGAAGATCGGGTAAAGTATGCTGCTGCATTATTCCAGGATGTGGCATTGACTTGGTGGAATGGCATCACCCAGAATATGGGTATTGGGGAGGCATATGCTATGCCATGGGAGAACTTTGTGCAGTTGCTGAAGCGTGAGTATTGTCCGAGGGAAGAGGTACAGAAGCTGGAGCATGAGGTGTGGAACCTCAAGATGACTGGGTCGGAAATTGAGAAGTATACTGTGAGACGGAATGAGTTGGCAGTGCTGTGTCCCGATCTGCATGTGCCAGAATACCGTAGGATTGAACACTATGTCTCGGGGTTAGTACCGGAAATTGCAGGGTTAGTGGCTGCGGGAAATCATCCTACGTATGCAGAGGTAGTTCGATCGGCCCATAGGATGACCAACTTAAAGGTGAATGAGGGGATTTTGCCTGCGAAGGGTTCGACTGTTAAGGCTCCAGAGAGCAACAAGCGCAAGTGGGAAAATGACGGGAAAGGATCTGGGTCTGCACAGCAGGGTAAAAGGTTTGATAATGGGGGTTCATCTTCTTCGGGTAACAAGCAGGGTGGTTATGCGGGAAAACTGCCCAAATGCAACAAGTGTGGACGCCATCATCAAGGGAACTGCGACAGTAACCGTTGTCACCGCTGCCAGCGAACAGGCCACTATGCTAAAGATTGTCGGGCTACACTTCCATCGACCCAGGCCCCGACTACTAACTCAGCTCCGACTACTCAGGGGACTACAGGAAAACAAGGATGCTAGTTTACGTTTCCTAACCGCGTGTACTACTGTTGTAAATGTAGATTAGCATTCCGAGACCCGATTTGACATGTAGTAACATGCTAGGAACCTTGTAACATATATGATAACTTGGTAACATATGTTTGGATGTAATTCGATGATACGTGAACTATGTGCTATAACTTGTTGTGCGTTAACGTATGATAAGTGTAATTGCGTTATTGTAAGTTTTGGAGCGTAAACATAACACGGGGAGTCTCGGGTCACCAATGGGATGTCGAGTCTTGTACTTTGGGTCAGTTAAACAGTCACGGTGTTTTCAAACAAACTTGGTTATGGTCTGGACATCTAGGGACTAATTAACCTGCGGGTTATTAGTCTAAGTACTTGTAACTGTCATATGTTAGGTCGCCGCTTACGGGACTAGCATAGCAGCTGGGTTTACTCGGGTTAAGGAGTAACGCAACTTAAGGTGAGTTTACGGCCCCTCTTTTAAACTGGTTTCATACTTTCGGGGGAGAAAGCATGTGTTAAAACGATTATTTGGTAACTACTGTCATACTATGGGTTTCTATTGTGTACTACACGATCTTTGGAAGTCCCGGGGGGAACCATGAATGTGCGGGTTTGCACAACGGGGAAATGTGAATAGCGCTATTGGGAGTGACCAACCCCGCTCGTCGGCTTGGAGGGCCGGGCGAGTGCATATTGTCTCAAACAGGAACAACAGGAACAATTGGTACTTTTCGGGCACAACATCTGGTATTCGAGTTAGTAATGGTTTTCCAATCGTGGTAGTAACAAAACATACGCCTAGCTAGCGTATACTGGTTTTCGATTTATTATAGTATGGACAGGTGGACTTGGTACTTGGATACAAAACCTGTAAACTCACCAGCATTTTTGTGCTGACGTAAACTTTTACATGTTTTCTCAGGTCGCTAAGGTAGCACGACTGGACTAGGGCGCACGCGTCTGCACGGCGTCTAACTAGGGTTGCATGGTCTTTTGAACGTTGAACTATTATTTCATTGTTAAGATACTGTTTTTGAATAAGCTTCCGCTGTAAACGGGATTTTAAACTATGTTTTGAAATTGCATTTATATTCATTTAGACTTGTTTATTGTGATCGTTGGTTTGGATCCTGGTTTGTCATGCGCCTCGCGGTAAAACTCCGCAAGTGGATTTTGAGGGTGTGACATTTAGGTTCCCATTTGGTTTAAACAACACTCCATAACTAACTGTCCCCTTTAGGTATCTAATAATTCTATACACTGCCTCCATCTGAGCGGCTTGTGGATGATGCATGAACTGACTTACCACTCCAACTGCATACGATATGTCCGGCCGAGTGTGGGAGAGATATATTAATTTTCCCACTAGACGTTGATACCTCCCTTGATCAATCACTTCAGCCTCAGGTTCTATATAGAATTTCTTATTTGCAATCATCGGGGTTTCTGCTGGTTTGCAATCAAGCATACCAATTTCGGCTAAGAAGTCAAGAATATATCTTTTCTGACAAATAAAGATTCCTTGCTTAGACCTTAGTACTTCTATTCCAAGGAAATACTTTAGCTTGCCCAAATCCTTTATTTCAAACTCTATAAATAAGTTTTTCTTCAGTCTTGTGATTTCTTCAACGTCATCTCCGGTAATAATAATGTTGTCAACATAAATGATTAGACATATTACATGGCCATTTCTTCGCTTGAGAAATAATGTGTGATCAGAATTACTTTGCTTGTACCCATAATTCTTCATTACAATAGTAAATCTCCCAAACCATGCTCCAGGATACTGTTTTAATCCATAAAGGGGTTTCTTCAACCGACATACCTCTTTATCTTCAAAGGTGCTTGTGAATCCTGGAGGAGCTTCCATGTAAACTTCTTCCTTTAGTTCCCCATGAAGGAAAGCGTTTTTTACATCAAATTGATGGAGAGGCCATTGCTTATTTGAAGCCATAGAGAAGATGACTCTAATTGTGTCCATCTTGGCAACTGGTGAGAATGTCTCTGAATAGTCAATCCCATACGTTTGAGTGTAACCCTTGGCAACAAGCCGGGCCTTGTACCTTTCGATTGTTCCATCTGATTTATGCTTGACTGAGAATACCCATCAGCACCCTACAGGTTTCTTTCCTGGAGGAAGCACACGCTGTTCCCATGTATCATTCTTCTTTAAAGCTTCCATCTCCGTCTGCATAGCATCTTTCCAATGTTTTGTCTTTAGACCCTCTTCTGCATTTACGGGAATCTGTTCAGATTACAAAGCTTGGGCAAAGGCTTTTGCTTCTTCGGACAGTTTCCCTGTAGCTATATTAGCCGTAAGGTACCTAGATCGTTGAGCTTCCTTATCTGGAGAGTATCTCTTTGGGGGAACTCCTCTATTAGTTCTTGGCGGTAACTCATATCTTGTTGTTTCATGCTCCATGTTGGCTCTTGCCTCTGGTTTATGATCCATACTGTTTCCTGCATCTCGTTCCTGATCAAGGTCATTTGAGACAACCGGATTGTTGTCTGATGACTTTCATGATTAGTAGGCAAAGGGGAATCAAAAAAACCAACATTATCAACGTTACCTTCAGGATTTTGGGATTCACTTACCTCAGACATCAGGCGAGGGGATTCTGGGGTAGCACTTTTTGATGTGTCTTCATGTTGCGGATAGGGTGACTCACCAGTATGAAGATTTGTCTCCCCCGTGAGCCATTTCAACCAACTCAGCATGTCATCATATTTACTTTCCCCCTGACTGCTGTGGTGGGAACTATAGAAATATTCAGTCTCAATGAAGTCACAGTTCATGGTTGTGATAACATGGCATTTTTTTGGACTATAACACCTATATCCCATTTGATTTAACCCATATCCTATGAAGACACATTTTTCTGCACATGCACCCAATTTGTTTCTGTCTGTTCGGGGTATATGAGCAATCACAGTACAACCAAAAACACGTGGGGTTAAAGTAAGAGGTGGTGGAATTTTTGCAAATTCTGATAGAGCTTGTATTGGGGTTTTAAGTTTAAGATGTTTGGTAGGTAGCCGATTTAGAAGATAAACAGTTGTAGCAACAGCTTCAGGCCAAAAAGATTTTGGTACCTTAGACTCTAACATGAGGGCACGGGTCATTTCAAGAACAATGTGGTTTTTCCGTTCAGCCACTCCATTTTGTTTAGAATGTTTTGGGCATGTAGTTTGGTGAATCATTCCTTTTGATTGAAAAAACTGTTTCATAAAGGTATTTACATATTCTCCTCCATTATCAGACTGAAGAGTTTGGATGTTGGTTTTGAACTGTGTTTGGATCATGGTGTAGAATGTGGTAAATTTTTCAAAAACTTCTGATTTGTGGTTCAAGAAATACACCTATGTCATACGTGTGCAATCATCAATGAATAGTAAGAAAAACTGAAAATTTTTCCCTCCCATAATTTTAGTTGGACCCCAAACATCAGAGTGGATCAAAGAAAAAGGTAAATCAACCTTGGTGTTGCTTGGTTTAAATGTCTGTCTATGGCTTTTGGCCAAAACACATGTTTCGCAATTTAACGTACTGTTCAAAGGAAAAAACTTAGGGAAAAGATAATGTAAATAACTTGCGGAGGAGTTCCCTAGTCTTCTATGCCACAACCATGCTTCTCTCTCAGTTGTTCCATGCGCCAACATAGCATTACCTTGCTGAGTCACCTTATCCACATAATATAGCCCTTGCTTCTCAGTGCCACGCCCAATGATCGTCCCCGTCCTTATATCCTGTAAGACACAAAAGGTGGGATACATTAGAACTATACAATTGAGTTCTTTGGTCACATGGCTAATTGACAGAAGTTTGTGAGATAAGGCAGGAACATAAAGACAGTTTTTAATTTCAATGTAGGTGATATTTCAATTGTGCCACTCTCTTTTACATTCATGCATTCCTCATTGGCAGCCTTGATATGGGATTTTGTTGATTCACTTGTGGATACAATATCTGATGACTCATAGGTCATTGTGTCAATGGCCCCACAATCGAAAATCCAAGGTTTAGTTTGTTTATCAATATTTCTAACCACATTAGCTTTTCAAAAGAACCTTGGGTTTGTTTTATAATAATTTCAGGCTTGTTTATAATAATTCAAAATATGTGGGCTAGAATGTTTAGGATTTGTAAGTGATGGGTTTTTTATTTTAGGGATAAAAGTTTGAGGGCAGGAGAAGATTTCCTCAAACCCTTTACCTGGGCACGATCCATCTTCTTCAACACTAGAAGTGAAGCCACCAAAACCCAGACCATCGGTTGCTCTATGGCAGCTGTCGCTACTGCCGGCAGTGGAATCATTGCCCACGGCGGCGGCAGCATTGCCTCCTTCACCACTGGTAGCTTTGTTCCTATTGTGACTGTCATTCCACTAGTCAGGGTACCCAACCAGATTGAAACATTGGTCTTTCGTGTGCCTCGTCATCCCGCAGTGATCACACTTGAGGTTAGTTTTATCATGTATGCTCGGATAACCGGTTTTCTTCCCTGGCTCCTGATTTCGTTGCCCCTTAGAAAGAAGCCCTAAACTGTTGGTTTCCCCTGGTCTGGCCACTAATCCGACCGCCACGCCCTGTTTTGGTGCCGCCTCTGCTGTCCCTAGGAGGCTCTGATGGGCGGTTTCTTTTCTTACAGCCGTGTAGGCTCCCTCAGCAGAGGGAAAGGGATCCCACCAAAGAATTTCCCGTTTAATTGGGTCATATTTTTTATCCAAGGCATTGAGAAACTGAAACAACTTTTGTTCGGATCTGATTTTGTTGTACGCAGTGATGTCGGTAGCACAGGTCATTCGATTTTGGTCCCTGCACTCGATTTCACCCCATACACCTTATCGTACTATCCATACTTCTTCCAAAGGTACACCGTTCTGCTTTATCTCATTGGCCTTGACGTGAAAATCGAAGGTCTACAGTTTATCCCTGTCGCTGCTATATGTGACTGTGAGAGCATCCCACAACAACTTTGCTGTTGGAAACAGGGTAAGGTTACTTGCTAAAGCGGGTTCGATATTCTAGATGAGCAACGAGAACACAATCAGGTCATTTTGTTCCCATTGCTCATATTTATCATTGGTTTTATCTGGTGGGTTCTCGGACAAATGGCTCAGTAAGGCTCCTCCTATTGCGACTCGAATCATTCGAGCCCATAAGGGGTAGTTGTGGCTGTTGAGTTTAAGGTTGATTGAAAAATTATCAGATTGTTTTGGATTTTGATTCTTGAAGTTTAGAGTTTGTTTGAGGAGATTGGCAAGTTGGACGGTTATATCATCATGATTTACAATAGAGCTACCGCCTTTATCAGACATGGTGGCCTATTATTGGGTAATCGGTAGGTGATGAGCGAAAGAATGTTTAGAGGATCACCGCTCTGATACCATAATAGTAATCAGAGAGATAATTGTGATACAAGGGAGAATTGAATCTTTGTTTTTATTGTGTATAAAAGTTACAGCCAAGACTTCAATATATACAACAATGACATCAATAATAAAAGGAAATGATATAATCTTGGGCAGGGAATGAGCTGACTGATTAGCTGGCTGATTAGGAGCTAATTGAGAAATTATCAGGATATGATATTAAGCTTATCCCACATAATATTCACCATAATATTTCATTTCTTTCTAACACGCATATCAAAATTAATTAAAAAACTAGTTATATGAATATTGTTTGCTTTAAATGTAACGGTCGTAGTAATTGTAAGAAAGTTGACGGCATCCTAATATTATTGCTATCCTTGAAAACTCATACTTTCCATTTTAAAATATTCTAATAGCCAAATTTAGTTGTTTTCAATTAATGTGCATTTACTCCATAGAGGTTTGCCTCCTGTGGACGGTGCAACATCTGTCAAGTGGTAGGTGGCGGGAAATTTTCTGGGTCGAAGCCTTAGTGCTCCGTATGCGTAGCCTCGGAGGGGTCAGGTTCGATTCTGATGGCCCCCGGTTTTCTATTACCATGCAATTACTCCAGAGAGGCTTGCCTCTTATGGAGGGTGCAATATCTGTCAAGTGGCAGGTGGTGGGAAATTTTCTGGGTGGAAGCCTTAGTGCCCCTTATGCGCAGCCTTGACTCGCTTGTGGGCCGGCCAATCTCGCGTCAGCGTGGACCCGGTTAAGACAACATAGTCTGACCATTGTAGAGTGGCTAGGGGATCCCCTTCTGGAGGGTTGTGATGAACTATGTCATAACATAGAAAATCGATCACCTTAAAAAAAAAGTTGTTTTTAAATTATATTTCCACATAAACACGGAACAAAAGAAGCTCATGTTGCCAAAAAAAAGTTCTGAAATGAAAACAAAGATTTTATGCTATAGTTATATTTTTTGGACAATATGTAGTCACCATACCCTCCTTGTATGAGATCATTAATGTGTGATTGTCAGAGCCGGCCCTAGGGGTGTGCAAGCCGCACTCCCAGCCGAGGCCCGTTTTTTCCGAGGGCACTAGATTTATATATACAGTATAGATGTTTTATATATATATCGGTGGAACTAAAAATTACTCAACATATACTGTAGCTCAGTTGGTTAACCCCTCCATTCCTAATAACGCAAGTCGATTCCCCGGCGTTTTTCTTTTTGTTTTTTTTCTTTCACCTTTGATTTCCTTGGATTAATAAAAATGGTCGCTTGACAGTCAAAAGATTCAAAACTATAATTGCGGCAACTAATAATCCTACAAACATATTTTTTCAATCAACTTTACATTTAACATTTTTTTTTTTGGACGGCAAATTTTTTATTACAATTTTATTTCATCTCACCTTGCATTTGCAAGGATTTGAACCCATAATCTTACATTTATAAGAGAGGACACCATACCACTAGACCAAGAGATTATGGGTTACATTTAACATATTAATGGATAAAAAATCTACATACTTATTCAAAAGTATTGTTTTCTATTAATATATGAATAATGAATAACAATTTTAAACATCATTCAAGTTTTTTATAAAGTAAATAATTTTATAAGACGAATAAAACATTTTAGTTGTTGTATTGAATGTCAGTACCATACCGGTATCGTAACTTTGATTTCGACATCGTTTGAACCTTTCACCGTATATAATATATATTATATGTCTTTACCCCATTTATTTTGCATTAAAAATACTGAAAATGCAACTTCATTTTGATATAAGTTTTACTAAAAACATGGTTGTGTTTGAATTTGACATCGTACTTAAGTGCGGTAGTGTAAAGATGAAAATATGTGACCATTTGTCATTACATAAAAACGCTCTTTTAAATATACATTACAAAATAACTAATACATATATGTTTTATAAATTGTTGAAAATGAAACAATTTCCATAGTCTCAAGATATGACTCATATGAGGACCTATAGATTAAAGTTGTGGGTTGATATATCGATTGCTAGAAGAAAGTAACTGATGTACGCTATCGAATGTAAAAATTGTTTTTGACCCTCTCATTTAAATCTTCTAGTTCCATCTCTGTATATATATATATATAGTTTATTGCTATAACGTTAATCACCATTTAAAATTAGTTTATATAATTCGTTTTTGGCCTAAGGGCCTTTTTTTACATCTCGTACAAGGCACTTGAATTATCAGGACCGGCTCTGGTGATTGTACTATTCTGTCATCATACATAGAGGATCAGCAATTAAATTTTGCAACTACATGCTGAATTCTATATAATCATTAACATTTAAGAACAAATTTGAGAACCTTTGCGAAAAATATGTTGAGAAGATCCATCAAATAGGACAAAAAAACTGATCTTTGAAAGCAAGATCAGGAATCTTGGACATGCTACCAATGCTGTTAAAACGTCAAAATATGAAGGAAATTTTAAAACAACTATTACAGCATAAGTTTCACCGTCAAGTATCATGACTTGCCTACTACAATGACTGAAAGGGAAAGTTCCAGCACAATGTCACACTTGCTTTGCTTTTATCAAAGGAGTCAAGTTGTGGCATTTTTAACTAAAGTTGATACACACACTAGAGGGTTACCCGCGTAATGTGGCCGGGAACACAACAGACACGATAATCATGTAGCATGTTAACTTTTTAAATTAAGAAAAGACCATAGCAATACGATACTCAAGTTAACGAAATAGAATGCTCCTTTTTGGTCTACTTTTTAAAAAAGAAAAATATTGATGTATGAAAATTTTATGGCTATTTAAAAAATGTAAGGGTAGTTAGTTTAAAACCCAACATTATGTTTTAAATGATTTGGTCATATATTTTAAAATTCACATTACTTAATTAAACTCTAAAAATTATGTGAAATTGTATTTTTGTCCTCCTTGAATAATAATACAGTAAAGAAGGGGCATGAGGCTACTATGTATACACTACTAGAGAATAGGGCTTTTGCTACCGTATTTTCAGTCGTAAATCGGTGGCAATTGCCCTTTTGCCACCATTTTGCTACCAAAATACTCGGTAGCAAAATCACACATGGCAATTGCCCTATTGCAACCGTTTTGCTACCGTATTATTTTTTGCTACCGTTTTACTACCGTTTATTTGCCACCGTTTTGCCACCGCTTTTTGTCACCATTTTGCTACCGCTTTTTGTCACCACTTTGCTACCGTTTTAACCCTTTTTTTGTCACCACTTTGCTACCGATTTTATCCTTTTCTGTCACCGTTTTGCTACCGCTTTTTGTCACCACTCTGCTACCGTTTTTTATCACCACTTTGCTATCATTTATGAAATTTCAAAATCAAAATTATAAACCAAATCCAAATCATTCAAATAAATCAAATCCAAATCATTCAAATAACCCAAATCCAAATCATTCAAATAATCCAAATCCAAACATTCAAATAACGATAATCCAAACATCCAAATAACCTAAGTTGTAAACATAGCCTCGATCTTCATCATCCTAACGAGCATTGCATCTTTCTCCGCTGTATCTTTTTCCATTTGAGCCCTCATCTCTCCTATGATTCCATTGAAGCTTTCTTTATCTTCTTCCTTTTCCTTAACGAGGTTCTTGATAACCTCGTTTAGCTTCTCAATCTACAAAACAACCAATGCATAAACCTTATCAATATATCAAGACTTACAAAAAAATTTATTATACACTAAGATTTAGGCAACTTTTACCTATTTGGCCCAAATGACCCTTTTAACACAATCTATCAAGTATGTTACAAGCAAAACAGACCCATTATCAAGAAATATAGATACCAACATACGATCATAAAAAACACACTGTAAACAATCTTTATCAGGTATGTTACAAACAAAACAGGCCCATTATCAAGAAATATAGTTATCAATATACAATCATAATGTCACACCCTCAAATTCCACGTGTGGGGTTTTACCGCGAGGCGCGTGACACACCAGGATCTCAGTCAACGATCACAATAAACATACAACAAACATGCATTCATATATATTTTTAAAACCAAAATATCATGCTTTGAGCCGTTAACCAGCAGCGGAAGCATTTCTTGTTTACAACCAAAAGACATATCATTGTTTACAAAACATTGTTTAATATGCTTCAAAATATTAGACGATGTGCATGACTCCGTGCGCCTAGCCCTTTGACTGCTACCTTAGCGACCTGAGAAAACATGCCAAAAATGTCAACATATAATGCTGGTGAGTTCACAGGTTTTCTGTTATAAAAGTGTTGTCACAAGTTTGAAAAGATCATATCCGTTACTACTAGGTTATAAGAACGTTAGCTAGACGTCAAGTGTTTGTTTACTACTACGGTTGGGAACCCATTACTATACGTGTATAAGTTGTTGAAGCTTGCCCAGCTGTTTTGGCTATAACTGATGCCTCGGCGAGCCAGTAATAAGAGACAATATGCACCCGCCCGGCCCAGCCGTCGAGTGGGGTTTGTGAGGCCCAATAGATCTATCCACATTTCCCCCGTTGTGCATCCCCACACATTCATGGTTTTCCTCGGGACTTTCCATAAAAGTTGCATAGCATTTGTAAAGTAACCATAGTATAACATGACTTTTAGTAAGTAAGTATGTAGCATGTTTCTCCCTCGAAAGTAAAACAGTAAAAGTGGGGCTGTGACACTCACCTCGGATTGCGTTACTTGAAAACAGTTAAGTAATTATGCTATGATAGCCCCAAATAGCGGCGACCTATCATAAGATGTGCATAAGTATCCGGACTAATAACCCGCAGGTTAACTAGTCCCCGAACGTCCAGACCATAACCATAAACGTTTGAAAACACCTTTGACTGTTAAACCGACCATACCAGACAAG
This sequence comes from Ambrosia trifida, assembly GCA_028751855.1. Classification (NCBI taxonomy): domain Eukaryota; kingdom Viridiplantae; phylum Streptophyta; class Magnoliopsida; order Asterales; family Asteraceae; genus Ambrosia; species Ambrosia trifida. The sequence goes on from CM054128.1 coordinate 109,127,161, forward strand.
ACCCGACATCCCATTGGTGACCCGACATCCCACGTGTTAGGTAAATACAAGACATCATGCATCATATGCAATTAAACACTTAATACGCGCAATAGTTCACCTAGTCTAGCATAATGTCCAATTAACGCATAAACAGGTCCGAACACGTGTTACTAAGTCATTGGGTGTATCCCGGGGTTCCTATCATGTTCCTAGGTGTCAAATCATGTTCCGGGATGTCAAAATGCGTTTACGACAGCAGTACACGCGATTAGGAAACTTTCCTGCGATTAGGAAAAGTCAACTAGTGAGTAGGAAGGGTATATAGGCGAGTAGGGGCCTATTCGCATGATGTACCAGGCGAGTAGGCTGTACTCGCCTGATACTTCAGGCGAGTAGGTTCCTATTCGCCCCGAGCTCAGCTGTTGCGCGTTTTCACGCGTTAAACCCTCCAAATCAGATCCGAAACATGTAAAAACACCCAATATCAAAACTAAACTATTAGCCAATCCTTTCCAAGCAAAAACCCCCAATTTATCTCTGCTCTAACGGGCTCGGTGCGATTATTTCCAAAAACGGCAAAATACTAGGTTTCATTAACTATAAAATCTTTCCTTAAGTAGTAAAGATCAGATTACACCTTCTACAACTTGCAATTCATCATTCCTATGTTATAGCATCATTCTAGCATGATTTCTAACCATAAACAAGCAATGAATCATATCATAACATCCTATTTCTTCAAGAATCACCCAAATAGGTCAAAATGCATACTTGCATCTAAACACTATAACAAGAGCTTAAACTCATAGATAATCATCCTAACAATACCTACACATCAGAAGTACATCAAATTCATGGAAACATTCATGTTATAATCACCAAAATCATCATATGCATCAATACTTCACATATAGCAAGTATTATGGTGTAGACTTGTTTTAGAACTCATTTTCAAGGTTTTTAAAGACTCATTCTTATCAAAATAAGGTCTGGACTTTTGGGGAACCAAAACAATAACATTACAAAGGTGTAGGATGAAGAACACACCTTGGATTTTATCAAAGTAAGGTGTATAAGCTTGGAGATGGTGAGTTTTGAGGCAAAACAAGTTCCAGAGGTGTTTCAAGGTGTGTGCGAGGCTTAGGATCAGTTAGGGTTGCACAAATGGTGTTTGGGGAGTCAAGGGTTGTATTTATAGGTGTTTTGACTCGTGCACATCAGTATACGCGAGTAGGAGAGCAGTTCAGGCGAGTAGGGCTCCTACTCGCCTATATACTGGCGAGTAGGGCCCTATTCGCCATCAGGCATCCCCTACTCGCCTAAGTAGGTGGCGATTAGGAGCTCCCCAGGCTCCTAATCGCCTGTAAGGTCCTGGAACGGGTTTTTGGCACGTTAAACACTATTTTAACACATATAAACACGTATTCACATACCGACAAGTCACATAATGATTACAAACACATAATGCACAATAACTAACACGTTCACATCCGTTCACCAATTCCCGGGACTCGAGACTTGCGTGTGTGCGTTAAACCCGGCGATTCCACGAATCACCAATCCTTGTACACATGGTTATGGACCGACTCCCGATGATCCCGCGGATTATCGTAACGACTCCCGATGATTCCCAGAATCATCGTAACGACTCGACTGACCCCGTTAAGTACGTAATATGCATGACTCGCTAAGGTAGACTTACTAGTTTAGTCAATGTTACTAACCTGAGTTTGCCGGGTGTCACACATAAAAAGTTAAAAACACACTGTAAATAATTTTATCAATAAATATAGATATCAACATACAATCATAACAAACACACTGTTAACAATCATTATCAAGAATGTTAAAACAAAAAAAAGACTCATTGATCTCGACCCCTATAAGCAACAATGGTTAATTTCACAACAACTAACAATCATATAGATTTATCAACACACAACCATATATAACAAACGCGCGGTAAATTATCTTTATCAAGAATGTTAAAAACACAAGGATGTAACATACCATCAAAGTGTACATTGAGATTCTGGTCTTGAGTCATACAGCTAGCATGCATTGCAATTTTTTTTGCAACTGGTTTGATTCACTGTAGTCTGCACAATACAAAGAAAGCAAAAAAAGAAACCAAATTCATATATTGATGGTTAAATAGTTTCCAAACTAAAATCACCAAAAAAAAATATAACAGAACAATTTAGTTTCCACATAAGAAAGAATAATAAAAAATATTGATGGGTACATATTTTCCAAATTGTAAATTCAACAACAACAACAACAATAATAACTAGGGTGATTCCCGCGCTTCGCGGCGGGTCTACGGTTGTCGCCAAAAACATGGTTGATGAATTAGCAAACGCCGTTGCATTATCACACATTCAAATAGCATTTGAAAGGCACTAAAAGGGAAAATATAAGTGAACGTGGTAGAAGCATAAGCGTGTATAATTTAAAAACTTGAGGTGGCAAGGCACTATTATAAGTTCAATATCATATGTTCTCATTTAAATCAATCAAATAATACACATAAAAAAGATACCTCCAATGCGAGTATCAGCCACCGCATTTAGGCCGACATGTAGTCATCAATCAATAAAGAGCTACAAAAATTGTACTTCTAACTCTAAGCTGCCGCACTTAGCTTCTGAAATAAATTTAACACACATAATCGAACACAAAATCAAAAAACAAACCTAAAGGCTTAAGTTAACATGAATAAATAAAAGAAATCAGGAACAAAAAACCCCAAATCAGCGACGACGGTCAAAGTACCTGAAACATTCAAATCAGAACCGAGAAGAAGGGATGCGATGGTTCTGGTTCAGTTGTCACAGGTTGATTACGTCCCAGCTACCGGTTCCTTCTATCTTATCTGACACACTGAGTAACTTAGTCGACTGTCCCAGGTTGATTACGTCCCAGCTACCGGTTCCTTCTATCTTATCTGACTCACTGAGTAACTTAGTCGACTGTCCGAGTAGACGGTTTCTGGACATCACGTCACCTACACCTTCCGGTTGCCAAACATCTAAAAAACTGATCTCTTCCATATGAATCTACCCTCAAAAGAATTTCTCAACCTTCCCCTCTACCACAATTGGACGAACCTGGATGAAGATCCTTTTCTGGAATCGATCTACATCGATTACACCAACCCTTAATTGAAGCGATGGAAGCAGAGCAACCAACGAACCCAATAATAATCCCTCCGTCTTCTCTCTCCTCAACCAACCACCGGAAAAAACACCTAAACATGGTAAGTGATAGAGAAACTGAGTTAGTAAGATTTAGTTAAGTTTTTGTTAGAGATGTACCCGTGAAGGCGGGGCTCCAACTGATGTGACATTAGGGGAAGCCAGCCTCAGAAGGCGGAGGTTCAGAAGGCGGCGCCAATTTGTGCTGGAGGATGATGGTGTGGTGAAGGCATCAATCCATGAGTCCAAGTATTCGCATGAATCTGCAAGCTGAGGAGAAAATAAAGCAGGACATACATTTAAACATGTACAAGTTTAGCGTTAATGATGGTTTAACCCTCACAGTTTCAGCAGTCTTCTGTTTTAACTTTTTTGACAATATTTTGAGGGTTAAAACATTATTAACCCTTCAAACAACATCATGCAGTCAACTTATTAAATTTCGAAAAACTGAAAATACCAAGAAAATTGTTCCGTGAATCGTATAGATGCTGATTGAAGGACCAGGTGGTAAAGTTAAATCTGAGCATACTGTTACTGATATAATATCTGGAATATAAACTCTGATAGCTGGTATGTCATTCGTTTTTCCTTCATCATCATGGATCTATAATAATGAATAACAAATCATTAATTGGACGATAATTACAAGTAAAATCATCAGAAACATACTAAGAACATAATGATACCTGTTGGAGTTCTTCATGGTTCAAAACAAACTTAAACAGTTTCCAGTCGCAATGTGGGGAAACTGAATTTTCCACTGGAGGCACCGTAAGATATCTGACCTTCAAATATGGAAAGGAAGCTGCAAAATAACTGATTATCACCATCTTGATTCTGTAATCAAGTTGATGTATAAAAGTTGGAAAGTAAGTACTGACCATGGACCGTACAAGGTTCAAGGCACTGGTATAAACCTGTGATTCGCAAAACCTCCAGGTTAGAATCAAAATATTTTAAAACTATATAAAAATAAAAGGTAGTAACTGAGTAATTTGGTTTCAATGCATGAGTAACAGCGATATAGATAGCAGATGACTGTATAATTCATTGGAGGAGATCTCGTTTCCAATAACTAGTACTCCAGTTCTTGACGTGTCTTCTGCTAACCCATACTGCAAAAACCGGATTGATCATGTCACCAATTACATAAACGAGTATAAATTATCATGTTCAGAATAACTGTTCCTAATATTATACATTTATACTCGTTTCCAATAACTGTTCTAGCTGGCATAATAACCAAATAAACTGTTCATACAAAATTATCATGTTCATATTGCATATGATATCAATCGAAAAGGCTTACCGGTCAATGCACTTAAATTAGCAAGCCTAAATTTAACCAACTGATCCGAATCTCACAAAATCATACGCAACAAGCAACAGGTCATTCAACGGATAATCAAAACAAAACCGATTCAATCAAATCACGTAAATGAAAACGAGATTAATAATACATAACGCATATATCTTAATTGAACATCTAATTCTACGTTTCTGCACTTTTTACACCTAAACAGAGATCATCAACACTGCAAATTCAAATCAATGCTCAATTTAGCTGGAAACAATAAATATAAACCGATCTGAATTGCACAAAATCACACGCAACAAGCAGCAGATAGTTCAACAGATAGTCAAAACATAATCGATTGAATTGATTAAACTCCTTAGCAGCTTCTAACCAGATGAATCACACAAAATTTATCGCTACTAAACCCTAGATGATATAACTTACCAGATGAATCGATTAAACTCCTTAGCAGCTTCTAATGAACCCTAGATGATACGCAACTCCTTAGAACCTCCCTTCACTACCCAATTTACGAAGTCAGAAGGTTTGTATAAGGTTATCAGGTGATGGAGGTGGTTCGGTGATGGAGGTTTGGTGATGGATGTTATCAGGTTTGGCTATGGTGTACGAGAGATTTAGGGGAAAAATGATTTAGTGGAAAATTTTAGGGAAAATTTTTTATATATATTATTTTTATGTTTTTTTTATTTACCAATTTGCTACCAAAAATAGATGGTGAAAATTTTTTTAATCTTGCCATCACTTTGCTACATTAAATTCATAAAATTTGCTACCACGTGTTTTGGTAGCAAATTTTGGTAGCAGTTGCTAAATTTTGTAGTAGTGATAGACTTAGGGTCTATCTGGTATGAGGTAATGAAATGGATGAGGGAATGGAATGGATCATAATCATAACCGTTCTACGTATTGTTTGGTTGCTATGTAGGAATGAAATAAAGTATTACTTTATGTTGCTTGGCAGGCAAGAAAAGACAAAGAAATAAAATCGGTGGTGAGTGGGAATGGTGGGTGGCCGGTGGTTAGTGGCGGTGATGATGGGTGGTGATATGTGGTGGTGGTGGTGGTGGGTGGAGGTGATGGTGGCAGGTGGCGACGATGGTGGGCGAGTAACGATGGTGGGTGGTGGATAGCGGCGGTGGTGGGTAGTGGTTAGTGGCGGTGATAGTGGGTGGTGACAGTGGTGGTGGGTGGTGGTTGATAACGACGATGGTGCGGGTGACGGTTGTGGGTAGTGGGTGGCGACAGCAGTGGTAGGTGGAGGTGGATAGCGTCGATGGTGGGTGGCAACAGTGAAGGGTGGCGGCGGTGGTGGGTGGCGGTGAATGGAGACCATGTGGGTGGGTGAAGGTAGTGGGTGGCGGCGGTGGCGGCGAGGTGGATGGCACTGGTGGTGGGTAGGTGGTGGTGGTGGGTGGTGGCGGTGAAGGGTAGTATGTGGCGGTGATCGGTGGAGGTGGATGGCGCTGGTGGTGAGTGGCAGTGGCGGTGGTTGTGGCGGCAGCGGTGGTGGGTGGCGATGGTGGGTAGTGACGATGGTGGTTGGTTGTGGTGGTCGGTGGTGGCGTTTGGTATTGTTAATGAATGGTGAAAGAGGGGATAAAATGAAGAAAAAAATATGGGGATGGATACAATGGTTTTGAGGTGATGGAAATCTGGAATGCCTTGTGAAACGGGTGATTCCATTCTATTGACCAACCAAACACATAATCTTTCATTACTTCGTTATGGTCCATTACATTTCGCCTTCTGTTTCAACATACCAAACGCAACCTTAGTAATGAAGGTAAGTAATGGTTTGCTCCTATTGGATCATAAGAGTTATAATAAGTTTAATGAGACATGATTGTCATGAGTCATAATGTCTTGAACATGTTTGAGTAATACTTGATATTAAAATTCATGAAACCTCTAAATGGATCGTGTTTGGTTGTTATCTCTTAGTTGATCATACACACCTTAATAAGACTTATGGGGTATTAAGAGTCATGATAGTTGTTAGTGATAACTTTTCTTGGAGCATCGGGTCTTATGAATCATGATGACTCTTCATGGAGCATGATGGCCCATGATAGATAATATTAGGCCGTAAAGTGTTAGATTGTGTTATAACTGGCATTCTATGCGGCAAGGAGTTATACTTCACCATACACATCTTAACAGTCATATTAGTTCTTGATATAAAATAGCTTAACGAGTCATGTTGGCCCTCAACAAGTCATATTAGGTCTTATTGTCTTAATCAGATAGATATGTTGTAGTGAGTCATATTACTTCGTAATGAATTATAACAATTGTTATGCATGTCTTAATGGCTCATATTGGGTCTTAAGAGATATGATAACTCTTTAAGGGCATGGTGGGCCTTAATAGATCATATTAGGTCATTATAAAGAGTAATGTTATGCTTGATGAGTTATAATTGATCATGCACGTATTACTGGGTCTTGCGAGTCATTTTAGCACTTACTAATGCATGTTGGACCTCAACATAGTAGGTCTTAATTTGTTAGAATGTGTTATAATAAGTCGTAATAGGGGGTAACAAGTTATAGTTGGTCAAACATGGCTTAATGAGATATATTGAGTTCTAAGAGTTGTGATCACTATTTTAGGGGCAAAACGAGCCTTAATATATAATATTAGGTCTTAAAGATCAAGGTCTTAAAGATCAAGTTACGCGTGTTGTAATGAGTAATTTTATGTTGTAATGAGTTATATATGGCCTCACATATCTTTTGGCCTATATTGAGTCTTAATAGTCATGATAACCTTCAATAACCTTCAATGAGACATGATAGGCATTAATCCATAATATTAGGTCTAAAACAGTTAGATTAGAGATGACAAACGGCTAGCTTTGTGACGGATTTGGTAATTATAGAATATCTATACTATATTATAAAGCATGAGGGAAGGATGACGGTAAAATTTAAGTAAATACATTTTTTATGCTTATGGTACAACACTAAATGAAGTTAATTTTGGGGTAAAGTTGTCTTTTTAGCAAATACTAATGAAGTCATTCTACACAAATTTAAGAGTTTTTAAGTAATTATAATTAATTGTGGTAATGCAAATAATATATAATCATCTAAAACTAATTAAATGGATAATTGATTATTCAAATTAATACATGACTCCACCCAATAAAACCCAAATTAAAGGACTTTGGTTTCTAAGAGTTTCTTTGCAAGTCATTAATTCTCATGAAGTGGAATAACCACCAGACCCTTCATATGCCAAAGGCCCCTTTCATTTCTCTCACGCAACACACTAACATTCACATCTTTATATCTCTCTCTTTGTCCAATGATCAAACAATGGACTTCTTCAAAGCTAAAGTACACAAATCAATACTAATTACCTTTAGTCTCGTAAGTACATATGAATCTCTTTATATCTTAGTCGCTCTTGTTCAATTTCTATTGATAGTCTCATGATTTCTTGTGAAATTCCTAGACGCTTTTTCATGCTCTTCGACATTAGATCGTCTGGGAAGCAATACTTAAAATGTTGTGACATCAATGAAACAGGAATCTGGTACTTATCTCTTATCTTAATCCATGCATGTTGAAACCCCTTAATGAATTTAATAATCTATGAATTATGTTATTCTTTTTTATTTCTGATTGTTCTCATTATGTTGTCATGGATTCGAGCATCGACATATTCACTTGATAATGCTTTTCCAGAACTTAATCTTGGTAAGATACTCACGACCCTTTATCCGTAATCACTTATACTTTCATAATATGTATTAAATAGAAATTTCTAACAGTAATCATTGTCATAAAACATAATGGCAATTTGCAGATAGTTGTATCAGATGTTTGGTAGCTTTAAGAACTATATTTTTTTGTTTTGCCTTTAATTATGTCCGCGCTGTTGTTCGTCTAAATCTTCTAGAAGATCATTCTCATCAATGTCATGACAAGATCTTTAGTTTGGTTTGAAGGTAATGTCTAAAACATTTTTGCATTTTGGTAACTTAGAATATGACTCAAGCAGTGGTTGATTTTGTAAAAAAAAAAATTGTAACTCAGAGTTAAAACCATTTGTAAATGCCATCCCCAGCCCCAAGATCCGTATTTGTCACACACAAAAGGGGTTATGTTTTTAGTAATAAGGTATGAACTCTATGTTTTGTTCTTTTTTTCATGAGCTATGTATGCAACCTAATGTTGTTTTGTAGTTGTTTGGTTTTCTTTTTAAACATGCTTTGTGGAGTGTGAAACGGTAGAAAGAGTAAAGAAAGTGATGATTTTATGGGTTATTTAACTTTTTTGTTTTGTTTCATCTGTCTTTCTGAACATCTTGATAATATCAAACATGTTAACATACTAAATAATGATAAACGATTTTTTATTTCTAAAATTTGCATAATGTACTCTATATGATTAGGTAGTTGTTGCTTCTTTATATATAGACGTTATCATGTAGTAACACAACTTTTCACAGGACCCTCGAATCACGAAATAACCTCCACACCTTAAGGATGCCTCGATTCTTCATCAGTTGAAGTAGCCATTTGAAAACCAAATAATATTCAATTTTGGGAGACAATCACTTCAATTGTCAAAATCAATTTGTTATGCATTTAAACAGACAATTGGTGGGTTATTAAACTCCGACATAAAAATTTGAAATTGAGACAATGTTTAGTAAAATTTGTGTGTTTAAAAAGGATAAAGTATAAACATCATGATAAAAGAAACGTGACATAAGAAAAAGTTTGATGTTATTTGCGACACATGAATGATACAAAACAATCTAATTTAGAGTGTTTGGATGCAAAAAAAAAATAAGGATAACTGGTTCTATCTACAATGCAGAAGCAATTAAAAGGAATGTGACAGATTGTCGTCTCCGTTGCGACGTGTAGGTTCTCACTACAGTATCTCGCTCGCATAAACGAATTTTTTATCAAACACATACGTAGGGGCTCACACACAATTCTCCCGTAGCAACGCGCGGGTTCCCAACTAGTAGTCCTATATTAGGTTGTAAAATTAGGTTTATACCCAACCCGATACCTATGAACATGTATTTATCTTAAAGTAGTATTTAACCTATATGATATATGTAACTTCATCAAAGCATCTAACTTGAAAACTCTTGTCATGCCGCTATTGGATCTATGATTGTATCTTTAATCGAACTACTACTATAAAGATCCAATCATAGAGTTACACCTCTAGATGCCACACCTTGTGTGAATACTTGGATCTAATTAAGTTTCTATTTCAAACTCATAAGCAATCACAAGGATAAATTTAATTTTGGACAATTGTAACATCAAAAAAGGTAGGTATTGCAAACAACCTGTATTTATCTATATTATCTTATTAAGGAGGAGTGATGGCTAAGATTGTCATTTACATTTTTGTACAACTTAAGAAGCAACATGTACAACATACTTAAGCAAGAAATTTAAGGGTATTTTGGTCATAATTGTGACAATTAAGACACCTAGAAGGTTAAAATTGTAATTTTATCATAACCTCATACTCACAACTTAAAAACTTATTCCAACCTTACCCCCATGGTATATGATTGATCAAAAAACCATTAATGTAATAAATTTCTATATCTATATTTAATTTGGAGGTTTTTTTTTTTTTTTTTTTTTGCTAATTTGGGTGCAGAATTTCAAGATGGTTACAAAAAACATGTATGAGGTACCTTTACAATCAGTATTAACGGATTTACATAAATCAGAATTTCAAGATGGGTGCAGAATTTCAAGATGGTTACAAAAAGGTACTCTTTGACCTGAGTTCTAATTTGTTGACTTCTTTTTTTCTTTTACACATCTGATCTCATATCTAGAGCTGCAAAACTTTTGTATTTCATGTTTTTATTTAGTTGCTTGCTGTGAAGAAGTTGGGATAAAAAGGTAATAAGTCGACAAAAGGAGGAAGAGTTTATTGATCTTATTAATGATTTGATAAAATTCGGCATGCGAATGTTGTTGAACTCATGGGTTACTTGTTCTGAGCATGGTCAACGATTATTAATTTACGAGTATTGCGGCGGTTGGGCCCTCTAGGATGCGTTACACGCGGATGATGATTATAAAAGCAAATTTTCATGAAGTATGCGCATAAGATTGGCAAAGGAATTCTATTGCAACCAGCAGGTTTGATACCTATATTTACTTGCTAATATCAACGTGAATTATTTGATTATTCGTTTGTTGTTCGATTTTTTTATACCTTTTTATAGTAGTTGATGATTGTCTTGTGCTAAGTGATGCTATTAATTTCTATTTTTTGATTCACCAACCCGGTGTGCATATATTTGTAGTTTCTATAAAATTTAATGAACTCTCACAATCTCACTTTCATGTGGTGTCTTAGCATAACTACAATAATCATATTTCCTATTTTCGCTTTTATTATTTGGTGATTTTTATTGGCTATCTGAATCTAAGATGACAAAAAAAAAAGGAACTATGACACCAAGCAGTGGAAGTCAATCTCTAGATGATAATAATATTTTTGCCACTATAATTATCTACAAAGTTTTATTTGGTTTGTTGTGCTAATATTTTTGATACTATATTTTGTTGAATAAAGTAACATGTCGTAAACCCGGGTTGTGGTTCGTAATCAACATATATGATATAAATCGAGACACCCGTCGCAACGCGCGGGTATTCCTTCTAGTTGTAGATAATAGTTAATGGGTGTTGTTAAAGGGTTAGGATCAAATACACAAGACACTTTTTATAGGAAGGGTGAGAAGGATTGTGATCCATTGATTATATATTTGAAGGGTTGGGATTAGTTTGTTTGAAAAAAATAAATAATGAATTAGAGTAAGGGCATAAAAGGAAAACCACATTTGTTGACTTTCTCTCTCCACATGCAATGCACATGTCAATTCCCCCCATCATTTTAAAACGTCTATAACTTTTTCATACGACATTTTTTTTTCAAAAAAATTTCACCATATTAACGAGCATTTTTTTATCTTTAATATGAGTACCACATTGCTACATTAAAATTGAAAAAAAAAATTCGTGCTAAATGGGTTTTCTTCTCGTTGTGTCTTCTGCTCGTTCATTGTGTTATATAGTATGCATGTGTGCTTTATAAATATGTTATTTATGTTTTTTAGTCTACACATGATTTAACTTTGTCCATTGTGTTTTTAGTATGCTTTTCATTGTGTTTTAAGCAAATGAGTTTTGTATTTAGGTGTACATTGTATTTTACTATGTTGTTCATTGTGTTTAAGTCTATTATTCATTGTGTTTTAGTCTTCTATTCATTGTGTCTTTTATATGTCGTCCATTGTGTTTTATTAGACTGTTCATTGTGTTTTATACCCTATTGTTCATTGCATATTTAATTGGTACTCGTTGTGTTTTACGTTATCTCCATTGTGTCTTACGCAACTGGGTTTTCAACTTTTTTTCCAAAAGTATTCATTGTGTTTTAATCTTCTGTTCATTGTGTCCTTATTATGTCGTCCATTGTGTTTTACACAATTGGGTTTTTAACTTTTTTTTTCAAAAGTATTCATTGTGTTTTAGTCTTCTGTTCATTGTGTCTTTCGTATGTCATCCATTGTGTCTTACGCAACTATGTTTTCAACTTTTTTTTTCAAAAGTATTCATTGTGTTTTAGTCTTCTATTCATTGTGTCTTTAGTATGTCGTCCATTGTGTTTTACTAGACTCTTAATTGTGTTTTATATCCTATATTTAATTGGTGTTCATTGTGTTTTACACTGCATTGTGTTTTACACTCCATTGTGTCTTACGCAAGTGAGTTTTGAATTTTTTTTTAAAAGTATAACAATATGGTACTCATATTAAAGATAAAAAGACGCTCAATTTTATGGTATAATTTTTTTTAAAAAATGATGTCGTATAAAAAAGTTACGGACATTTAAAAATGAAGGTGGAAATGGCATGTGACTTGCATGTGCATATGTTTTTGACAAAATTACCCTTCCCACTTGTTAATCCATTTGACACATGTCATTTTCTAGTGGCTTCTCACCCTTCTCATTTTTTGTAGCCTTTGTAGAATAACCCAACCCGTTGTTAAATGCACCCCCATTATATTATTTTTACTGGTTATACCCATCCCTTAAACTACTAAATAAATACAATCAAACCTTGGGTTGGGTTATTCTACAAAGGCTACAAAAAATGAGAAGGGTGGGAAGCCACTAGAAAATGACATGTGTCCAAAGGATTAACAAATGAGAGGGGTAATTTTGTCAAAAACATATGCACATGCAAGTCACATGCCATTTCCACCTTCATTTTTAAATGCCCGTAACTTTTTTATACGTCATCCGTTTTAAAAAAAAATTATACCATAAAATTGAGCGTCTTTTTATCTTTAATATGACTACCATATTGCTATACTTTTGAAAAAAAAATTCAAAACCCACTTGCGTAAGACACAATGGAATGTAAAACACAATGAACACCAATTAAATATAGGGTATAAAACACAATCAAGAGTCTAGTAAAACACAATGGACGATATACTAAAGATACAATGAATAGAAGACTAAAACACAATGAATACTTTTGGAAAAAAAAAGTTGAAAACCAGTTGCATAAGACACAATGGATGACATACAAAAGACACAATGAACAAAAGACTAAAATACAATGAATACTTTTGAAAAAAAGTTAAAAACCCAATTGTGTAAAACCCAATGGATGACATAATAAAGACACAATGAACAGAAGATTAAAACACAATGAATACTTTTGTAAAAAAAGTTGAAAACCCAGTTGCATAAGACACAATGAAGATAATGTAAAACACAATGAGTACCAATTAAATATGCAATGAACAATATGGTATAAAACACAATGAACAGTCTAATAAAACACAATGGACGACATTCTAAAGACACAATGAACAGAAGACTAAAACACAATGAATAATAGACTTAAACACAATGAACAACATAATAAAACACAATGTACACCTAAATACAAAACTCATTTGCGTAAAACACAATTAAAATCATACTAAAAACACAATTGACAAAGTTAAATCATGTGTAGACTAAAAAAACATAAATAACATATTTATAAAGCACACATGCATACTATAACACAATGAACGTGCAGAAGACACAACGGAGAAAAAAAACCCAGTTAGCACGAATTTTTTTTTCAATTTTAATGTAGCAATGTGGTACTCATATTAAAGATAAAAAAACGCTCGTTAATATGGTGAAATTTTTTTGAAAAAAAAATGTCGTATGAAAAAGTTATAGACGTTTTAAAATGATGGGGGGGGATTGACATGTGCATTGCATGTGGAGAGAGAAAGTCAACAAATGTTGTTTTCCTTTTATGCCCTTTCTCTAATTTATTATTTATTTTTTTCAAACAAACTAATCTCAACCCTTCAAATATATGATCAATGGATCACAATCCTTCTCACCCTTCCTAGAAAAAGTATCTTGTGTATTTGATCCTAACCCATCAAACCTTTTATATTCTATTTTTTAATCTACGTTACTTGACATTTCAAATAAATCAATTAAATTATATATACAAGACTTATCCAAAATTTTTAAGCATTTAGAAAAAAAATAAAATAAATTATGTAACTAATCTTATCTAAAAATTTTTTAGCGTTTATAGAAAATAAATCAACTTATATAACCAAGAGTAATCTAAAGTTTTGTACGCATACAATTTCTATCATGGTCGCTTCACCAATTTAACTTGTGTTCACGGTCCACAAATGATTACACAAAATATATATTAGAAACTTGTTTAAGGCATGGATGTTTTAGCTTGTTTTCACCGATATTAATAATAACGGAATACGACAACCAGTTTGATGTTTCCAATTTAACTTGTTTTCATAACTATTTAAGCTTATAACAATTGGACCATAAATTACTGAGAAGCAAATTATGTTCACCGATGATTAGATAAAAAAAAATTTGAAAGTAAGCAATTCAAATACAAGAACTTTTACACATCGATACAAGGCGAATGAAATTTAATGCCTATCAATTATTTATGTAAGAATTACAAATGGAGATTTTGATAGGTATGGAATTTGGCAACTTGAGAACTATTTTTTTAAAAGGGGTGAATAATAAAAAGATAGAGTGCATTTAGCCTACCCCTAGCTAATATATTGGCAATGGTTATAAGAGGTTATGAGATTTTAGGATAAAAAATAAACTACATCGTTAAATAAAAAGGGTATAAAATGGGTCCGTTGAATAAAGGTGGTCAAGTGGAGAGAACATAAGTATAAAGTGACGTTAAAAAGTTGGAAATTAGATATTTTAGAGGATGGATGCACTGTCTTGTTATTTTCATGTGGACTCATATACTAGAAAATGTTATTTGATGTGATATTCTTTTTTTTTTTTTTTAAATGGAAAACTAAAACACCCTTCCCATCACCTTATGGACCAACAAGAAGTTGCCGTCGTCGTCGTCATCCTCCTCCTCCAACACCTTTGCCTTACCGCCTCATCTTCTCCATTGTTGATCGTAAATCAAAACCCCTAAATCAACACCCTCGGCTCCTGAATCAACGCCTCTAAACCCTACGTTACACACAAACAAAAACAAATAGCGCAAACCAAATGTAATAAAACACATACCGTAATGAGAAGTGCAAATCAAAGCATGCACACACTTAAAAAAAACGTAAGAGAATTAACTTTAAGAAACATGAAATCCGATGAGGTGAATAAACTCGTATTAAATAAAATTTTGAGGTAATTTCGTAGTTTCTCGTCTAAATTTGTAAAGTTATATATTTTTCCAAATCATGTTTGAAGAGCATTGTAATTGTATATAACGCATTGAAAATTTGTATTACAAAAAATATATATACTATTTACAACTTTAAACATGAATACATCAAATTCCCCTTAAAAATAAATACAACAAACAATAGGCTCTTAGACACAAAAACAGTGTCTCTTTCTCTGTGGGCCTAGCCCAATATCACAGTCACGTGTATGACAAATAATATAACAAAAAACATGGATCTATCATCTATCCAACATTCAATTATTCACACTGTACCATTCGCCCCTCTTCATGTTTCCACACTAATGGGATATTTAAAAATATTTATAAAATTCAAAATCATATAATTTTGTTTTCTAACAATCATAATGAACCTATAAATTGTGTTAGCTTGTGCTTAATAAAACATAAGTAATTATATCTTAACCACTTATCATCACATATACAATTATTTGAAACTTATATGTAACCATTTCTTTATTTTTTTTATCGTCTGAGAAAAGAAAGATCGTGTTGCTTCTTCAACAATTTCAAAACTCTAGTAGACTGACGTCTCTCTTCAACAATTTTGAAACTCTAGTAGATTGTCGTCGTCTCATCTAACATAACACGCGTATACATATTAGAATAATTCTCGCATGGTGTTATTTTTGTCTACTCTATTCACACTCACATACCCCATGTGTGGTCCTATAAAGTCACTTGCATAATTTCTCATAATGTGTTGGAATTTATATGATTTTTTTTTTTTTTTTTTTGTAAGAAAAATGAAAGGAAAGAATAATAATAGGGGTATGGGTTTAGGACCACAAAGATAAGGATGCGCATGCATTTGCATTTGCATTTGCAATTGCAGCTCAGACATCCATTATAATTGTGTCACAAACTGGACCATGTTCCTTGTTGGTCATATGTTTACATCCCATATGTCTCAAAACTTATAAAGTATATACATACATATAAGTTACATATACGATATACGATTATTAAAAGCGTCGATTACTAACAACCCAATTCTTAAAAACACAAATCGATAAACGAAATCCACACGACGATTACACATTCATTCGGCTCTTGAACCGCAAACAAGTTAATCCAACGGTTGTGAGCTGCTTTGTTCTGTGTACGGTCTAACAAACGTCCTACGCCACCATACCTCAAATGCTTTCTGAAGATTCGGACAGTTATCACCCGCTTTTAAGAAACTACTTAACCACCCGAGCATAACGATCTGCTGATCCTCGAGCGGGAGTGTTAATATAGTCCTCCCGATCCCTTCCTCCACAACCTTTCGATCGAAAGACTTACACCCGTGTTGTAGCCAGCTGTAATCGTCGATCAACGGCTGTAACCAGGTCTTTAGCAACAAATGACGGGTGTCTTTACTGGATAAAATTTCACCTCTTCCTATCCCAACAAACAGCCTCCCGGTTATACAGCTAATGTGGTGGCGGTACACTATTGGAACCCGAGGGTGCAGCCCGGCCAGTTCTTGTTGGCTAGCCCACATGACTGCATACTCGTCAGCTGCATGTCTATCGGCTAATATATCAAGTAACCATGACAGGTTATCGGCTTCTAAAACCATTTGTTTGACCGCTGGGTCTTTGACCTCAATTGGTTGTTCTGTAAACTCCGGTTGGGCCACTTGTCGGAACAAAGCCAACAACGAACCCAAACAGGTCGTACACGAGGCGTAAATGGTATCGTTACAGAGGTCAACTGAGGTCAACGAGCTCGAGTTTGGGCCAGACTTGTTATTGTTTTCTCTTAAGAGTTTTAAGACGATTGACTTCATTTCTCGACGCCCTTTTTCTTCGTTGCTTTTGAGGACAAGTTGGAGGACATGAGAGAGGGTGTCTTTAGCAGGTTTGGAAACATCTGAAGCGACCCGTTTTAGAATCGGGCTCACACCGATTCCTTCGCTTTGAAGACGTAAAACAGAGGATACGACCCGCTCTTCTTCTTCCTCTCCTACCCACGGGACCGCCTCCAGAAAATCTAAGCATGATTCCATGCATGTCTTGAACCCGAGTTGCTCTGCAACCTACAATTAGTTTTCAACAAACATGTAAATTAATGAATTTTACTAGAGGTAAAAGAACATTTTAACCATTAAACCATCCAACTTTTTACCATATATGAAAACTAACCACCAAAGCATCAAAACCCCTGTAAAGATTAATTAAGCAGTCCTAACCAATCACGTCCTCGTTTTTTAAAAGCGCGATGGGCTCCTAGAGCCGAGGTGACAGGCACAAGCATCACAAACATATATAGTCAATTTCTTTTATACTTTTAATAGGCTGTTATCATCATGTACCAAAATTTAGATATAAATAACCTATATATGCAATTTAATATATAAATAACCTCTATATACAACTTAAAATCTATATGTACAACCTTCCAATGAACTAAACCTGCCCATGTATAAGGGCGCACTTGATGCGCGCCTCACACAATTTTGACATTTGCTCATGCACACTTCATGTACGCCTGTCCCCTCAAGTAGTCAGAAGCGCTCCACCAGTAGCCTGAATGCGCCTCGCGCCTAGGCGTGCTGCTTTTCAAAACCAAGATTATGTCATTAGACTATCCGTTGTGGAAGCGCGAGCAGCATGACGCGAACGAGGTTTCAGCGCCCGTGCTCACCCCTAGCCACAACAGCCCCACGCGAACAGTTCCGGCGCGAGCACAAGCGACGGTGGTCGCGTGGGTTAACGGGAAAAAAGTGACCTTTGGTCGCGCCGTTGCTCACCCCCCGCCACAACGGGGTCAAGTGACCGGATTACTTCATAGTCACGTCGGTGGCTCGCGCCCGTTCGCTCGCGTGTCCACAACGGACGGCCTTATGCCTTATGGATCCATATTAATTAGGGACACTTAATTGGCTCACAGCTACAGTCAGCAATCACATGGTTTATGGTATTAACTCATAAGTCAACCAATCCTCATCTTGCCAACTACTTCAATTGATTGTAGAAACTAATTGGTCAAACTTAATAAAGACTAATAATATCTTCCATCATCTTCACTCACAAACAGTGAAGGCAGATGATATTAAAGTAAGCTACATTAACGGCCAGACCGCAAGCCAGTTAATAAAATTAAACTTCATCACAGTTGACTACACACTCGGATTCGGAAGATTCAAAACCAAGTTATTGGTTGTTCACAAAGATCAAATACTTTTTTTTGAACGGCTAATTACATGCCCACCTAATATTCACCTTTATCACCTGTGGGGGGATTTGAACTCCTGACCTGACCTTATACACCCTCACCCCCACACCACTGGGCCAAAGCCTCAATGGCAAGATCAAATACTCTATTCATATATGATACAACATGATTATAAGAGCAAAAGAGAACTAAAACAACTTAATTTTGTGATTATACGTTTCTTGCAACTTGAATTTAAAAGGATGCCTTTTATTTCATTAAAATAAAAGGCAATTTTACAGTAGGATGGCAGGTAAACGGTCAACAAGCTACGCCGCAACCCCCAATAGCAAAACCTAGCCTACTTAAATCAAACCCCCGGTAGCAAAACCTAGCCTACTTAAAACAAACCCCCGGTCCCCAAGGGTCGAGAAATTGCTATGTACTTAAACTCTGTCAAGGAACCTAATAGCGTCCCTACACCATCTACCTCACAACGTTATCACACAATTATTTCAAAACACAAATCTAAACACCACTAAATCGACTTAAACTGAGATCAAACTTAAATGCATTCAAATATGGATATTCATGCATAAATAATAACCAAGAACAAATCCATTACCTTAAGGATTCGAAGCACCCGCGAAACACTCTGCTTGATCAACCGCTGCTTCAAATCCTTACAATACATCAACCCAACAGTCTCAACATAAGTTTCGACATCCTCACAATCATCAATCTCAATACAATGGAAAGTCGGATGTTGTGCCGACAACTTCTGGGCGAAAAAAGTACTATTCTCTTCAACAACACTTTTATGCACACTCAGCTTAACAATAAACCCTTGTTTACCAAACAACACAACTTTCAAATCCCCTGTTCCCGGTTCACCGAATTCTATCGACACCTTTTTCGGCAAACTTTCAGTGTTCTGCGGCCTTGCAGCCGTCCTTTCGGCTGCAAGCGCGGCACCAAGAACCGGTTGTTCGACAGTAACAACGGTTTCTGACTTTGCAGATGCACGTGATGATTTCTTGTCAAGTTCTTGTGAGTGTTTTTTGTGATCAGAAGGGTGCTTAGTAGGTGGAGAACATGTTGATCTAGGTTTGTTCAAAGGGTGTTGTGTTTTTATTGTTTTTTGAAACATAACAGGAGAAGGACAACACCAAAAGCCTTCTGGTGTTACTGCTATTGGTACATTTCTAATCTTGGTTTGCCCTTGTTCTACCTTTTTAACCCTAATTTCTGCCATATTATTATTATTATTATTATTATTATTATTATTATTATTATTATTATTATTACACTTCAAACCTCAATCAATCCAACAAAGTTTCAACATTTCATGAAACTGAATGCATATTAACCCCAAAAGATAATAACCCACAAAAAATTTCTAACAAAGTTTCAACATTTCATGAAAATAATTGCAAATTAACCCAAAAAGATAACAACCCACAAAAAAATTCTAAGAAAGTTTCAACATTTATAGAAAATAAATGCAAATTAGCCAAGAAAAATAACAACCCACAAAAAAATTCTAATAAATTTTCAAAATTTCATGAAAAAAAATGCAAATTAACCCAAAAAGATAAGAACCCACAAAATATTTCTAAGAAATTTTCAACATTTCAAGAAAAAAAATGCAAATTAACCCAAAAAGATAATAGCCCACAATATATTTTTAACAAAGTTTCAACATTTGAACACAGTGAATGCAAATTAAGCCAAAAAGATAAAAACCCACAAATATTTTCAAGAAACTGAATGCAAATTAAGGCCCAAAGGTGGATCAAGATTTATGGGAAACCTAACAAGAGATGATAAAAGAGATTGAAGGTAGTGTAAACTGTAAAGCATATGAGAAAGCACTAAAAGAAAAGAGATTTAAGAGGTGGTAATGATGAGAGAATCTAAATAATATATTATTATGAATGAACCGTCTTAAAGAAGGAACAAACAGACCCCAACAAAGATAAAAGGGGTGAAAGAGTGATGATGGGTTGATGCTTTTTCAGTGACTGTGTAACATTTTCAGCTTTTGATATTAAATTGGGGAGTGTGGGCACGTCATTGTTGATGTCTTTAAACAGACTAACTGTTGATGGGCTGTCTGTCCAATCTTGTTTTTGCTTTCTTTGCTTTTTAAACTGTCTATGTCTGCATCTTGGATAAACAAGGATCGAGTGTTCAACAATATCGATGGTTAAAAAGGTTAAACTTTAGTTGTAATAAAGATTTGTAACACCTGATGAGGATAAGAGTGTTGGATTTGATTGATAAATAGGTTAAACGGGTCGTAATTGGATTGTGTAATTCAAAGTGTTTTGAGTTTGGTTGATGTTTTTCGGTTTTTATCACGAATGCATGTTCGTGTCGCGATTAGTTTACCAATTTAACTTGTTAAACGTTAATCCAGTAATCCACCAACTAAGGGGCTTACAGTCTGTAAGGCTGGCAGTACTGATTACTGAACTGTGTTAAAAAGTTGTTAATTGCCTATAGTAGATGCGGATGTCATTGTAGGTTTGACTGACTAGTAAATGGGTAAGCAAAATAATAAGTGGGTTAAACGGGTTCTGATTGAGTTTATAATCTTTGGGTTGATGTTTATAACACGAACACATGTATGAGTCGTGATCAAGTTCACCAATTTAACCTTAGGGGGACAGGGCACAACCAGAAATGTTCACGGGTACCTCATTACCAGCACGGTAACCCCGCCGCCGATGGTGCTGGTAGTGGATCCGTCGAGAGTTTCCATGAGATTGTTAACGAATGGATACCCGTGAGTTTGTCTCTCCCCCTTTTGTCTTTCTCTCTATTTTATTTCCAGTTGAGTGTTGCCTTCAAAAAACTGTTTCAGTGAAATGAACCAGTTTATTAATGTGGCAGTGCAAGATTGGTAGAAATCAGTGAAGTTAGAGAAAAAAAAAACAAGTGAAACGCCTCATCCCTTATAAGTGTTAATACACCAACTAAAGGGCTTGTAATCTTGCATTACCAAACTGTGTGAAAAAGTTGTCCCTCCAAGTAGTAAATTTAAACAGCACATAGATTTTGTGTAAAAAAAATGTTAACATATCAATCCGATTTGATTGACACCTTGCATTTTCCCTTGTTTGTAAAATTTACAATTTACACACTTTAAATTGCGGATAAATATAGAAGAATCTTTCTAAGTGGGTACACAATCACACCTGTCAAGTTCTCAATAGGTTTCCTTACACAAGGGTCACCCATTTTATATTTTCTTTTTTAAAAGTACATAATTTTTTTTACATAATTCTGTTAAATAATAAGAAATAAGTATCGTAAGATCTAATGCTATTATTAAAAAAAAATCAGAATATATGACAGACTTTCAGCTAATAATGGTGACATTTGCTTGAAATGTCAATTTTTTTTTATACCTTTGGGTCTCTGGTACCATAAGTTATCCGTTTTTTGACGAGGGTTCAACAAGTTATACATAGTAATATCTCGAGTCTGGCGGGGCAAGGATTTTTTTTCAGTAAACTAATTTGGTTCGCCATATAGAAAGGGGTGACTGCACACCTTATTGTCCGTCTGCCTGCTATTTTGATGTAATTTTTGTTTTTATGAAATGAAATTATATATCTTGATGATAAAATTCTTATATACAATGAAATATCAAGCATATTGTTTGACATTTCAAATAGATTTTTTGGGGTCATGTCAACGAGTACAATTAAATAAACAAGTGAGATCATGTTACTTCTTTTTCCAAGATCAGAAAATATAATATCTTTTTATCTTATAAGAATGTATGATTGAGTTCAAATATAATATATATAAATAAATATGTTCATGACTCAAATTTATATTTGATGTGGTATGGAGTTTTAAAAGTGATTTAAACAAATCTAATATTGATAATCGACCTCACTCAACTTAATTAGACGTGACAATGAAAAATGTTAGCTTTTTAAATAAGATGATATAAGTTTGTATAATTTTATTAGTAGACATCTAAAAAGTTTGTATTTGTTTTTATATGACAGATACCCAGAAAAAAAAAAAGTATTTTATTAAAATATTGGGTTGTTTTATTTAAAGAAAAGTGTGGTATGTTGAGTGAAGGTGAAGGGAATTGGTGAATATTTTAGTTAATAATGCTTAGATATGAGGGAAACACAGTTGGCATGTGCACATTGTGATGGTTTAAATGAAGTTTGTACTATGTCCTAAGCAGGTTGACCAATCCAATTCATGAATCCATGTTACCTCAATTAACCAACATAATTTTCCACCCTATTAATTTATTAGATTACATTCAATTCAGGCAACTATCTTCATAGATCTATAATTGTCCAGTCTTTTAAAATGCAAGTTAAATGCAAAATCTATAAAAACTGATTGATTTTTAACCTTCTAAGGTATTGTGTATATTTATGTTAAAAAGAAAGATTGAGCTTTTGCTTTATAAAGGCTTGAAGGAGAAGTGCAATGATACAAGTTACAAATGATGATTGTGTAGGAAAAGGGTACCATGTATGTTGTCATATCATTCATTGCATTTCATTGAAATATATCTCATCCCTCTTGTGTCTTGTCTTTTTGCAAAGATAAAGATTACAACAAATATGATGTTTTTTGGAACTGAAACTGAATAGAGGAAGTTCAGGGGCTGGTTTGTAGTTTACTATAAATTTGGTGCTTAGAAAGTGAAAAAAGTAATTAAAAGTTGATACTACAGATTGCTGGTTTCTTTTGGCTTTTTTACTTTTTCTAGAGGGTCCAACAATACAACAATAATAGTAACTCCTCTTTACTATTTAAAAATATCCTTGTTTACACAATGAAACATGTTAAATTAATTATTAGTTAATTATCAAAATCGTCCTGTGGTTTGGGTCAATATGTCATTCCAGTTCAAACTTTTAAAAATTGCTTGAACAGTCTCTGACTTTTGAAGAAATGGGCCAAAACAGTCCAAAGACTTAACCCAGTTAACTTTATGTCGTTAAGTCAAGGGTAAAATGGTCAACTCACATATAAAAATTTAACCAGACGTTTTGTGCTCTCCTTTCTCCTTTATAAACCTGCTTTTTCCCCCAAATCACTATAAATCCTAAATTTCAAATCAAATCCTTCTAATTGAAGACCAAGCAGCTCGTTCCCCTCCACAGCACCTCGTTTCTGCAAGTCGTCTTCTATAGTTAATCTTCTTCTGATTTACGGTTTAGGTATGTATATATGTATTGCTTCAATTAATGTAATTATTTAGGGTTTAGGTATGTATGTGTTGATGTACAGCGTAATTATGGTTTAGGTATGTATGTATGTATGTATGTATGTATGTATGTATGTATGTATGTATGTATGTATGTATGTATGTATGTATGTACTGATTTAGGGTTTAGGTATGTATGTACTGATTTACAGCTTAATTAACTTTGTAAGCCCTAATAATGATGAAAATCTTATGCACTGATAATGTTGCAGGTGCAAACATCCAATTCTTATGATGACTGATAAAGCTTCTAGTTCCAGTTCTGATGTTGATGACTCTAAGCTTGACTAATTATGATCAAATTGGAGATCCACCTTTTTATCTTGGTCAACCCTTTAGATGTAAAGATGATATCAAAACAGTTATTAAAAACCATGTTGTGTTTGACAGGAGGCAATTAGTGATTGATAGAAATGACAATGTCACCTATCATGTGGTGTGTAAGGGTATCAGTCCCCAAATGGGTAGATGTGACTGGATTTTGAACATTGAAAACAACAAATCTGAAGGTGCATGGATTGTGAAATCCTTAAACATGGACCACAAATGTCTGGTAATGAGGGATGTTAGGTTATGGTATGGTCAGTGGAAGAAGTGCAAGAGAAGTTACAACAAGAAGAGGAGGAAAGACAGTGGAACACATGTTTCTAGTTAGTAGGTTATGTTAATGGTTTGTTGTAGTTTATGTAGTTATGGAATGACAATGTCACATTTATGTACTCTTTCGTTAGAATCTTTTGTATTTGGATATGTTGACTTTTGAATGTTAAGGATATGTTGGGTGCATATGCACGTTTGTATGTTGTTTTATGTTGGCATTAGATTTGTGCATATTTACCATGTTGTATGCTATCTAGCATTTGTACAAGTCCAGCCCATATATGGAAGTCGATTGCTGACCCATTTAGAAGTCAACTACACATTTGTCATGGGTTAATCAAGTCAACTGCACATTTGTCATGGCTCATGGGTCTTCAGCAAGTTCAAATGGGTCATGGGTCAACTGCACATTTGTCATGGGTCATGGGTCTTCAGCAAGTTCAAATGGGTCACGGGTCAACTGCACATATATTCTATGTAGTTACACATGATCAAGTCAACTGCACATTTGTCATGGATCATGGGTCTTAGCAAGTTCAAATGGGTCATGGGTCAATTGCACATATATGCACACATATATGCAGGTATACATGATTAAGTCAACTGCACATTTGTCATGGGTTATGGGTCTTCAGTAAGTTAAAATGGGTCATGGGTAAACTCCAAATATATACACACATATATGCAGTTATACATGATTAAGTCAAATGCCTGCTTTGTGCAAGTTCAAACTGCATATGCATACAAATAAAGCAATTAGACATAAGCTTATGCGCATATATATATATATATATACTAAATGGGTCAACTGCGCATATATGCACACATATATGCAGTTATATATGATCAAGTCAAATGCCTGCTTTGTGCAAGTTCAAAACTGCATATGCATACATACAAATGGGTCATGGGTCATATGGACACATATGCATACATATGCACTAAACTAAATGGTCAACAGCTGCACTAATATAGCCAAACCACATTGTACACATATGTATAGCCAGGCCACATTGTGCATACCAAAAGACTGAAGTTCAAGACATTAGTATACATACCACATCAGTTTACCATTGTTTATCATACCAAAAAGACTGAAGTACATATGATTTTAACCTACTAACACACCTGCACTACTTCCAATAACAATCATCATCTGAACAGTAGGGTGAATATAATGGATCATACTCCGCTTCATATGGATCATGGTATCACTCATCATAATCTGTCTCTGTGTTGCAATAATCAAATGCCTGCTTCAACACATCTGGAATTTGGTCATCATGCTCAACCTCCTTCTTAACCTGCTCAAAATGATCATTCCCAACCTGCTCAAAAGGATCATCCTTAAGCTGCAGCCAAACCTGCTCATGCCAAAGTTGATTAAAGACAAGTCTGTTTTTTAATGCATCATAGTCAGGATCAATATGCTCAACATATATATCAATTGATTTCCCAGTTTTAGCAATCTTGTTCAGCACGCGTACATCACTGTCATTTAACAATTGTGTTAAACCCAGTCCCATGCCTTCCCATGGCATGGCAGCCTCTAGTGAAACCTAAACTCGCCATCCTGATAATTACCAAGTTCCACCAGCATGCCATACAAGGTGATTATAGAGAAATAATCAGAATTCACCTCATCGATGTAGTTACCTTCCCGTTAAGGTACATCAGATTTGCTTGCGTTGGATCAGTAAACTCCCCGCCATGATGAATTTTAAGTGAAAATTTTTCAGTAGAGTGACTTGCATTGTTGATTGTTAACCAAATTTTCAGCTTGCATATTATAATCATTAAGGTTATAATACACATGAGGTTTCAATGTAAGAATGTGGATCGATTGCCTTACCGTAGTGTTCTTCAAGATTGACTTCCTTTTCCCCAGTTCGCACAACCCACTGTGTCATCTTTCTCTTCTTTCGATCGTGAATTTCCATTTGTGTGTTGTTGTGGAGGGGCTTGGAGGGAAACCAGAGGTGTGGAGGGAAGAAATGGAGGAAACATGTGCTGGGGGGGATCAGGTTTTTTATAAAGGGACACAAACAGAGAAAAACTCAGGTTTACATGTGAGCTAACCATTTTGCCCCTGACTTAACAACAGAAAGTTAACTGGGTTAAGTCTTTGGATTGTTTTGGCCTATTTCTTCAAAAGTCAGGGACTGTTCAAGCAATTTTAAAAGT
This sequence comes from Ambrosia trifida, assembly GCA_028751855.1. NCBI lineage: Eukaryota > Viridiplantae > Streptophyta > Magnoliopsida > Asterales > Asteraceae > Ambrosia > Ambrosia trifida. Next base: position 109,153,640 of record CM054128.1, read on the forward strand.
TTGGACTGGAGTGGCATATTGGCCCAAACCACAGGGAAGGTTTTGGTAATTAACTCTTAATTATTTAAGGGCGGTATTTTCAAAAAAAAAAAAAAAGTATTTAAGGGCGGAAGGACACCACCCGTAAAGCCTTCGGGTATCTTAGTATCTCTACATAAATATCATTGTCGGTGTCCCAGATAGTTGGTTTTGGGCAATGGCCACGGGTTGTAGGCAACGGACAACACGCCTTCCAGCAGCTATATTTTGGACTGTTTTGATGTTTTTAAAAAACCTAAATTAATATTTATACACTACGTCTTTAATAATATAAAAGATATCATTTTTCCGCTGCTAAAAACTATAGTGTTTGAACCATCAAAGCATTGGTTTTGAGAAAAAAACATGATTGTTACTATACCATTACCAAATTTTAAATCTATAAGTAAATGATAATTACTTACTTAGAAACTAAAACTAACACATAGGCAGAGAACCTGACGTGTGTAGCATAGATTTCTAGGGTAAATACCGAGTATCATATTCCAGTGAACACGCTTTCCCCTACTCAACATTCCATCACTTTTGTTAATTGGGTTTTAAAAAGAAAATAAAACGGATGGGTTTGAAAAGATAAACAGTTTTTAAAAAGATTTTGGTTTTATAAACAAGATAAAATAGTATGGATAGAGAACGTGCTAGCCGTAGGAACCCTTCGAATGCGTAGATTAGTCAAATTATCAGTAGTAATAGTTTTAGTTATTGATGTGGAAAACGGGTTTTGAACGGTCCCTTCAGAGTTAGGAAATGGGAAAAGAAATAAACAATAAATGACGTCCTAGCAACTAAATGGGTCCCGTGTAGAGGAAGTGCACGAGTCCCCATAAAGGTGTCTTCAGACTGCTGGCGCGTAAGCCGATCTTCTCCTGGTTGACAAGTGTCGTCGATCCTAACGCACACAAGTCATGTATTTTATTGGAATATTTGAGTCCTGCTTTTTAGGCACTTCCCAAACTACCGCAAAACCACTCGTTTAAGCACTGGGTTTTCTAATTCATCTTCTCAAATTAATATAAAGGCGAAATTCCTACCTGGAATCCCTTCCGCTTCTCTTAACTCTCACTTTCCGTACCAAAAGGGTTCACATGCCATCACCATTTTGTGTCGGGGAACCCAATAAAAAGTAAACGGCTTTGTATTTATGAGAGTTGGATAACATATCCTTGTTTTGAATATCTTTACAAGTGCCAACTTAAATATTTAGTGACAAGTAAATATAAGTTTTGTTTAGTGATTGACTTAACAATTTTAACACTTAACCCCCAAGACTTGTGAATGATAACCTTAACAAAGGTGGAACATAATCCTAAAGGTATGTGGCTCAAGGACCATGGGTGCACCCGTAGGTAATCCGCCTTTTGCCAAGAAAACCACTCACACATCTGGTGCGATACTAGAAACTTGTCACCCGGATATGGTCCACTTCAGAAGCCTTTGCTTAGAATCTGGTTTGGATATCAAAAGCCCGAAGGATCTGTCTCACTACCGGTTTCCTCGCCTTGATCTAGCTTAGGACTACCAGAAACCGATCGAACCCCATGATAGTTTTTAGATTACTTTAGTTTTGTTGATTTTAGGATTGTTAAGTTAACCACTAATTGAACCTGTCATAAAAGATAAACAAACAAAGATTAGCTAAGAAGATAAACATATCAAGTAACTAAAAATAAATTACGAATAATATAAAAAGTCTAACGAATCAAATGGGTTTAGAGAATACTCGATGAATACAACCATCTAAAGATAATATCCTAAGAAGATGAAGATCTTTTGCTCATAAACAATCTTCCAACCACCTTGATCCTATGCGTATGAAGTGATCCTCACAACCCTCGACTTTATTACACGTAACTACTCCTACGGTGTCATTCATTGATCGAAAACCCAATTTAGGAAAGATCCTAACCTTGGAGAGGTGTTTGGTCGGCCCTATGGCTTCCCACGAGTCCCCAAGAAGGCTCAAGAAGGGTGGAAATCAGACCACAAATTGTGGCTGAGTTAAAGCTGTTATTTATAGGCAACATTCAGGCTGAGCACGGCTGTGCTTACGGGGTGGCACACCCATGCATGTTGCTATACGTACGTTCTGTTGCTGCAGGGCCAGTCTATGTCACACCCTCAAATTCCACATGTGGGGTTTTACCGCGAGGAGCGTGACACACCAAGATCCAAGTCAACGGTCACAATAAAAGATAACTAAATGTAAAGATACGTAAACCATTCATTAAACTTTAAAAGTGTTAACAACTACAGCGGGAGCATAAAACGTCTCATAGAGTAAGTGACAAAAGTTTGACAACATTTTAAACCATGCATGTGAATCCTAGACGCCGTGCGCCTATCAACTGCTGCTACCTTAGCGACCTGAGAAAACATGTTAAAAACGTTAGCACAAAATGCTGGTAAGTCACAGAGTTTTAAGTTTGTAAACATGGTATTGTTTGAAAATCTCAGTCCATTCGATGTTTGTAAATCCTGGCCAAATCAATGTTTGTAAACTCTGGCCAAATAATGTTTGTAAACCCTGGCCAAATAATGTTTGTAAACCATGGCCAAATAATGTTTGTAAATCTTGGCCAAATAATGTTTGTAAACCAGACCGATAAATGTTTGTAAACCAGGCCAATAAATGTTTGTAAACCAGGCCGATAAATGTGTAACACCCTAAACCATTTTACAGAAAATCTGTAGCGGAAATACGGGCTAGAAAATTTCTTGCATTATCAAAACATTTACGAATGAATGGAAGCTGTATCTAAGAACTACTATGGGTGTTACATCTTTTAATGTTTCTTTTTGCATTCAACACAACTCATCTTTATTTGGTTACATGTCTGTGACCACGTACAAACCACGTCCTTGCTCGATCTCTAACCTTTCCTTGCTCTATTAGGTAGACAAGACAACCTGCATCCAAATAACTGTTTCGTTAGTTCATTAAGTGACTTCATGCAAATTACTCACGACGTGGAAATAACATCCGACAATACTCCGTGATCCTGTTCCAATAATCCATGCAAAAATTCTTTCCCTTGCATATTTAACTATCTAAAATTCTTCCATATTATTCCCATTATAATACAAAATCAAGTTATGCATCTAACATTCTTATGTATGATCTTTACATTTTATTTGTTACTTCCCAAAGTCTCGCCAGTTTGACTTCACGAAGTTGCCACTTCCTACTAATTTATGACCTTCGGTCATTATCTTTACCTATTCATTCTATTTATAGTTTAAATTTTGGGTTTTACTTCTTTTCCATTTAGGCATACATAAAAAACCCCATTCTATCATTTAATGCAAAATTTTCCTTTCTTGTTAACTTGAATCATTCACCCGGCCTTAGTATATAATTAGTTTCGTAGGTCACATAACACGTGTATCCCCAACTAAGTTATTGCAACTAAGTACATACAACTTTCCAATCTACCTCATTAGAGATGGAAGCTTTTTCCCTTCATTCCTACCCGAATAACCCGTCCCATGGGTTATTCTATATTTCTACAACATTCTACCCAATTTGACCCATTACTTGGATTATTCTATATTTTTACATCTCCACCATTTGACCCTAATGGGTCATTTGACAGTTTCATGTTATCAAGAATGAGCCGACTAATGAGTAAGTGGAGGGACTTACATATGATTTCATATATTTAATTTTTACCTTTAATTTATATAGGTTTGATCTATATTTACCTACGGATGCAAACCTTTCATTCCAACCTTTCATTCCAACATTTCGTTCATATAGGCTTGATCTGTGCTTACCTACGGATTCAAGCCTTTCATTCCAACCTTTCATTCATATAGGCTTGATCCGTGCTTACCTACAGATTCAAGCCTTTCATTCCAACCCTTCCTTTCAATACAGACTGCTCTCTAACACTTGAGAGTATTCTACCTTAACCCACCATTGACGTCTAGTTACTTATTTATTCATTGTCATAATTAGCTTATAGGCACAAATTCACATACGTTTGGTTTGATACCTTCTAAGGGAACCTCTTCACATTCACACTTTTACAGAAGTTTTATTTCACCCATTCACCCACACGACCACTTACTTTCCAATTTTACCAGGCATACCTGTGATGATTCTCATGGTCTCACGTGTATCGCATGCTTCTTGTGCACTGGCCAGGTGCGTAGTCCACATGCTATCCACGTGCCTTCATGTAATCATTACCTTATGCTTGGGGACTGGTTTTCAGCTTTGTGCTACATTTCCAATTTCCTTCCCTAAACAACATGGTTGTTTTCCATCTAAATTTTACCATCCCTAAAATTCTCTCCCACCGGTACCGATATCTTAATACTACGTACCTGCGAGCATTCTATCATTTCCAAAACTTCTGAGATCTATCTTGGATCATGTCCTTGAGACCTCTTCATTGTCCACAAAAGCTCACCTTAATATAAACACCACAATTATTTTTTTAGCATGTCATGTGAATTAATATTGAATTCTAACTTTAGGCCTTGATCGAGTCTTGGATTGTACGGGTCACTGATTTCAAGAGCACACAAGTTTGAGTTCAAGTACTTACTTCCTTGTACAAGATTTCACTCAAACCAGGGCTCTGATACCAACTTGTAACACCCTAAACCGTTTTACAGAAAATATGCAGCGGAAATACGGGCTAGAAAATTTCTTGCATTATCAAAACATTTATGAATGAATGGAAGCAATATCTAAGAACTACTATGGGTGTTACATCTTCTAATGTTTCTTTTTGCATTCAACACAACTCATCTTTATTTGGTTACATGTCTGTGACCACGTACAAACCGCTTCCTTGCTCAATCTCTAACTTTTCCTTGCTCTATTAGGTCAACAAGACAACCTGCATCACCAAATAACTGTTTCGTTAGTTCATTAAGTGACTTCATGCAAATTACTCACGACGTGGAAATAACATCCGACAATACTCCGTGATCCTGTTCCAACGCTTTTTCGTAAGTTCGGGTCTGATACCCGGATCCTAACCTCCAGTTTCTAAGCATTCATACTTGCTTACCTGCATCCTTATTACCATTCTCATAATAAAAGGTTAATAACACTACAATTCATGCATGCGTACAATTCCCCTACACAACTTATCTTGACTCGTCATGCTATTTTTCCTTCATGTGTTTACTAGGACAAACATGACGTTTCCAATCCTATACTCAATCTACCAATAATGACCAACCTTTACATACATAAAACTCCCACGCAAACCCGAGTATAAGTACCCATACATATATCACATTACTCAATCTACAAAAGCATAACAAATCTACTTACCGTACTTGTTACCATATATACACACATATCAATTTAATTACATACACACACATCATTCCGTACTTATGTCATATTTGTAAATCCGACATTCCTATTACCTGCTACACCCATACCTAGCATTCACAAGGTCCAACAATGTTATTCAGTGCTTTAAACGCGAACACGGATTGCTCTATACTAAGCTACGGTGAAGAATTTGTGCCCAGGGGCCATCATAACTTACGGTGCCACCGTAACTTACGGTGGACCCCTGAAATTCCTCTTTTGTATCTTCCTTACATTCTTTCTTGATCCACCCCACGTCGGTCCATCCAAAGCTGCGTTTTACCCATTATATGCTCCATAACATGCATTGGCATCATTATTAACGTTCCATCCTTTCATGATTTCCATTCTTCTTACACACACATATATATGTATAAATTCATTTATCTAAACGGAACAGGAATCAACGTCGAGTCCTCCAAATTCATGCTTGTTCACTTGCCTCGTCTTGGCCCATTATCCTTCCATGCATGAGTCCACCATTCCTATCCTTTCATGACATTATGTTCATACCATTGTTAGCATGTTCATTCATAAACCAATCATATCCAACTCATATTTCACATTGACTTCTATCGGTCAATTCTTAACATACGTAAATCATGGCTTTATAACCTCACGATTCATAATTCAAGCAATTCAACTCCTCATTATATATGTCACATTAATCACTTAACATTCATTACATGTTATCTCTAATCTCACAGTCATGTTAGGAAGCCTAACCATGTTATTCTATCATTGTTGACTTTCCAGAAAGTCAACTTTTGACTATTCTAACTTACTACATAGAAACATATGTCCATATTAGCGTAGTAAACCATATGAATTTCAGCATAGACATCACATTAACATGTTGTAGGACACATACAACCATATTATCACTTAGGTAGTTACATACACATATATAATTCATTCCATACATGCTAGTGCCTCCATGTTCTACAATTAGTCACGTAAATCCATAGTAAGTTATTATATCATAATTCTAACATTATACTTGCGAGTGAGTCCACGTACACCATAATTAGCACATATTCACTTCTTGATCTCAACTAAACAATCAATCAAACATTTGGTATTCATTACACCATTCAAGCATAGGGTACAAACTCCCAATGCAAGTTCCTATCAAATCATACAATCAATCCTATTCACCTATGAATCCTTCTAAGACACATTCCTCATGTTAGTTTACTAATAATTACATCAAGCTTCACGTTCCATTCACATTTGTTAAGTTCTTGTATACAATTTCCCACCCTATCATCATATAGGTATTTCATCAAACACTTGGCGTACATACAACTTTCTAAGCTCAATGTACAAGTATTTCATACTTAACTTCATAGTTCATTGTATCAATCAACAAGTTTATATCAAATCAATTACCACACCTACATTAACATCAAACATAGTAAAATCTCTTAGTTCTTTCAATCTATTTATCAATTTCACCAACATTGAATATGGGTTTATCCAAAATTCGTCACCCATCATCCCACCCTACATGAACATCATTCAACTTGCTAATTTCATGAAATTAACATACATTCAAATTACATCATCAACTATAAACATAATTTCTATTGTAATTCTGACTAAATGCTAACCTTCACCCTTAATCACCAACCAATTCCATCATAGATCATGCATTAAGTCTCTAACCAAAATCCATCATGAAACAAGATTCTTATTACTTACCCCATGTTTGGAGATCACTAGATGGCCACAAATTTTTACACATGCAAGGCTTTAATCTTCATTCCAACCTTAGATTTGAGTAGGTTTTTGAGTTTGCTCTTGTAACCCTCTTTTCTTCTCTTCCCATACATCAATCCATAGAAATATGACATCAGGGAGTTTTTACTTCCACTAATTAGTCTTGTTTCTTTTAACTAGAAACTGACAAGTTCAGCCCCTCATGTTTGGTTTTTATCAACTTTGTATTAAAAACCTTATTTCCTTCTATATAACTCGTATACCTAAATAGGTTAGATACTTGGTTATTTTATTTCATGACATAACACAATAAAACATACTAATTAATTAAGGTTCGGGTTTTGGGGCGTTACAAAATATTTGTAAACCAGACCGATAAATGTTTGTAAACTAGGCCAATAAATGTTTGTAAACCAGGCCGATAAATGTTTGTAAACCAGACCATCCAATCCTTACATTTATACCTGATACTAGCTAGACATCGTTACATGATACTAAAGTGCCGTGAACCACTACTGAACGTTAGAAATGCCTCAACCCGCCACCGGACATCATTCAGTGTCGTAATGTTAGATAGGACAAATATGCACCCTCCACCGACCGCCAGTCAGCCCGAGTTGGGCTTGCCAGGCCCAATAGATCTATTCACACTTTCCCCGTTATGTATACCCACATATTAATGGTTCACTAAAGTTAGGAGGACTTGAATAATGTAATGTCACTTAGTACCCATGTGATATAATGTAATATTTTGGTATAAAAGTTCGTAAGTTTGTAAGTTCATAAGTTTGCAAGTTTGTAAGTTTATAAGTTTGTACCGCATGTTCCCCCCCCCCCCCCCCCCCGAAAATGAAAACAGTAAAATGTGGGGCTGTGAACTCACCTTAGTTTGTGTCTTCTTAGTAAAGAATTACTGACACGACCAAATAGTCCCAAATACCGGCGATCTATCATAAAAGTTTGTATAAGTGCTTTGACTAATAACCCTTATGTTAACTAGACCCGATTGTCCAGATCATGACTAAGTATGTTTGAAAATGTGTTTGAACGTTGACCTGACACACCAGACAAACCCGACATCCTGTTGGTGACCCATTACACAAATTAATCAAGTATATATAGTTTACACATAAGGTTCATGAATAAAACACATAGTTTGCATCAAAAATTGCATATAAGAAGTCGTGGGGTCGAACGAGTTGGAAGTCATGTTCATTCGCACCCTCTGATAGGTAGAACGAGTTGCTGATATGTAGAACGAGTCAGAAAGTTGTTCATTCGACCTTTTTTATGTTCATTCGACCTAACACATGTTCATTCGACCTAAAACAAGTTCGTTCGACCTAAAATAAGTTCGTTCGACCTAAACCATGTTGGTTCGACCTCCCGACAGGTCGAATCAACACTAGTTCGACCCCTGGGCTGCAAAAACTCACAAAACACACAAAATCGCATCTAAACGGTCCGAAAACATCACAAAACATCACAAATCACAGCAGCCCACTATCATTAATCTATCACCATAAAACCCTACCAATTTTATCCCGAAATCAGTCCGTTTTACAACTTACCCAAAATAGCAAATTATGGAAATGCCACATCAATGCATGTAATCTTTACCCAAAATGGAAACTCATCAAATCTACCTCATAAGCAGATTATTTTGCTCAGATTATCATGTATATGAAAACCCCTAATCATAACATCAACAATACTATCAAGAACAAACCCCAAATCTAGCATAAAACCCCCCAAAATGGGCAAAACATCATCAATCATCAATTGTAGCCTATACTAATCACAAAACATCATCTATAACAGCTCTAGATCATTGTTATATCATCTACACATCATTCAAACATCAAAAAATACATAACACTTCATTAAACATCATTAACACATGTACTTTTGCATAAAAACTCATTATTAATTATAAGGTTTTGTTTAGAAAGATGTTAGAAAGGTTTTTATCCAAGAAAACTTCCTTAGATCAGATCTGGACCTTTGGGGTTTGATAAAAACGAATGAAAAATGTTTAAAAAGGTTTTAGATCAAGAACACACCTTGAATTTTCTCTTGTTTATGATGTAGAAAGTGTTTTTATGTTAGGATCTGAAAAACAAGGTCAAAAACTCCTCCCTATAGGTTTGGGGTTGAGAGAGAGCACTTTGGGGCGTTTAGGGTTTGTGAAATTGTCACACCACGACAATGGCGGAAACACGTGGCGCGACGGTTCAAGAGCATAAAGTCAAGGTTAACGCAAATCACAAGTAATTTAAGAAAATGGGTCATTTATTAAGGCGTCAAATCTTGTTCAAAATATTACATAAAAGTAAATTGTTTTATAACACAATGGAGAGGTTTCTCAAATATATCCCATGGTCTTGGGAAATAAAGGTGAAACCCCGCAAAATATTTAACGCCGCATTGGAGGATTCCATGACCCAGCTTGCCCTGATTGCCTTCATCTAATTACCTGAAAGATATGTTTAAAATTTCGTCAATATAAATATATATTGGTGAGTTCACAGGTTTTTAGTTTCCAAAACTTGAATACTTGGGAAGTACCATGTTATGACAATATATAGGAGTTGCAAATTCCTATAGTTCTACTTGAGACTATAATCAAACCAAGACGTATAATAAATATGCCCCGCTCCAAGTCGTTACTCGGTATCCTACGACTTAAGTTCAGAATATATGCACCCCAGGCATACACTAATGCATAATCGACGCTATCGATTAGGGGTGGGCCTTGTCAGGCACCAATAGTACTATTCAATATTCCTCCGGTTTCATTTCCCTGAATAAATGATTATAGAGGCGAGGACTCAACCCCGAGTGGCGGTCACACCTCAAGTAATAAATCCGTCAAACATTTTCCCTAACATATCTTTCCCCCGAAAACGTAAAATTAGTTTGAAATGGGGCCGTGAAACTCACCTGTATCAACGTCCGGCGTACTAAGCAGATAGCAAAAAGGGTCTCGCACCTACAAACGTCCTAGACGTATAAGTCACTATCCCTATAGTGCATGTGCCTTGGCAAGTTGTACACCCAACTCCCGACCACAAGTTATTCCAAATCCCGTTTAATTAAGCGCGTATCCTAGGTTTCGTTGGCGTTAGATTACCCCTTTGTGTTACAAGTTATATATTACTCTTGTTAATATTTCCTTAACTTGTACCTTATTATTATCGACTCGTCTTCACTTAACGTATAATTATTTTCCCATTTAAATAATTATACTTAAGATCGCATCGCTCGACATAATATATATTTCAACACTCGACCCGACTCACTTTGCCGCACATTTGTTTTCCCATTTAAACAAATATGCTAAGATCTTGTCGTTCGATTGTATATTCTCAACACCCGATTCAACTCACCATACCGTATATTTATTTTCCCATTCAAATAAATATACTAGGATCTTGTCGGCACGGCATACACATATATATATCTTTGTCTACTCGTCTCGTTTTCCTTCCCACATATCTACTTTCCCATTAAGTAGATATACTAGAATTTTGCCGAGACGAGCGTACATATATATAAATGTGTAATTTTTCTTGTTAAGTATATACGTTTGTTTAACGTCTTACTTGTTTACGTCATGTTTTTCTCCCACGAATAATTCCTTCAACACTTAGGAAAGTGTTTTATTAGTTTTCACCCATGATGTATATATATATTTTACTTCCTAAAAATATATATTTTCTCATCTTGCCGCAATGGCATTTTTCTCATGTTTTGTCCGTGTACGGTTCGTTAACGCGTCTTAGTTCGATATCTTAGCTCGAATAGTAAATTTTTTCCAAGTTTTTCCCAACATGTGTTTTATAGAAATATTATTCATATTTCTTCCTCCTAACACATGTTACTTGGAAGGTTTAAAATACTTATGTATTTTTAACCCAACTTGTTAACTTAACTACAAAAATGTTTCCAATACTTTTATATTCCCATTTATATAAAAGTATTCATTTTTGTATAAGTTTCTCAAGTTTGTTTAACATTTTTATAAAATCTCTATTTTATAAAAATCCTTATGTTAATACAATCCATATTTTTATAACTTTTATTTTTATAAAAATATACTTTTTATACAAAAATACCCAAGTATATCTACTAGTATTTACCCAAATCATCCTTGGAAGATTATTACTTATACTCTTGACACCAAACTTTCCATTATTGCATTATTGGACTAATAGTTTCTAAAATGTTCATTTTAGTCCTCTAACTTTCAAAGTTACAATATTAGTCCCTTAACTTCCAAATGTTGCATTTTTCCACTCTAACTTCCAAAGTTAGCATTTTTCACTCAAAATAGTGGACTTTGAAGATTCATCTTTTTATTGGTAAGTTATTTTTGTATCAAAACACTTTTATTAGTCTTATATTTCATATATAAGGCTACTTGTATGTGTGTTTTATGTATTTGTCCATTATATCAAAATATCATTCTTCTAAGTAAGTAAACTTTAATTTTTCAACTTTTTTATTCATGACCTCCTAACATGTTCCATCATTTATTATGTCTTAGATGATCATATTAAGATGATTAAAGTTACTTTTCAACACATTTAAGTTTATTCTATAAATCTTAATCAAATCATCATCTACTTAGTGTATGTGTAGATTTTATACATTTTCAAGATCACTACTTTATCATCATCAAATCCATGATCCATTTACATATCTTTAATCATTTATTTTACTCATGTAAAACCTATTAAAGATTATGTTTCAAACCACATTTTAAACCCTTCATGTACAACTTGCTTCTAAGAACACATACATGAATATTAATAATCAAAACAAGGTTAAGAAGCTTACTACTAGCACAAGGCTAGGGAAGACAAAACCTTGGATTTTGAGAGGGGTTTAGTGTGTTCTTCCTTAATGGTTAAGCTCCAAGCTTGAAACACACAATAGGGGTTTGGATGATGGATTGTTTTGAGTGATTTGGAGATGTAAAAACTTGAAAGAAATGTGTATATGGGATGGGTGAAACCTACGGCCACAATGGAGAAAGGAAGAAGAGTTGTTTTTGCTTTGTTATCTTCAAAGGACTAACACATGTTTATATACTACCATCAAATCTTCCATGGATTGCATGTGATCTTGCTAATGATGTAAGAGATTTTAAGAAGTACAAAATGATCTTGGATGGATGTGTGTAATGTATGTGTGGCCGTGTATTTGTATGTAGGAGTGGATGGTTTCTTGCAAATCTTGCTAAATCTTGTAATCCCTTATAATCTTTATATAAGATTTTCTTACAAGCATGTGTGCACTAGGTAATGATAAGGTGAACTCTTGTCTTGGATTATTAAGGCATTAGGGCCGATTTCTTACACCAAGGGAGGCTACATTGTGCATGCTTTGTACTTCAAGTCTTACACCTTTTGTCTTTTGCTTTTGCATGCTTAACATCTAGATTAGTAGGGTATTATAAAAAAAATAATGCATGGACATAACATGGCCACTAAGGCCGGCCCCTTTTGTGGTTTGGGTGGGGCCCACAACTTCAAATATTTACCCAATACTTGTTAAGTTTAATTCCTCGTCGTTCGGGTGTCGTTCGGGTATTTTTCGGGTTTTAATCGCACGTTATTCGGACATTAAAAATACCTTTAATAACCCTTAAATATAGTCTAATTTAAGCGTTGATTGGTTATTTAGGCTTTTGCCGGGTGAAATTATGAGTTATACGCGTATCGGGTGCGGTACGCGCACTTTATTCGTTACCGGGAGATTTGTACAAGACGTTTCCACTTATGGTTTTGGAGTTCCAAAACTCATTATATTTTGTGAAAATACCCTTTATTTTATATCCTGGGTGTCCGGGATCCTTTTCGTTTATTTAATCATTACCGGGTAATTGCCAACGTCCATACCGGATAGTTTATTCGCACATGATCCAATCATGTTTTTACCATTAAACGTATGCATTCCTATGCATTATTTGGAAATTGCTATCTCCTAAGGCCTTGATAATTAAATCACACATAATTGCATTTAATTACGTTAATCATATATTAATTAATCTGTACGGAATTACCTTATTTTTGCCGGTTGTTACAGAAATGATGATAAAGTTGCAAAGTATGGTATTTATAGCTCCTGTTCATTCGCACCCTGCAGGGGTCGAATGATTGATTTCTATGGGTCGAATGAGAGACCCTGTGACTGGTTCGAACCCCCCATAGGGTCGAACCAGTTTCCCCCAATTTCCCACTTTTGTAATTTTGTCGTTTAAACGCGTTTTAACACATGTTAACACATTCTAACACATGAACATGCAATCCTAACATATGTTAAGCATGTATATCATATAAACACCATTTAAACACGTATTTGCACATTATATAACATATATGGATCAATTTATGTTTATCACTTAATTCAATTCATGTAATTCAAAAAAAAAAAAAAAACTCGGAAAGTAGGTTTTTTAGGGGTTTCTAGAGTCTTCTCAAATTTTTAGGGTTTTCTATAGAACCTTACCCTATATATATATATATATATATATATATATATATATATATATATATATATATATAGTGTAAGTATATGGAGAAAACCCCTCAAAATGAAAAAACCCCAAAAAACCCAACCCTTGGTCCATATTATGTCACATCATCCAAGTCAATATTACACCATATTATATTATAAAGGGTACTTTGGACATTTACACTATCCCCTTCCTCTCTCTCTTCCTATATATTATTTTTCCCACCTCTCTCTCTTCATTTCTTTTTTTCAAATTCAAATGCAGACTATTATCTCTCTACCATCATCTCTCTGTCTCTCTCTAAAACAACCATCACCACAACCACCACCACCGCCACCATAACAGAGCATCAACATCGTCTGTTAAAAACAGAGCATTGAATAATAATAATAATCCAGCATAGGTACTGTTTCTCCCTCTCTCTCCTCTTCTCTCTCTTTCCTTTTTTTTTTTTTTTTTGCTCTGTTCGTGCCTCAAATTATTTATCTCCATAATAATAATAATAATAATAATAATAATAATAATAATAATAATAATAATAAACTAATTATGATAACAAAAGGTGTGCACGTGTGGGAAGATTGTGTATATATCTTCATTGTGAAGGTTCTTTTTTATTAAATCAAAGTGGTTTTACAACCACCACTCTTTTGCAAAGAAACTTGTTTTTGAACGAGATTACTTCTGTTTAGTTGTTATTATTATTATTATTATTATATGAAGTGATTGCATGAGAAAGAGTGAAGGTTTTAATGCTCGATTGTTCTGAGATGACTGCGAGGGTGTTATGTTTTGAAATGTGTTTGTTGTTAACAAGATTTTGTCTACACGTAAGCTTTTATGTTTTGATTTTTGTAAGATGTTATGTTTTGGGTTTAGTGAAATAGGTTTTGGGTTTTGTTAGAATAATAATAATAATAATAATAATAATAATAATAATAATAATAACATTTTTTGGGGGTGGTTTTTGGTTGCATACCAAGTGTTTGATCAAATGCTTGAATGGAAAAAAAAACTTATGTTAACCTTTTTTATTTTTTTTAGTTATAATTATTTTGTTTTATGTTAGATTGTTATTGGATTGAGGACATGAGGTTGACAGATAACATGTGATTGATGAATAAGTGTGTAGTCTTTTATGTTACTATATACTAACACATGTTTGTGATGTCCTATTATGTGGTTAAGGAGCCCAACTAACATGTGTTTCTGTTCTAGTGTTGGTTCTTAGGTGTAGGAATGTAATCTATATCTCTGAAGCAATTCCTTTGTTTCATGTTTTTTATTCAGGAAGCAAATAATGGAGAACACAAGCGAAAGAAACTAATGGATGATGGAGAAATTGGTATATTTTTGTATTATATTTAATATTTTTTTTTTTTTGCAAGTGAAACTAACGGTGCATGTCTATTTTTTGCGGTTCGAGTCTTGTATGCTCACACACGTTAGCATCTAGTGATGCTAACACATGCTAGTATATGCCCAACTAACAGGTGTTAGGGTCCATATGACATACGTTATTTTCAGTAAAACATATGTTTTAGAATATGCTAACACGTGCTACTAATGTCTTTTATTATATTATATATTTCATGAATATGAGGATAATTTTTTGGTATATGGATTTGGATTGGTTTTGATTTGATTTTTTAAATTTATTATTGTTGGATTTCATGAATAGGTGTTAGGGTTCATATGACATACGTTAGTATATGCCCAACTAACATGTGTTAGGGATCATATGACATACGTTATTTCAGTAAAACATATGTTTTAGAATACACTACACATGTCAGTGATGTCTCATTATGTGTTTTGGAGAGCCCAGCTAACACTTGTTATCTTTCTTGTAGGTGAAGAGATGTTTTGTGTTAAAGATGAAGATGAGTATCAAGAACGAAGCATAGCTAGATCTTTTTTATGTTGTTATGATAGTTTTTTTGAAAGTTCACAAATAATTATGTTTGTATAAACCGTTTTTTGATATGTTTTAGTGTTGATTGTAATGATCGTTTTATCATTTCTTGAATAAATACACATTTTATGTGTTCTTTTATTATGTTCTTTTAGTATATGCCTGTTAACACATGTTAGCGATGTCTCACACGAGGTCAGAAAAAGTTTCATAAAGTAAGAGAGGGGTGACTTGACAAGTGTCAAATCAACCTTTTTAAACCTAGGATTCAGAAAATTAAATAATAAAAATTTAATTTAAAATTACCTTATTACCCTTAATCCTATTTTTTATTATGGTGACCCACTTGCTTTTTGATTATTTAATACAAATAATCATCGACCATTAATCAAACTTGATCAATGGTCACTAGAGGGTTTCCAAGGTTTTTCCATTAGATAGGGTTTCCATATTATCCACTTTCTATATATATATATATATATATATATATATATATATATATATATATATATATATATATCCGTGTGTGTGTTTGTGTGTGTATACTCTTACGATATGTTTATTTTTATCTGAACTAGTCTTAAGCCCCCGCAACGTGGCGTAAAATCAAGTGACTTATGTTCCTTAAAAAGTAGACGAAATTGAATTTATACCGACACATATTAAAAAGTAGGAGGGGTTAAAAAAACTTGAGGATCCAAATGTGAAAAATCCCAAGGGACTAAATGTGAGCATCAAACATCGTGCTAGTTATCAACCGACCAAATCCGAAAAAAAAAATAAACTAATAAAAAAAGTAAACTCGTTTAACTTTTGTTCCAAAATTATAAAAAAACCTAAAGCCTTGTTACAAAAATGAAAAACACCTAAAACTTGCAATGAAAAACAAACATAAAAGACAAAAATGAAAAGCCCCTAAAACATAACATGAAAAAAAAAAAAGACAAAAAAAAACCACTAAAACCCAAAAAAAAAAGATTACCATTCCTAGCCATGTTTCAAATTAATATATGGATAATTTACAATACGAACTTGACTAAGTCAAAATTTCATGTCATATTGAATAATGTTTATGATTTTAGTAAAACCAAAATCAAAATTTACCTCTAAAAATAAACACATAGCAACAACTTACGCAAATTTGTATAAAAGACAAGATATTAATAAAAGAAAAACAAAATAACACACCAAATAAGAAACAAAAAAATAGAAAAAATAAATAAATAATTAAGGGTTATTGGATTTTATTACTCTTAACTATATGGTATTGGCCGCTGCCACGTCCAACTATCACTGACTCCTATCACTTCCAACTTAACACCTTGTTTTTTGTGTCACTCCAGAGGTACTTGCCACGTCAGATCCGGAGTGACAAAACAAACAAGGTGTTAAGTTGGAAGTGGCGGGAGTCAAAGTGATAGTTGCGAGCGGCAGCGGCCAATACTATATAGTTAGGAGTAATAAAATCCAATAACCCAATAAGTAATTAGCTACATACTAGGATGATGTAAAAGGATGGTGTTTTATTGCCTTGCAAACACACTCTTAAGCTTTAACACATATATATAGCTGTTCCCAACTAGCAAAACACATGATGAACCCAAGTCTTCCCACTTGGACCTGCACTATCATCACAATTAGTACACAATGCTTACAGTACTGATACTGCAAGACAAAGATTAGTGTACCCACAAGCATTGTTCTAGTTGAAATAGCCAAAAAAAAAAAAAAAAAAAACCCACCAATTATACGCAAAATTTTATTTAAATCTAGCAACTACCCATTTTTCCTAACAAACTTCAAGAGCAAAACAAGTAAAAATCTACCAGAATTACCATTCATTAAATCAAAACAAACTAAATCTGACATTGAGCGATCTAGCTTCTTTAAATCACTGCACTTGGCCCCTGCAATTGGCAGCACCGCATTTGCACTTGCGCCCTTCGCCAGCTAGCGCTTTGTTCATGTAATCAAAGCTTAATTCTTCGCCTGCTGAAATCTGTGGCAAAAAAATATTGTAAAACAAAGCACAGAGGGTGGTACAGGCATTGGTATGAATGTGTGATTACAGAAAAGTTGTATTTCTTACATCTCGACTCGCGTACAGACCAATGTGAGACAGCTCGGAATCCATACTTTCAATAAGAACTTGATGATTCTCAAGATTTGGTGAGCAGCTACAAAAATATTACATGATCATCAGAATAATAAATTACAAACAGGGATTAATGGTTTTTTTTTTTTAAAGTTTGATACAGAAGTGGACCAATTAGCAGGAAAATACCATTTTACCCCTTGTTTTAGAGGCTATAATGTAAATTTATATTTTTATATATTTTAAAAGTGAAAGGTCGGTGACCTTTCACTTTTAGTCCTCAACTTTTGACAGTATTCATTATTAGGCCTCATTTTTAAGTAAGTTACATATTTACTTCTAACTTATGGTAATTGTCAACTTTGACCCTCCAACCTTTTCTACTTAATAACTTGACACCACCTTTTGTTTAAATTACTTTTATGGCTTTACACCGCAACGTGCAACAAATTATTATATTTTTTTTTATCTATGCCTATGTCTAACCACATTAGTGTCAAAACTACTTTTACGACTTCACACCACTGTCAGAATTACTTCTACAACTTTACACCGCACCGTCCAAGACATGCTCTTTTTTATCTATGTCTAATGACATTAATGCCACGAACTTAACGTGTGTAACAAAGTAAAAAACACATAATGTCACGTGAGTGCACCACAAGTTAATGTCATCATTGTTACGCGTGTAACGAAGTCACAAACGCGACTTTGCCGCCGCAGCGCAGCACGCGGCATGGGTCAAAATTCTAGTTACATCTAGACATGGAAGGATGATCGTGCGTAAACAATGTTCTTGAGTAAACGTATCATTCGTTAGCATGTTTTTTAGGATAAATTTAACGCGTCTACTAAAAGTCTTAAAATAGAAAGAAAAGGAAGATACCGTACCTGTGGTTAAGGTAACGAGAGACATTTCCATACTTGGTGGCGTCAATAGCATATGTAGCCTCTCCGTCAATTAGTCTAATCATGTCATTAACACGCGCATCAATCTCATAGATAAAGCTGCAATCTTCTCTACCAAGCCTGGTTTTTCCAAAGAAACCACAATGTTAAAAAGTTTAATATTCTTAACTACTAATATAAAATGTACTTAATTATTGGCAGATTGGAAATATGTCAAACCTAGCGCGTCTTTCGTTTGCTTCATTCTTATCTATAACCTCACCGATATACTCACAAACAAATGTACCACGCTCGATTGGTTCCCCAGCTCTCACAGCCCAACCCTGCAAGTTGAATGTTATAACAATTATAACCGTTAAATACCAAAATAAGAAATTTAGTGATAAATGAGGTTACCTTGCCCTCGGTTTTGAAGACCTCCAACTTCACCCTAACACCATTTTGCAAAACCCTATTCGGACAGTATTTATTGCAGCTGCAATACATGTTGCATTCATATACTAGGTAGCCCTCCTGATGAACATGAAAATTAGCATCTGTTTTCCAAATATATACTCTCCCCAAAAAAAAAAAAAAAAAAAAAATAAACTAAAAATTACAAAACAATTAGATTAAAAGCGAATTAGCATATAATCACCTCAAGAATAATCCGGCCTTTATTATCATACGGAAACCTTCCTTTCATGGATTTCCCATTTATATCCTTCGCGTCTTCATAATCATTATTGAAAAGATACACGTGATCACACCCGTTTGGAGAGCATGTTGAATGTGCGCAACCACAACCCAACTGTAAACTCTATCAACACAAAAAAAAGTACCATGAATTAAAAAAAAAATCAATATAATATCTTTATGTGAGACCACGTGAAAAAAAAAAAAAAAAAAAAGTAATTATTATAAAATTACCTGTGATCCAAGATTTATAGACTTATCAAGTGATGATTTTGTGACGTATGTGAAGCTTTCCCAAGGCAAAAAACATGCATTACTCTGCGTGTCGTCATTATGCAGTGACCCTAAGAGATGTTCATCCACAACGCATGCAACTGGAACCGATTCCTTACCAAAGCTGATGTCATCACACAAAACAATTCCTGATTTTTCACTAGATTCTAACCGGGAGTTGTTAAAATTAACAATATGATGACACTCATCCATAGGCCAATCAGACGGTGGACTTGTTTCAGCCTCGTGTCTCACCAAACTTTCTGGAAGATTCTTTAAAGGAGGCAAATGAAGTGAATCTTCTGTGATCGACATGCATCCTTTTGGGCAGACATACCCTTCTTGATGCCACACAATTACAACATTACGTTCACTGCAAAGTTTCGCTGCTTTTAGGTACAAACGTTCAGGCAAGTTTCCATATTTTTTCTCTAAAGATGTCTGGAAACTCGTTTTGCAGCATGCAGAACGCGCCATTGCTAAAAGCTCAAGGTTACTGGGATGCGGTTTTGTTTTGTTGATTTTGGAATACAACAATTTTGCAACATCTAAACACTCGGACTCGGCTAATCTACCAAGCGTGATTGTTTCAGATAACTGGAGTTCCCCTTCTGTTACTTGTCTGAATGGTTCTTGATTATGTTTCTTTAAGGTTCCAAGAACTCTACTTCTCATCCCCAGGCCCTTTTTGAATCGTCTACCGGGTTTTAGCTTGTTGGCCAAGAAAGCAGCACCCGCACCCCGCTTACGTTGACTACCCGGGGTCAAACCCATGTGCGCTGCTTGATGGTGTCGACCAAGATCTGGCAGCAAGTCAAATCTTAACCCACAAAACCGACATATGTACCTTTGTAATCCCGCTTGATTAGAATTATTCACATTCTGTACTTGAATAGAAGTATTATTATTATTATTATTAGCGCCATGTGGCGCAACCGGAGCAATGTTCTGCAGCTCCTTGAAGTTGGAGGGATGAAGCGACACCACGTGGGTCCATAATTGGTCAGGACTCCCGAAACGGTTACCACAAGGAATACATTGGTAGAGCATGCATTGTTCAACAAACTCGACATGGTGCCGTTCTTGAACATGTGCTTCTAGAAGGTTATTTTTGGTAAAAGAATCGAGACAGATGGCACAAACGTATCTTTTAAACACTGACTGCGCTTCTTTTTTATGATTATCGATCCAATGTTTGGCAAGCATTTGATCATCAACAAACTCCACTGAACATATGTTACACTGTATAACATGATTTTCACCATCTTGATCATTAGGCATCGCAACATTGACCGGTTCTACATATTGTGCAATGTTATCACTGTCAAACCCCCAAAGTCTAATTAATCTTTCCTTTTCACTACAAACCAACCTCATTAAGAAATGCCGGGTTCTTACGTCTTTTGAAGCTTCAGATATCACCCATTGCAGCTGAATTTCTTTAGGAACCGGGCTTCTAAGAGACAAAACGCTTTTAAAAAACTTGTAAAACAGCTCACATGCTTGATGTAGATGCAGTTTTTGTTCATGCGACTGACAACTTTTAAGAAGATCAATAAACACGTCTTTTGAAACAATCCTACTCTTTCCGTTTCTTGCACGTTTCAGCCAATTTGGCAAGTGTTTATCACAGTACAATGTATGCTTTGTTGGAGTTTCATTGCATCCAACACCATCACCTACACAATGCATGGGCCCACCACCATTGTACACAGTTCCCACCGACACAGGATCAGGCTCATCTACCTGATTTCCAAAATGGTCTGCTAGTACGATTTCTCTGCAACTACTAGCCTCTGGAACCTCTCGATAGTCATCCTCTAGCTTTCTCTTTAGTTTGTTTTCAGGTGGAGGAGGTGAAATTACCCCTATATCCTTATTAGATCTGTGTTTTTTACAGGATGACGAACCAGGTAGAGCCCGATGTTTGCATTTAGTACCGAGAACGGTAATCCCGTCACATAACTGTGCATCAGTTGGTGACGGCAGGCTGACCACCTCTGGTTTGACCAAAGGGGCAGAAAACCGAGACGATAAATGTACACAACAATAAACATCACCATCGTTAGCCCATCTAACACACTGTCTTCCTTTAGCTTCAATGAAAGCTGTACATTGTTTATTCTTATTTATTGGGGTCGTTTCTAGATTTCTAAAACGGGTTTCTTGATTACTATTTCCGGCTTCAACTACAATCGCCCCCCATCCGTCGGTTTCAGTTGTTCCCAGTATAGAAACTTCACCACTCGGAGACCCAATAGGCCCGTTAACAGATCTCAGCCCGGTCTCCAGCTGTGGAGCTGCCACCTCAGCACGTCGAACTTCAAGCTTGGCCCTTTTTCTGCTAACTTGAAGACCCGCGTTTGGAAAACTGTCATTGTTTTGTTGTTCTGTGTTTTCACTGTTAAATGAAGGATTTGACATCGAAAAACATTTCATAACCTCAGGTTTCACGATTTTCCACTCAGAAATGACATCAGTATTCAGTGTTGAATTTGGAAGTGCATGTACTTCATTCCATTTAATTGCATCGCCTAACTCCTAATAAATAACATAAACGCCTGTTAATTCATTCTAAAGTACTGTATTTATTAACACACCAAATAAAAGAACGCATACCTCCTTCAGCATTTCAATAGATTCAGCACCATGAGCAGTCTGACATCGTTGCGTCCATGTTTCGAGAGAATTTTCCAGCCAGTAAGAATCTATGAAATGCTGCAATATCATCTGCAAAAAAATGGAATGATTAGAAAACGTGCCAATTAAATTAAAAGATCCAAAATAGGAAATACTCAGGGGTTCGATCTAAGTTTAAATTTAAAAGATCTCCCACAGCGTTTACCATTTAATCCAAAGATATTGTAAATTTAGCTTACACCGTCATAATCCAATTTCCATGAACATACACACGTATGTGTGTGTGTATAAAAACATACGCACACATACATGTATATGTAAATGTATAAAGGGAGCTTCCACTAAGAACCTATAGTTTTCAGAACCTTAGGAACCTATCAAAAAAAAAATTAATCCTAATTATGCAAGTCAACAAATTCACAAAGTTAATTACTAGTATATCCTCATTAAAGCGTTTCATAAGTTTTCAGAACAATTCCCATTTTAGAGTATCGACAAATTAAAAAATGCATCTATGCATTGCAAATGAATCTGATACGTAGATGCGTATACGTTTTTGTTGACACTCTTCGATGGAAAATATTCAAAAACTTATGAAACGCTTCGATAAATATATAATATACTCGATGTAAACCTTGTTAATTTGTCGACTTACATGATCTACATTCATATATATGAATAGTTCCAAAAGTTTTAAAAATTAGTTTCCTGCTTGATCCTGTTTATATATTATGTAGTCATAAAAAAGGTCAAATATGTAAAAATTAAAAGATGTAAGAAGATTGTGATGACAACAGGTATCATGATGCACAATGCATCATGAAGGAACAAGTCGTACGTCATAACATGTGTTGGCGGAAGAATCCTTTCCACGCCGACACAAATCATGACGCATAACGTTTTCCTCATGACGCACAATTTTGTTTATGATGCTCCAGAATCCTTCCAACAAGTTTCAGATATTTAGGGTTTAGGCAAGTTCAAACCAAGTAATGCAAGACGTTAAAGCCATAAAAACTACAGTATAAATATAGAAACATTGCTTTTAAAGCAAGAAATTTACCTTCTCAAGTTTGAGAAGCATATTCCCGAGATCGGAATAGTCTTTACATCTGGAAGCTTCTAACGCAAATTCCTTCCACACTGCCACGCTACGAGCATTCTCATTTAGAGCCTATAAGGAAAGAATGGTTGTAACAGAGTAAGTATAATTCTAACAAGAAAATATAAGTGACCTAGTAATATTGATGGATCACAACCTCACAATTTAACTGTTCAATGGTATTTATCATACTAACAGCAATCTTTTGCACAATATATCGACGTGCAACCGTCAAATCTTTGACCGCCTTCACTGCAACATTATGTGACCTATATGCAATTGGCTCCGGATATTCACTGATCGGGCGAAGAAGCAACACATCTGCCCATGAATAATTTCTTTTTCTAGGAAAAAATATTACAAGATATTGTTTCCTATCATGTGTAGGCTTCGCTCTCACAGTTGATAACGGCCAATCGGATCGTGCACATCTTATACCTGCTTGCCACTTCCCTCTCCACTATATCATTCGAAAAATAAAAAAATTTAAAAAAACTTATTTTTATGTTTAATTAATTCACATACCTATTCAATAGAATGACAAATTAAACACATACCTTGACCCAAACCGCCATGGGCTGTTCTTGTTCAAGCCACTCAGGTTCTGAACGAGACGACTCGCATTCCTGATTGCTAACCGGCAATTCTCGTCCAACGATATCAACGTCTAAGCTATCAACTACTGAATCACAAATGTTATTCGACACATCAAGTTCATGACATGGCTCATTATTAGGATGACCTTCATCATGTTCACCAAACTGTTCGTCATCAGATGTTTCAGCGTCATCTAATTTAGTATCTCCGCCTTGACCTAATTCAGGTTTGACATTATTGGCCTCTTCGTCATACACAAACGCCTTTTCAGAACCCTGATTCGGGCTATTAGATTCTCCACCATAATGCATGCTACTACTACTACACGGAAGCACTTGCATTGCTTCTCACTAGATTCTGTTTACAGTAAGCGCTTTAGTCATAAACGGAACTAAAAAAAATACCATAAACATGAAAAGTAAAGAGAACACATCTTATAAAACATATAGCGAAAACGCAAGTCACAATGTATCTTTATAACATTCCGATTATGCAAAATACGCGACCGGATCACATTATGAAACACTAACCTCCCAATCAACAGAAAAATAAGAACGAAACGATATATCTTTAACAAATTTACAAAAACAGAACATGTAATTAATAAAAGTTCTGCATCATGAGTGAAGATACAAAAAACTTAAGATAAAAGATAGAAATATCTTTTTATGCAGCAAAATATCTACTTTGAACAAACTATTTACAGAATTACAGATAATAAAACTAA
The DNA here is from genome assembly GCA_028751855.1 of Ambrosia trifida. Lineage (NCBI taxonomy): Eukaryota > Viridiplantae > Streptophyta > Magnoliopsida > Asterales > Asteraceae > Ambrosia > Ambrosia trifida. The sequence continues at coordinate 109,178,195 of CM054128.1, forward strand.
TAAGCTAAACCCTATCTGAAATGTCAAGTTTGAACAAATTATTTACAGAAAAATAATAATAACTACTATCAGTTTATCTTTGTGCATTCCAATTGCTAAAGAACACAAAAAAGCCCCAATTTACAGGCAAAGTTTATAAATTTGTGCAATAACTTATGCAAAATAATGTAACAACGTGATGGACTGAAACAGCTACCTAACTGAAGTCCATAAGTCATCAAAAAATATAAAATCAAAGTAACCCACAAATAAAATTAAAAACCCCTAAAATTAGACAAAACCCTAATTTTTAAAATCAAGAATAAATAAACCCCAAGATTCTGACACATCAATAGCATGTTAAACGCACCAAAAATCTGTTTATTTATTTTTTTTTTTAATCTTGGTGACCTAGAAAACAATAGTGGGTCCAGATCAACAAATTCCCATTAATTGATTGAACCATCTATCTACACAACCATCTTGATTGGAAATCAAAATCAAGACTTTCTTCAATCTTGATACATTTAATAAAGTTACAATTTTTTTTAAAGGGTTTAGTTAAAAATCTGATTTTTTTAGTCTAGGGTATGTTAATATTATTATTATTATTGTTGTTATTGGGGAAAAGGTCATCAAGAACATGTATGTACATAAGACATAACATATATGTATAATATATATATATATATATATATATGTGTGTGTGTGTGTGACTGATTGTATAAGTAAAAATGGTGGAACATATGTAAATGTACCTTTGGAAGTGAAGAACAAGTTTAAGCAATTGTTGAGGATGATTTGGTAATATTATTATTATTATTATTTGTGGATGGAATGTGTTTATAATATGTTAAACTAGAAAGTGGGCATGTACCAGGTCCAAAACGAACAAGAAGACCTGGATGTGTCTAGAGAGAGAGAAAGGGTTGGGGGATGAGAGAGAAGATAATAAAAAAAAGTACTAAGACTATAGGTGGTGGGCTTTGTGTGAAACTTAAAAAAACCCTAAGATATAATAATAATAATTATTAATATTTATGAAAGGTTTAGAAAAACTAATGCTTGGTAATGAATTGTAACGGTGGTACAAGATTTGGGGGGCAGAAGACGGTGTGGTCGAGGTGCGCCCCTCGTTTTATTTTATTTTTATAAATATATCACATTTATGATTATGATTTATGATTTATGATTTATGTATGTGTGTTAGTGCCTTCTTTTTGGTGTTCTTTATTCTATTTTTTCTAAATATTTGTTTCTTTTTGGTTCATTGACTTTAGCAATTGTATAAAGTAGTGGGGTTGTTTTGCGTGATGTTTGGGTTGATTCGTATTGTTTGCGATATCAAATTTGAATACAAGTCGGATTTTAAGAAAATTTATACTGAAATACAATTGTGTATTAAACTTTTTTTTAAGTTTGAGTGCAACACAGGAAAAAAAAATCAATAGGTTATAGACGTATGTATTGAGACGTGGACTATATTTAAAATGTCATAAAACATTACATATGAGAAGTTACAAATGAAAAACGAAATTGTAATGAAAAAGAAAAAATTATATTTGTCACATTTAGTAAAACAAATAAACTAAATTATGTAGAACATTTATAGAAGGAGTGTTGTCTAGATCTTTGGTAATAAAATAGTTTTTCTTAACGGCAAATTACTTTATTTATCACCTAAAAGATACGAACATAGATACTAGCAAGATGCTAGACCATACAACAATCGCCTATAGCTATATACATTAACCTTATATCATTGTTCACCTAGGCATTTAACTTTCCAACCATGACACACCCAAGCCCCAAAATGATATTTCTTCATCTTTCTCGAACACATGCCAAACATACATGGTACACCTCCCGAAAGTGTTGTTTATTTACAGCCCTTTGGTCTTGTGCATGGTACCTTCCAAGCATTCAAATTCTGTTTATAGCACCTTAGTACCTTTGTAAGACGAATTACTTTTTGATCTATCAAAATCGATTTCGTAAGCGTGATATATACCTCTATGTCTACCTTTCTCGCTTTGTTATAATGTAGACACATCTCCGAAACACCGAACCATACTCTGTTGTTGCAACGATGGCGCACCTTTTATGGGTCAGCCGTTAACATATGGGTTAATACCCCCTGGAGTTGGACCTCACTAATAAATATACTAAACAAATCCTGAAGTCGGACCTTCTAAGTGTTGAAACATAGCGCTTCTGGGGAGCTTTTAGGACCTTACTGTACATGTGGATCAAATTTAAGCACCATGCACTATCAATGTTTCTTGCTTCCAAACCATGGACACGTCACATAAGAGTTCAACCCCAAGAAAGAAACCACGCGAAAAGAAAAGAAAAGTGTCGCGAAAAGATTATGTGCGACCAGGATAGCTAGCGCCAAACACTTTGTGATCTGATATCCCTCATTTTAAATTCACACCAAACGCACACTGGGCGCTTGCATCCCCCCCCCCTCCCTCTCGGTGTACATATTTCACCAAAAACGCACACACCAAAAAACGTTATTTTCATACTTCCACCCATTTGACTGAAAAATATAGCTTTGAAAACTGGATATACCCATTCTGCCCCCAAGAAATGAAATAATCACACGAACTGACTATGCGACGTCAGGATAAAATAGCATGACACAGACATGACCAAAATTACCTGTTTTAAACACACACCAAACGCACACCAGTACTAACCCCCACCCCACCTACCCGATGTCCATATTCACCAAACGCACACACGCCATGTATACTTAAAACGGTCATTGTATTAATAAACAGTTTTAGCTTAATTTTATATAAATGCATTATTAAACACTGGATATTGATTAAGATTTAAGTCCAACGTTACTTAAAAAAACTAACCCATACATTACACGAACTAATCTCACTCTTAGATCTACAACTTTTGTTTACTATGAAACTAGAACTTGCAACTATGCATGTAAACAAGCAAAGTTGCTCATGAGCTACTCAAATCGAATCGAGTTTAAATGAGCTTGAGCCTAAAAATAAGTTTGTATAATAAACGAGCATGGGTTTTTGCTTTAGTTATTGGACTCAAGAGCTCAAAACAAGCGTCATTGGGGTTGGTGGTCCAGTGGTAAGGCAAAGCCTTTTAATACACTAAAAGTGTGAGGTCTTGAGTTCAAGTCTTACGAGTAGCAAGAAATTCGCCTTTCAAAAAAAAAGAGCTCAAAACAAGCAGGGCTTAAGCATGGTCGAGCTCAAGATCGGCTCATGTACACCCAACCCTCAAACACAGTGGGAAATTAGGCCATCCGTTGTGGAGTCGCGAGCAACCGGAGTTTTTGCACAGGTGTTCACCTCTAGCCACAACAGCCCCACGCGAACCACGGCGCGAGCGAGCACAAGCGATGGTGGTTGCGTGGGTTAACGGGAGAAAGTGACCTTTGGTCGCGCCGATGCTCACCTCCAGCCACAACGGGGTCAAGTGATCGGGTTACTTGAGAGTCACGTTGAACGCCCGGTCGCTCGCGACTCCACAACGGCCAGTCTTATAGTATTACTTATTATAATATGTAAATTGATAATTGAATGCGTTTGAACACATTTATCAACCTTTATTAAACAAGCATCGATCATGCTTACCTTGTGTTTGTCACTATCCCATAAATTGTGGTATTTTCAAAACGGTAATCATGTTTTCAGACGAAGACAAAAGGTAAAAAGCAAAACATGAGGACGAAGTAATTCACATACGCAAAGGATGGTTTAATACAAAGCTAAAATAATAAAATTTACACAACACAAAATTCACAATTAACTAGTGGGATTGTTGTAAGATATTAGGTATACTTTTTAACCCTCGTTAACTCCACCTATATGATATATCACCCAGTGTTCTCTATTTCACTACACCTCGACTTAAAGAAATGATTTAGTCTCATTAATTTCACCAAACCGTATATATATTTAGTGGTTTCTGGTTTAGAAATAGAAAATAATTTAATGTAAAATTTTAACATCCAGTTAACATGTTAACAAGTAACTCCTTTAACGCCCCTTAACAACAAAGAGGGAGTGGTATGCATTATAAATTAAAATGTCATGTCACATTTAATGCCCTAGATGTTAGAGAACACCTCATGGCCCAAGCAACGTGTATATGTTATGATCATAAAGTCGTGAGTTACAAATATATGATTTAGTACGGTACTAATTCGGTACGAGTGTAGGGAAAAATATTGAAAATAATCTATAAAAAACATAAATATAAATGCCAGTACGTATATTATTTTTTAATAGTATAAAAAGTTATATATTTTCTAAGATTTTAGTATAGCACTTGTTTTATTTTAGTAATTAAAAAAACTAGTTTTTTACGGCCGCAGGCCGCGGCTTAATATTGCGTAAGTGATTAAACGTTGAACGTATAAACAATTTCATCAAACATTTGCACAAACCATATCCGAGTGGGAATTGAAGTGCCAAGTCAAAGTGTCTAAGACCACATGTAATGATTAGTGAAAGGGGATATTTGGCGCCCATTTCACCCACGCACACCACCCCTCCATGTTAAAGGGGCGCTAAAGGCCCTCACGCGAAATATTTCGCGCAACATCAACTTTTGCCCAGCCAATCACATCCTTCCATTTCATTTTTATTTTTTTTCTATTTTTTCATTCAAATATAATATTCATTATATATTTGAATAAAAAATAGCCAATCAGAAATATGCTCATTTCACCCACCATTACACCACTTACCCATTTTAAGCCTCTTTCACCCACCAAAGTGGCCCCACATGCCAAGTGTCAAAAAATGCCCAAAAAAAGACTTGCACTTGAGACCATACATGATACAAATGCACAACAAACCACTCCACCACCAATCCATTTTATGATTTATTAACAAAAAAAAATATTATAAAATCACATATTTTTATATTAACAAAAAAAAGATAAAAAGAACTTGTGGCAACACTATTCATTTAGTGGAACAATAAAGTGATTTATAATTATAACTAGTTGTATAAAATCACGCGTGTTGCGCGTTTTACAATCGAGACTTAGATGAGGTGTTGATTAATAAATGAATTATACAATCGAGATTCCATTTTGGTTGTAAACGTTAAAAAAATAAAGAAATCTACACATAAGGTAACACATGAAATTTGTAACGAAATTACATAATATTATGTTATTTATATTAATAGTATATAATATAATAAAGTTTTTAAATAAAATAATAATGAAATTACATAATATTATGTAATATAATAATAAAATTACATGATATTAATAATGAAATTTAATAATGAAATTACATAATATTAATAGTATATAATATATGAATATAATAATATTATAGTTACTATTCATTTGGGTTACTATTCATTATGTTTAACTATTAGACCATGCGTAGTGGGGGGCTTTATTTATAAAGCCCCCCTTCCTGATTGGTCCACGTGGCTGCTGAGTCAGCGTGGAGAGAGAAACTGAAAAAGGGGTGTAGTGGTGGGGCTTTATTTATAAAGCCCCTGATTGTGATTGGTTGATTTTTTTATTATTTTTTTAATCTTTTTATTCTAAATAATTAAAATAAAAGACAAATAAATATAAAAAAATTACAAATAATAATAAAAACACACAACTAATATTAAAAAAAAGTTACACACTTCCTAAATTACTTATTAAACAATACATAATTCCTAAATTACTTATTTAATCCTAATTTTCTCCACTATGGAGAGTAGTTGTCCCAGTCCTCGAGTGTGTAGTGCTCGGGGGACACGGAACGTGAGCTATCCCGTCCATCGGATCTCGCATCCGAGGGGAAATAGCGGTACTCTCGAGGAGGGGAAGGAAGGCTCCAGAGGCGTTCTTCCTCCTCAATTTCCCTGAGGGCTTCCAAGTCCCCCTCAGTTGGGGAAGGGGTGGGGGTAGTCTGGTGGTAGGGGATGGGGTTGGGGGTAGTCTGGTGGTAGGGGATGGGGATGGGGGTAGTCTGGTGGTGGGGGTGGGGGTGGGGATAGTAGCAGCAGTCCGGGGGTGGGGGTGGGGATAGCAACAGCAGTCCGGGGGTGGGGGCCGACAACATTAGTCGGTCCATTTCGTTAACAGCCATGACATAATCCATGGCCCAGACCATTTCCTCATCCGTCCGGTCATCATCGGCTTCAGGAGGAGGAAAGGTTGGTTGTGCAGCAGCAGCAGCAGCAGGAGGGGGATATAACCAATGTTGTGGAGGAGGAGGAGGAGGAGAAATAGGAGGTTGTGCAGCAGTAGGAGGAGTAGAGGAGGTGAATGGTTGTCTCCGGGGGCGGACCCGTCCCCTGACCCGGCGAGAGTACTGCCGGATATTAGACGGTCCGGCAGCTCCTGCTTGAAAACCAGCACCCATGTTATTCATTGTTTTGAGGATGAGGAATTGGAGGTGTGACTGAAAAATCAGATTTGGTGTTGTATTTATAGGGTTAGCAAATTTTGAAATTCAAACGGTTTGGGGGGAAATTTTGAATTTCAAACGGTTTGGAACAGTAACCGTTTAAAATTCAAAATTTTCAATTATTATTATTATTATTATTATTATGATTATGTTTATTATTATTATTATTATTAAAAATAAAAAAAAAACCTTGACTTTTTGACCTTGCCACATGACATGATTTAATTGGTTGGTGGAATTATCACATGTCGTTATTTATATAGAGCCCCCACCTGATTTTAGCATATAATGCCCCCCTGTAGCGGTGTGGGGGGCACTATTTTTGAAAATTTTTGAAAAAAAAAACGCCCCACTACGGGGGGTCTTATAGAATCACATATTTCTATATTAACAAAAAAAAAGATAAAAAGAACTTGTGGCAACATTATTCATTTAGTGGAACAATAAAGTGATTTATAATTATAACTAGTTGTATAAAATCACGTGTGTTGCGCGTTTTACAATCGAGACTTAGATGAGGTGTTGATCAATAAATGAATTATACAATCGAAATTCCATTTTGGTTGTAAACGTTAAAAAAATAAAGAAATCTACACATAAGGTAACACATGAAATTTGTAACGAAATTACATAATATTATGTTATTTATATTAATAGTATATAATATAATAAAATTTTTAAATAAACTAATATGAATCAAATAATAATGAAATTACATAATATTATATAATTGTGACATCCGTCACTTTTTATTTTTATAATAATAATAATAATAATAATAATAATAATAGCCAAGTCCAAAAACTTGAGCCCAAATCCAAATAACCCAACCATTTTCTTTTTTTCTGAAGCCCAAAAACGAGCCCACTGCTCTCCCTTGGCTGCTGCTGCTCGGCCCAATACCCACTTCGAGCCCAGAACAGATAGCAGGCCCAGACAGCAGCCCACTGCAGCCCAGGCCCACCTCCTCTTCACCCTTAAAACAAAAAATAAAAAAGTGGAAAAGCTTGCTGCAGCCGGGTCTCGAACCTGAGCCGTCCCACACACATACAAGCGTTTCCACCACTAGGCCAAGGCACTGTTTGTTGATTCTATCCAGACACCTATTAATTTATAAGCTAACCTGCTGTTCCCTCCTTCTTATCTGCTGCTATTACGCGAGCTGTATCACAAGCATCCTTCAATTTTGCCTTTGACCGATTAATTGCAGCGATTTTGGAAACCTTGGACCGTATGACTCGTGGACCAACATTCCTGTCCGTAATCTACTCCTAACTGACTCGAATTTCACGCGTTATTATACATAAACGGGTCAAACATTCTAAAACATTTAATCCGAGCTTTGCCTATAAATTGAACAAGGATTAACAAACTTAAGATGCCGAAACACAAACCTCTACTCTCAATTTCACCTCAAAACTCTTCCTAATCTGCATAATCATACACGTTTGACTTGTTCTTTTGACCGTTCATCCGTAGCCATTCACGCATATTAAGTAACGATTCTTGCTTTGGTTTTGTTATTCGGCCTATCATAAACAATAGCCCTAAGGTCTCAGGGGCTATTGTGTGCAAATTGTTAAGATTTGAAATCTAGGGCTCGTAAGGTTTATATTGGGGAAGAACACTTATGCTTAAAAGGTATAAAATTATTTCGAAACAAAAGGTATTACAAATCTGATCCTCAGACCAGTTGGTTGAGGTGTTTGGCTTAAATAATCGAACCGGGTTTGAACCCAGGTTCGAGTCCCATAAACAACATTTTTTTTTCTTTTTAAAACCCCTTTATTTATACATTTAACCTTCTAATCTTTTAAATAGATTAAAAATACTAAAACTAATTTATAAATTCTACAAAATTTATTTTATGTTCTTCCACTGATAAAGTTCATCATCCAATTTTTTAGTTTTTCAAAAATAATTTATTTAATATATATTATTAATAATACAAGTTTATTCATTTATATTTATTAAATTCTATAAAAATATCTAAACAATTTTATTAAATCTCACAAAAATTATCCTAAACTTGTACAACAATATACATTTCAGAAAATATTTTTATTTCAGAAAAACCGTTTATTTTATATTTTTAATTAATTTTTGTTAGTTTTAATAATAAATAAATCATAATAAATTCATATTTCAATATTTTTGCACCAAAATTTTACATAAATTATTTCTATTCATTTGGAACTGAAATACAATTTTTTAATTCAGAAATTCTTTGATTTTAATATTTTTAGATATTAAAGTCGTATTTTGACAATTCGAAATAATTAGATTAAATATTCTATCTTCAGGAAAATAATTTTATAAAAATTATTTTCATAATCAAAATCTTATGTTGTGATAATGTTTAATTTAAAATTTTACAAAAAGACTTTTATTTATTTATTTATTAAATTTCTCATAATTAATAAACAATTTGTTTAATAAACAAATAAACGTTTATCCCCAATTCGAAGCCCTAGAAATACATGTATCCTAGAGTTATTCCTTACACATTATCAAATACTTTAGGTTGATCATTTGGGAGTAATCTCAATTCATATTTCGTTGTCCAAGTCCAATTTCAAGTTATTACGTGAACTGTGAGTATTCCTACCCCTTTTTGCTTTTATACATTTTTGGGGTGTTACATGTACACTAATACAATTTCAAATACAAGTTTACACTTTTACAATACAATTCTAGTACTATGTGCATTGCTTACAACGTGCTTTATGCTTAGACATTACATGTGGATTACATTTGTACTTAGTGAAATCATTAACATGGTACAAGCCGACCTTAACATTGGATAGCGCTATTTGGATTGACAACCCGCCTAGATTGATTCTCCCCCTTTTTCATCGGAGAATCCGTGGCCAGTGTTAAGTTATCATCCATTTATTGGTTGAGTACACTACAGTTCATACAGTACATTATACAGTCACAGGGTTGATTTCGCTCATTTGTATGATACATGGTTTACATATTTGCACTGTAGCTTGCACTTGAATTGTATAACTTTTTAACCTACTATATATATCAAAACTAGGAATGCTCACCAACATTTCATATGTTGACCAAATCTATTTTGTACATGTTTCAGGTGCAGTTTGATCTAGTGCTTTAGCAAGGAACATTTAGTGCTATATTTTAATTCAGTTAATTCAATATTTACATTTCATTTAGACAATGTATTTTCCATTTCCATGTAAGACAATTCTGGTTTATTCAATAATATTTACATTTTAGTACCATGTGCTTTTGAACAATCGTCACTACGTGGCACCTCGATGATTCCGCCATCGGTTGGGGTGTTACAATAATATAATAATAAAATTACATGATATTAATAATGAAACTTAATAATGACCCATAATATTAATAGTATATAATATATAAATATAATAATATTATAGTTACTATTCATTTAGGTTACTATTTATTATGTTTAACTATTAATAGTATATAATATAATTATAATTATAATGTACTTTATTATGTTCAGAAATAAAAATTGTAAAACAAGCCCTAATTTAAATCACGATGGATTAATTGTAGAAATATAGAACTTGTTTTAATAATATAACTAGTTTTTATTCGGGGAGCGTCCCGGGTTGAAATATCAAATATAACATAATAAAATATATTATTATTATTATTATTATTATTATTATTTTAAACAAATCTCTGCCATAAGTTATCATATTCAAATATAAAAAAAAATGAATCTCTGCGACTGGGTATAAATCTAGTGCCATTACAAATGAATTCGCAAGTTTGTAATCGATCATTCTAAAAAGAACTAACATGAAATAAGAAAAAAAAAAGTTAATTATTGAAATATCGAACGCATTAGTCTAAGGGTTATGTGATGCGTTAAAAAATTCATGGGTATATGATCGGGTTTGTAGTTCGGGTATTTGGGTATGTTGTTTCGGGTAATCGGGTCGGGTATCACCTAATCCCAGACTCGACCCAAACCCAAAATTTTTTTTAAACTAATCCCAAACCCGACACAATACCTGTCGGGTTACAAAAAATAGTCATTTTTTTCTCCGATTTTTATATAGTACTATGGTACTCGTTGGAAAGATAATAAAACGCTCATTAATCTGGTGTAATTTTTTTCTTTAAAAAATCTCGTATATAAAAGATATTAACGTTTAATTGTTATGGAGGAAACGCGAGAGATAAAATAATAAAGGTTTAATATTTAGATTTAGTAGATTAGGTATTTAATATATTAAGTTAAAGATTATAATAGATTAGGTTAAATCATATTTATTTCTTTTTTTTTTAATTGGTTTAGAGTTGTCACATCATATCCTATGTGGCATCTCTAAAAGGAGAGATTGCATAAGAGTATGACATGTAGAATTAATCCCTTTGCAAGCGCCCAGGTTGAAATATCTAATATGACATAATAAAATATTTAATATGACAACATTATTAGTGACTTGCCAACATATGATTAATGAATATTATTATTATTATTTATTTATTTTAAACAAATCTATGTCATAAGTTATCGTATTATTATTTTAAAAAATTCATGGGTATCACCTAATCCCAAGTCCGACCCAAACCCACAATTTTTTTTTAAACTAATCCTAAACCTGACACAATACCTGTCGGGTTACAAACAATAGTCGTTTTTTTCTCCGTTTTTTATATAGCACTATGGTACTCGTTGGAAAAATAATAAAACGCTCGTTAATTTGGTGTAATTTTTTTCTTTAAAGAATATCGTATATAAAAGATATTAACGTCTAAAAGTTATGGGAGAAAACATGAGAGATAAAATAATAAATGTTTAATATTTACATTTAGCAGATTAGGTTTTTAATAGATTAGGTTAAACCATATTTATTCTTTTTTTTTAATTGGTTTAGAGTTGCCACATCACATTCCATTGACATCTCTAAAGGAGAGATTGCATAAGAGTATGACATGTATGATTAATCTCTTTACAATATATATATATACTAGCTGATTACCCCGGGAGGGTCCCGGGGTTGAAAATTTTAATTTTACGTGATAACCTATTGCAAATGGCTCAAGTTAACTAACCACAAAATCTCTCAATCATTGCATGTTCATAGTATTCTAATCAGTAATAACTCATATTCCCTAATCTAAAACCTAATCAGTAATCATCTAAAGAATCACTTATGTAAGCTGCAACTATTAAAAAACTCATCACATCTCTTTAATTTCTCACATTCTAATGGCTCTTATAATTCCTAACCTAATCAACTAAACAAATACTTAAGTTGGAAGTTGTAATCATTGCATCTCATTATGCCACGTGGCATAATCAAGAGATGGTTGAGGCCGCCATTGAACGCCATGTCAGCAACTATCAATTCTTTCCGGGAGCGTCCCGGGGTTGAAAAATATAACCATTCTAATAATACTAATACTAATAGTAATAATTATTAGTCTTGTAATTAGATAAATAAAAAAATAACCTTGCTATAAGGTGACACCATGTGTTGCAGTGTTGCGCTATTCTTTCTCCTAACTTCTCTTGATGAAGTATACCTAGTAAAATTCCAATGATAACATGGCGATTAGGCTGATTTTCAACATCGTAGATAAGAACCTGGTATAACAGAAAAAACATAATTAATGAATAACATGAACACTTTGTGTGTTTTTTTCCTGTATGAACGAAACCCCACAAAAAATAGTCAATTTTTCTCCGTTTTTTATATAGGACTATGGTACTTGTTGGAAAGATAGTAAAACGCTCGTTAATTTGGGGTAATTTTTTTCTTTAAAAAATCCCGTATATAAAAGATAAAAACGTTTAAAAATTATGAGAGGAAACATGAGACAGAAAATTTTAAATTTATTTTTAAATTCTTTTTTTCCTAAAATAACTTAATTTAATTTAGGGTTTTATGTTTTTTTAATTAAAAAAGGAAATAGTTCAAAAACACTAAAATCTTTCAATTATGATGGCACGTGGCACTCTCAAGGGGAGGTTGAGGCTTCCATTGCACGCCACGTCAGCATATACGTTTTCTTGTATATATATATAGATATAGAGGTATAGGTTCTTGTACAAAGTACATTTTTCGTACAAAGTGTGAAAAGTCTATATAGTCATTGTGTTTTAAAGTTTGGCTATAATGTTTTTGATTCCTTTTGCATTGATTTATATAGAAAAGCACCAAACGTTACAATTTAAAACACAATCAAATGTATTCTAGACATTAAATTTAAAACACACTGATTACTCTCTTCGTATGGTGTTTTAGATTGCATGTTGAGAATACATTAATTAGTGTTTTAAATTGTTAATTTTTGTGTTTTTCTAAGTAATAATATGCCAAAGGAACATAAAACATCATGCCTAAAATTCAAAACACAATTCCTATATAGAATTCTCACACTTTTTTACGAAAATTGCACTTTGTACAGGAACCCCACCCTATATATATATATATATATATATATATATATATATATATATATATATATATAGATTTAATGTTATGGATAATGGTTTTGTTAAGTATTTGAGATGGGCTAAACATTACTGGTGGGTCACACAGTCCAACCTAGGTCCATACAAAAATGAAAAAACCCAATACTCTTGAGGTGGGTTCCAAACCTAGGTCCTTTTAACGTGCGTTGGTAAATTATTAAAAAAAAAAAATTGTCCTGATTCTTTTTACTATAGTGATTTGTCACAACCAACTTTAACTAAAATTATTGATATTTATTTATTTGATAACTTGTTGAAACTTGTTGACTCATTTTGACTTGTAACAAAAAGACACAGTATAATCATTAACATTGATCAAGCCGTCTGTTTAGATTATAGCGCTATAGGTCTGACAAACCTATCAGCCCGCATAAATTCAGGGTTGATCGAAAACAATTACACTTTTACTAACTTGCGAGTTAGGTCTTAGTCGACACAAGGTTTGATTGTATAAAAGACGCATTGTTATATGTCAGGCTCATACTCTTACATTACTCATTGTTATATCTCAACTGTGATTGCTATACACAAATACTGTATTCTGTTACTTGCAAAAGCTATGTATTCTCACCAACTATTTATAGTTGACCCCCTATCTTTCCAACTTAATATATTTCAGGCATTATTGAAAGTTATACAAGCCTTGGATCACATATGACCTGGTTATTTTAGACCAACATAATCCAACTCTAGGAACCCATACATATCCAACATCATTTGATAACAGCCTACACATAACTCCTGCCATACATTAAACTGAACCACGATCACTCCAATTTCCACCCAAACTACCCTCAACCCTAATCAAATGTCTCTTTGAAATAAACTTCGGGACGAAGTTCTCAAAAGTAGGAGAGACTATAACATTGTGTATTTTCCTGAATTTTTAAATATAAAAATTCCTATTTTTGTCCATTTTATCCACTTTGTACCTTGTTTCAAATTATTGAATAATAATATTCCATTGTTATTCCTATTGTACCTCAAATTCTAGCATTTACCATATTTTCTACATTTATTTTATCATTTTTATTGAATTATAATATTTTAAAACATTAATAATAGCAAAAAAAAAAAAAAAAAACTTTTGTTTTGGACAAGAATCGAACCCGGGTGTGATCCGGGTGAACTTTTAACACAAGACACACCAACCAACTGAGCCACGTTGTTTGCTTGTTATCATTTGGTCCATAAAAGATTTATAAGTTTATAACAACCTGATATCCATCCAAGTTCAAACACAAAAGTCAACCGACATTTCCATTCAAAAATCTACGCGCCTGTAATATGAATTTGGAAACTATCTTGATTGATTATCGACTGACAGTCCTTCATCGGCTATCACACGCTCAATCATAACTATATCCTTTCGAAATTGAACAAACCCCCACGATCTGAATGTGCCGATTATCAAAACCCCCCTTTTTTTAATCTTTCTCTCTAACCCTCTAGATCAACAATTGTAGTCTTTTTTGACTTTCTTTTTTACTTCAAAATCGAAAGCCTCGGGTTTGGTAAGTCTCGATTCCTTATTTCTGTACATAAATCGGCCCTTTTCTGTCATTAACCCCATGTTTAATCGGCCGATAATACTGTTTATAAACGGATTGTAATTCTAGGGCTCATGGGGTTTCGATTTGAGGATGATGATAATAATTGAGTTCGGCTCAATTGGTTTTTAGTAAAAAAAACATAAACATCATCTGATGTAGATTAGATAATGGTATTGAGGTTGCTTAAAACAATGAAGCACAGGTCCATGGTTCGATTCATGGCTCGCACATTTCCTTTTATTTTGTTCTAAATCCATTCTTTAAGCCTAGATAACATATTATCTATCCAACATAATAACAACTCAAACCTAGACCAACTGGTCTGGGCATATTGGGCTAAGTAATTGAACCGGACGTGGTCCCTGGTTCAAAACCCGTCCCACATACTAATCTTTTTAAAATAGTTTCCCATTAAAAACATTATGAATATTTATTTTACTATCTTTAAATTATGTTTTAAAATATCAAACCTAGCTTATAAATTCTATAAAATTTATTTTAGGTTGTTTAACTCATAACCTTTATTATAAAAATTTTTCTTTTCTGAAAATCTTATATTTAATACGTATATTAATTGTTTTCAAATAATATATATATATATGTATATATTAAATTCCATAAAAAATATCAAAATAACTTCATAAATTCCGAAAAAATTATTTTAAATTTATAAACTTATAAACTTTATAAAACTGTTTTTTTATTCATATAAAAGTTGTATTTAATTATTTTTATATAATGAAATCTATTTAAACCATAATAAATTCATTATAAATCCAATTTTCTTTATTTTTGCACCAAAATTTCACATAAATTATTTCTAATAATTTATGTCAGAAAAATAAATTTATTTTCTGAATTTGGTGAAAAGTAATATTTGTGGGTATTATTAACATGTTTAAATGATTATGTTATAATTTATTATATAAACATTAAATATGAAAATAATTTATTAAAAATATTTTCAAACTATATTATTTTAGTACAACAACCCTAGACCAACACTTTACAAAAATCTCGTTTAATAATATATGTTATTAATTTCCCTTTACTTATTTAACTAACGAATATTTCAATCATCTATTAAAGAATCGTCGATTCCCAAATAAAAGCCTTAGAATGCCTTTGATCTAGACAACATAGACCCATTAGGTCCCAAATCTATATTGTCCTTGTTTTGAATAAGATAATATCTCGGGATATTGCCTAGTTACTTTGTAACATTTTAGCATATTGATGTCTCACATAATTAACATATAAAACAGGCATAAACAGTCTCATATTAGGGTAGAATTAGGTTTAAATTACTAATATTAGGTGCTTAATTCGTTCCTATTTGTATTTCTCAGGAAACTAGAGCTCTAAGCTAGAAACAGAGAATTTTCAGGCAAAAACAAGCAAAAACTGGAGATTCCTAAGGATACGAGACTTGCCCTGAGGATACGAGATTCCCTGTATGTTTGAAGACCATCCCGAGACTTAAACAGTGATAAAACCAGTCCGAGAGTGACCCAACACGCCTTTGAACACTTGCACGGAGGCCCCGCACGCTAGAAGACAACGCAACAAACTTGGGGAGTAAGAAAACTTCCTAAAGAAGCATGCACGCCCATGCCACTATCATTGGCACGCCCGTGTTAGAGACAAAAGGTACAGACAAGACATAACTGCAGCAACAGAACGTACGTGTGACAACAAGCACGCCCATGCCAACCTATGGCACGCCCGTGCTTGCCCTGGAAGGTCTATAAATAGCAAGCTAACCCCTACCATTTGATCATCCCTTCTAGTGCTTTATTTGGCCGACTACTAAGAGTCTTCCAGAGATCTTGGGGTCCCTTGGGATGCCTTAGGGCCCTCCTAACATCCCTCAATGGTTAGGCCTTGACCTACCTTGATCAACTTGGCCAAGCACGGGATTGTGGAGTAGCTTATGCAATAAACATCGAGGGTCGTGAGGATCATGCTAGATACATATCACTTGGTGATGGAGAGCTTGTCTATGAGCAACCATGTTCATGTGTTGATCATTTGTTATGGTTGTATCTTTTCATTACTCCCAAACCCGTTTCGATTTGTAGACTTTTATTATTAGTAGTAGTTTATTTTTAGTTATTTGTTGTGTTATCTTATTTCTAATTCTTGTTTATTTATTTGGTGGCAGGTTCAAGTGATGATTTACTTAATAAATTAAATCAACCTTAACTTAATTAATTAACTAGAGGTTTAATCAGCTTCTGGTAGTCTCGAGCTAGATCCAAGGCGAGGAAACCGGTAGTGAGACAGTTCCTTCGGGCTTCTAATATCCAAACCGGGTTCTAAGCAATGGCTTCTGAAGTGGACCGGATCTGAGTGACATATTTCTGGTACTTACCAGATGACTGAATGATCTTCTTGGTAAAGGGCGGATTCCCTACGGGTGCCAGTGATCTTCGGATTGTACACCTTTAGGATTATGTTCCACCTTTGTCAAGGGTTTCATTCAGCTCAGGAGGTTATGGGTTGGGTTTATTAAGTCATCGATCATCAAACCAACTTTATATTTAATTGATCACTAAATATTAAAGTGTCACTTTAAAGATAAATAAAACAAGAATTCTATTTCTAGGTCTCGTTAGTACAAAGCCGTTAACCAATGGGGATACGTGTCGCCTGAGTCGACTATAAGAGAGATCCTTCGGTCTTCATGATCGTTAACCTACTTAGGGGATACGATATTGCCAGGATTGACCCTAAGGAGAGATCCTTCGGTATGGAACACGAGAGCTAAGGGAGGTGTACGGTGTTCCAGGATGGAAGTGAAGCCTCCAATTCAAGAAGAAGATAAGTTTGAGGACCAGAGACTTGACCGCGGGTTGGGGAGCCTGCTATATGCAAGGCCCTGGCGGAGTACCTTCGTGCGGACGCGCATTGAAAGGTTGTGTATTCTACTCAGTAGTGGCCCCGCTTCTCTATCAAGGAGTTAACACTTCTAGATCACTCTCGTCCTCCTCACAAATAATTAATCTAAATTATTAATTTTGATAGTAAACTTAACTACTTATACGGAAGGCCCCGAGATGTTCATATTTGTTTACTTTACTATTTTATCCCTTTATTTTATCAAAACCCAAAACCTTTTTAAAACTATTTTCTTTTAAGAACCCCTCTGTTTTATTTTTCTTTTAAAAACCCGATCAGTTATATGATGAACGGTTGAATAGGAGAAAGTGTGATCTCTTTGAATACGATACTCGGTATTTACCCTAACAAGCTATACTACACACATCAGGTTCTCTGTCCATGTGTTGGTTTTAGTTTCTAAAGTAATTATCTTTTACTTTATAAATTTAAAACTTTTTAACAAAGGTTTAGTAAAAATCAGTCGTTTCCCCCAAACCAATGTTTTAGGATTGACACATCAAGTTTTTGGCACCGGAAAAATTGACATCTTTTTAATTTGCTAAAACCATGCGCATCACATATTCAAGATTAGCAATCAATGTGAGTTTACATAACCCTTTTTACTGTTTTACATTTTTGGGGTGAAACATGTTTAACCATTTTAGACTCAATAGCAATTACTTATTCTCAGTATGCTGAAACTTGTTGACTCATTTTGACTTGTAACAAAAGGACATAGTATAATCATTAACATTGATCAAGCCTCCTGTTTAGATTATAGCGCTATATGTCTGATAAACCCATCCCCCCGCATAAATTCAGGGATGATTGAAAACAATTATACTTTTACTAACTTGCGAGTTAGGTCTCAGTCGACACAAGGTTTGATTGTACAAAAGACGCATTGTTACATGTCAGGCTCATACTCTTACATTACTCATTGTTATATCTCAACCGTGAATGCTATAAACAAATAATGTTTTTCGTTACCTGCAAAAGCTATGTATTCTCACCAACTATTTATAGTTGACCTCCTTATCTTTTCAACTTAACATGTTTCGGGCATTATTAGAAGTTGTACAAGCCTTGGATCACATAGGAGCTTGGGACCTAGTTATATTAATCAAGTTTATGTAATCAACTTGTAACTATTATTACTTGTATGAAAATTATAAATCAAATAATACAACCTTTCATTTAGTACCATGAGCTATTGAACCATCATCACTACGTGGCACCTCGATGTTTCCGCCATCGGTTGGAGTGTTACAGAAGTGATGGTTCGTATCCATACAAGATTTTTTTATATTTTCTATATCGTTCATGACTTGATTTAGAAACTTCATGTAACATAAATCGAAAACCTCTTTTGAATTCTTCAACAATGGGAACTCGAGCCCATTTTGCACAACTACGTTAATAATGTGTGTAACTCATCGTGTATGGAAAAAAATATCATTGCAAATCGGTTTATATTTTAATTTTTCAACTGCCACATCATTGTTTGACGCATTGTCGAACGACATTGAAAATATTTTGTTTTCTAAGTTAAAAGTTTGTATTACATGGTCTAAAACATAAAATATATTTTCGCTGGTGTGTGGATACTCGAATAAATCAAAGGCAATCGTACTTTTCATCATTTGTCACGTCATGGGATCAAATGAGCGGTGATGCAAATGTACAATTCTGGTAAACCGTGAGGAGCTGACTAAACATCGGTGGTTATGTTCACACCAGTTTCTAAGTTTGCAAAAAATACAATTAAATCTTTTTTTTTTTGCTTGTTTTCATAATTTCATACACTGGCGTTTTAGAGTAGTACGACTAACGTGTTTGTAACAAGCTTGGAGCGTGTCACGAATCAAGATTGTCAATGCGGGATTGTCAAAGTGATTGAAAGGTAAACCTTGTTGATCAACAAACTTCTCCATCGGCCTTGAACCTTGTTAAAGTTGTAAAGAAAAATCTCACCTTGAGTATCAATCGAAGTCTGAGCACTATCGACCGGATTTTCTTTAACTATCTTGCAATACTTAAGTTTATGATTTCTCAAGGTGGAGTTTGCGTTTGGTTGGAGAAGGATACCACACTTTCTACAACTTGCCTTTTGAACGCCATTCGACATAATACATAAGTAAAAAAAATCCATTTTCTTGACCAAAAAAGTTCGGCATTTCGTGTCGTCTCAAAAATTCGAACAAAGGTAATGTTATTTTAGGAACCGGTTTTGGATGGGTTTGATGAAGCCATGCAATGATGTAGCAAAGAAGCAAAGTGAACAAAAAAACGGGTGAATAAGAGTGCGTTTTTTGCGTTTTCGAATATGATTTTTTTGCATTTTTAAATGTTGTGATCAACACAAAACATCTAAAACCTATTTATTCTCAGGCCAAATGGTGATTTTGGGAGCAAAATACGGTCACATAACGGCTTTTAAGCCCCAACAGAAAAAAAAGGACTCCCAAGCTGTTAAACGGTAAGAACCGGCTTTTTTGGAACTGGTTCGGGATTGGTTTGGCTAGAAACCGGTTTGGGTTGGTTTATGTTCTGGATATGGGGAATCGATATGGGACCGTAGGTTGTAACAGGGACTGAAACCGGTCTAGGAAATACCGGTTCCAGACCGGTTTGGTTAGAGCCGTGTTCACCGGTTCGGGTTCACGAACCGTTTTTTCTTTTGCGCACCTCTAAATATGGGTCTAGCTGTACGTGTTTTATAAATATTTGAACATATAAATATACTAGCTGATTACCCCGGGAGGGTCCCGGGGTTGAAAAATCTAATTTTACGTGATAACCTATTGCAAATAGCTCAAGTTAACTAATCACAAAATCTCTCAATCATTGCATGTTCATAGTATTCTAATCAGTAATAACTCATATTCCCCACAAAATCTAATTTTACGTGATAACATGAACACTTTGTGTGTTTTTTCCTGTATGAACGAAACCCCACAAAAAATAGTCGATTTTTTCTCCGTTTTTTATATAGCACTATGGTACTCGTTGGAAAGATAATAAAACGCTCGTTAATTTGGTGTAATTTTTTTCTTTAAAAAAATCCCGTATATAAAAGATATAAACGTTTAAAAATTATGGGAGAAAATACGAGAGAGAAAATTTTAAATTTATTTTTAAATTCTTTTTTCCTAAAATAACTCAATTTAATTAAAAAGGGAAACAATTCAAAAACACCAAAAACTATCCATTATGATGTCACGTGGCACTCTCAAGGGAAGGTTGAGGCCTTCATTGCACGCCACGTCAGCATATACGTTTTCTTTTTTATATATATAGATAGATAGATAATTGGGTATCTAAAATTCATTAACCGAGCAAACGTAGTTTAATTTAAAATATTATCCCTAAACTGAAGTATCAAAACCTATATCTTATTTACAACTAGATATTTAAACAATAACTAACTGATGCTTGTGTGTGTGGTTTGAAACTAACATTCAACATATTTATTTAAGAAAATAAAGTAGCTAGCTAACTACTACATATAGTTGTTTGACTCAGCTATGTTTTATCTTATGAACAATTATCATGAACACGTAGGTATCATCTATAAAGTCTTTATAAGCCTAACACAAACATCTTAAAATTAGTCTAATAGGAAAATATAAATATACAAAACAATATTGTGAGCGTATTATCTATTCTTTTAAAAAATAGCTTTACCATGTCTAAAGAGCAAATATAATCAACACGTAGTTAAATGTAAAATCTTTATAAGCGTGACGCAAAAAAGTCTTAAAAGTTAGTACCAACAAGAACATATATACAAGAGAATATTGTGAGCTTATTATCTATTCTTTTATATAATCGACTTTACCATCACATTATTATACATCTTATACAATTTCATCATAGAACTTCATCAATAACACAAAACTTTTTTAAATCCAGATTATAGTGATAAAAATTTTGACAAATAGTTAGGTCCTTTAAAAAAACATCCATGTATTAAGTTAAGGGTTAACACTAGCGAGGTGCGAGGATAGATGATCCTTGATATAGCATGATCACTGGGCTGGATCAGGATGGATCCATCGGCCTGGTTAGTAGTCTGGCACAGCCCTGAGCCCATATCATTTATTCTACTAAGCCCATTCAGTAGCCTAGCAACAATAAGAGATGAAGGAAAGTTTTGTATTTAAAGTTCACAATGAATTGCAATACAATAATAATCATACTTTCTTATGTTTTATAAAAATAATCTTTTAATTAGGGCTTTAAACGAGCCAAGCTGAGTCGAACCAGGGTGGGCTTGAGCTCGGCTCGTCTAAAACTCGAGTCGAGCCAAGTCAACTGGTTTATCTTAGCGAGTTGAAATGTTGGGCTTGGGCTCGGCTTGTCAAAAGCTTAAGCCAGCTAATGGCTCGTCGAGCCGGATCTTTTATTTAAAATAAAGTTTGTATTTTTGTATTCTACACATAATGATATATAGGGCTGTAATTGAACTAAATGTTCAACGAATATGTGACAACCCGCACCCTTCACTTTTTATAAATGTGCATAATTGGTCCCTTAACTATTTCAAAATTTTCATTTTTAACCCTCGTATTTTAATAGGACCAAAAGTCACAATTTAATAAAACTTATAATTTTTATAAGTAAAAGTATGCACGTTTTATACTCACATCTACACCCAAGCACATATGTTTCAGACCTTGATACTCGAAACCTTTAATTTTCGGTCCTAAAACAACTTAGAAATCGAAAGAAACAAGTCCGGAACTTAAAATTGATTAAATTAGAAAAATTGATTTTTTTAGCTATCGTGGTCCGCAGAGACAGTCAAAGTCCCAGTCAAACATGTAAATTTTAGTCCATGGTCAAATCTTGCCTTTAATTCGAGTCAAAACTCATCTTTATGATGAAGACTAAAGACCATAAGTTTTCACTAGTGGTCAATTCTCCATTTAATGGCTTTTATGTCAAGAACTCATCACAAACTAGTATAAAAACCCACTTATGTGACCTATTATCATTGCACCTCTAAATCGATCATTCTACTTCGATTAAACACTATCACACCCTCTCCTCTATTAGTCTATCACCTCTGCACAAGAAGCCCCAATTTTCATCTCATATCCAAGTCGAATTAGAAGCTTATTTTCTTGATATTTTTCGGTTTTTATTTCATCATTTTGGGATATCAAATTCGTGAGTTTTTCTAATTCCATTTGCATGTTGATTCATTATTATCAGTAGAACAATAGCCATATAATTGTTATATCGATTATAGTCTCTAAGGGCTTCGATTGGATTCTAAGGTGTTAGGATGTATTTAGGTATTTTTCAATTAAAACCTTGTAAACTTTAAAAAAATTCATAACACGTTGGTTATTGATCCAAAAATCATGAAATTTTGTATGATGGCTTATATGATCATTTGGAAATTTAAGAATCAGTTTTGGGATTTTTAGCCACTGATTACTATTTTTAATTATTTTATGATGATTTAATCTTAGTTAATTCATAATAAATTATTGGTAGCACTTTTGGTTATGAAAATTTGTAGAAAAATGTTTCAATATTCTAAGATAATTATCATGACATTTTCCACCTGTTTTGACATGGATTCCTATCTTGTTTCATTTTTATTTGTTAAATAGATTTTATACAAATAATATTTATACTAAATCTATTTTAATCTAAAAAATCCTATAAAATTTATTTTGAGGCTTCTAAGTCAGTAGGATTGAGATTTCACAAAATCTTTTATTTCTAAAAGTGATTTATATTTATTTATGAATTATGTCATTTTTAATCATGATTAATTCATATAAAATTGTAAATAAATAATTTAGACATCAAAACTGTTGAAAGTGTATATAAATATGTTAGGATAATTATCATATCAAATTATTTTTGTTTTAAAACATTTTTGTATTTTAACTAAATTTTATTTGTTGATTTATTTTTATACAATTAAGATTCTTAAATTTATTTTATATATTTTCTAAATAAAATATATTGTTTCAACATTGGAAAATATTTGTAATCGAGAAACTAAACTCAAGATATTATTTTCATAAGACGTGGTAGCAACCGTAATAGTTTGTATTTTTTCGCCATTTTATTATTACTTAAAAATCCAAATATAGTCGTAACATCCTAAGTGTCTTAGAATAAGAACCCTAGACTTTACTAGGCTTACAAACTTATTTTGGGATACTTGAAACATTAGGTTGAGTCTTTGGATTGCTCGCATTTTCACGCTCGCTTAGTCATCTAGTTATTTGGCGAAAGTGAGTATATCTTTCCCCTTTTCATGTTTTACTCTTTTGGGGCTATTCATGCACACTATGACTAAATGTTATTCTTTCACTAAATGCAATTCTCATGTGTGTTTGCTTTATGTTAATTTGTGTGTCTATGACTTGTCAAAATAATTAACCTTTGAGGGCCTGACATTTCAATGAATAGTACTATGGTATATACCCCATTGTTGACTTACGTGTTCGAGTTAAGTCCTTGGTCATTGTCATGTGATTCATTATATTCAAAAATGGTTTTTAAAGTGGTTGTTTTATTCTTGATTCTTGATACTTGATTCTTAGGGCGGATTTTGAACGGATATTACTTATTACATAATTGCAAATGGTACCGCACATGAATTGTTAAACACTTTTATTACTATATATTTATTCAAATCAGGGTATGCTCACCCATACATTATATGTGTTGACAAAATTATTTTGTACATGTTTCAGGTTATTTTGAAACGTTTCTTTTAAGCTTTTGGATTTATATTTAGGTTTGTCTTCATTGTATTTTAGTTTGATTTGACACTTTAGAATCATTGTATCTTTATATTTCATTTCAATGTAATAAACTATTTATTCAATATACCATGAGCTATTGAACAATCGTCACTACGTGGCACCTCGATGATTCCGCCATCGGTCGGGGTGTTACAGATTGGTATCAGAGCCGTGGTTATTGGGAATTAGGTTATTAGAATGCCTTTCAGCCTAGTCTATAACTAAGCTTGAATTCACGTGTCCTCTCGTGTATATTTCTTATTATCCATATATTTTCTTTTGAGTTATTTTCGCGATGATTCTTTCTCGTTTTCTTTTCGGTATTTTTTTTTCTTGAAGATACTCGTATTTCACAAACGAAACGAGATCACCAAGTTAGGAGTGATATCCACACCTTGGTGATTAGTTTCATTTCTCTATATATTTGATACCTTTGGGATAAATATCGTTGAGATAGGAGTGACAACAACACCTCAAGGAATTATTCCTCCAAAAGAAAGTTAACCACTAAGCTGGGAGTAATATCCTTATCTTAGTGACTAGTCTCACTCTGCCATATTTTTGCTTTTGAAATAAAACTTTGAGGTAGGAGTGAAATCCACCCCTCAATGAGTTATTTCTATACCTCGTTTTTAATCTTGCTAAAGTTTTGAAAGTCACTAGTGATGGGACACGTGCAATCTGGAAGGGTGAGCGCCTGTATCCTGAGTTTTCTGTCTAGGCCTGGTATTTCGTATAAATCCCAATCAGACGAGGGACCTGTATACCTACCTGGTAACTTTTGGGATGGTCATTCACTTATAAGCTAAAGCACGCCCCCACAAGTCACTAGGAAATTTCAAATACTTGAGTTAGTCAAAGTTTCCTATGGAAACAATGTCACACCCCGACTTAGGTGGGCCTAGACGGAATTCCAGGAAGCAAGAAACAAGTGCCAATCCTACTTGAGTTACTAAGGAGGGTTATTGAATAATCTAAGGCTTTCTTGGCGTTTACATATGGTTCTAGGAAGTTGTTCAATCCGGAAGAGCTTATATATTCAGGAAGCAAGAAACAAGTGCCAATCCTATTGTACTCAAGTGTTAACAGAAATGTTTGGAGCATGGTGTCAAAGAGTTCTTAGTGATAAAACAGGGTATGAACTGGGTTTCCAAACGAAGTTAAATGATTCGGTTAAAGAACTTTGCCGAAATATCGAAGGACATTCCAAAAATTAATGAGAAATGGTCGAAGGAACTATGATGAACGGGGTCCAATCATGTTCATCAAGACGTTTCTCCAAGGTTTCGTCTTATCCGGAGTGTTTCACACGAAGTTTTGGATGATCCAACAAGAACATTTTGAGCTTTAAAGGAATGTAAACTAAGATTCGGCATCTACTTATGTGTTATCGAGTGTCTGTTTGGTATTCAAGAGTGGGTGCTTGAGATGTTTGTCTCATAAACGAGGATTTCTCAAGGATAGCTCTATCAAAGTAAGCTAAAAGAAGGATGAAGGATCACTTGATATGTCCAGAACTAAAATCCATTGGGTGAGAATATTATGGTTAGGAAATCAAGAAGCAAACAAGATAAGGCATGTTCCTAACTCATCAGTAGCAAGCCGATGTGATTCACACAAGTTTTAGGTTCAAGGGTATTAATTCAACTCTTACACTTATGATCTCCGATAAGATATGCTCGTAATGCCCTTGTGTCTGCGGAATCATGATTATGTTTGCAACCATAATCACTAGTCCGCCTCACTTAAGCATCCAAGCATATTCCTATCAAAATCATAATGTCTTATTTTATACTTTGGTTGTTTCGCAGTGTCGTTCATATGCACACAGTATCGTTGGTTAGCAAGGTTTATCCTAATGTGTTCAGTACCCATGGTCGACTCATCCGGTATCTCCTTGCTGCAACTCTAGTTTGTTCGCCATGCTTTGGTTTTCCAAACCGAGATGAACTCTGTATTTTCAAAGGTCAGGATCTTAAGGTTCACGGTTGAAGTCTAATGGAGTTCTTATTTTCTTCGGCTGTTTGCTCTGATACCAATCTGTCACACCCCGACTTAGGTGGGCCTAGACGGAATTCCAGATTGTTACCAAACATCTCGCAATGCAAGCAAACGGCGGAAGTAATATAAATGACTAATCTTTTATAAACATATAGTTACATATAAAGTAAGGCACAATCTCTAACATAAGTATTCTAGGTAATAACTAAGGTTCTCGCTTGCCTTCTGGTTCATCCGTCGGGGATACTATGAGTTGCAGCTGCATAATCCTCGAAACTCCAGAACAGGTACCTGAACACATGCTTAAAAGAGTTTTGGGTCAACAATAATGTTGGTGAGTCCGTGCGTATGTTTAATTAGTTCTAAAATAAGGTTTATCGTCTCAAAACAAGTTATCATTCAAAAAGCAAGTTTAATAAGTTAAAACAGGTTTACACGTGGTGATGTACAAGCCACACCTCAATCCTAACACTGGATCCATCTGCTCCCATTATGGACTCCCTTGGCAAAATACATGGCACATACTTCAGTGGAGGGTTTCCCGGGCTTCCGGGTCCACTGCGTGCGGGGGATTCCCCAAGTAGCGCTACCCACATATTAGGCGGCATAATCTCCCATTGGGTTAATGAGTGTGACGGTTTGGTTATCGGGAGCACATCTTGTCACATCACATCACTGGTTCATCACATTCCACTGGTTCTTCCCTGGAAGCATGAATTCACCCCAAAACAGTTTAAAATACAAAAATAGGGGGATGGTTCACGGAACTCACCTGGATGCATTACGGTCGTAATAATATGAGAATGAGTGTCTGCCATCGTATTCCGGTATCTTCCTGAGTGAATCCTAAATCGACAAATATTATTTAGTGTTCGGTCTTAATTACAACTGGTCATACGTGGAGACGAGCTCGAGCATATGGTTTCTATTTATTACAGTACCACGTCTACGTTCGGTTTCCAATAATCCTCAACCTATCCCTTTGTACTTGACAAGTGGTAGCTATAACTATGTTTGCACTTATAGTTCAAGTATCGCATTCTATTATTCTTATATCACGTATCACGTCTATTGCTAAGTCCCAATGTCTGGAGTTTATAGCTTGAGTAATATTTGTTTAATAGATCTGAGTCATTAGGTGCATAGGGTCTAGGTATGTGTGTTTACACATTATTGTATTTAGGTTGCGTCTTAGTCTTCGGCGTCAAAGGTGTCAAATCTAACATCCCCAAGACTTCATGCTTATACTTCATATCTAGGTTCGTCTATTCAATGCTATGGCATACACTAGTCACTAAAGGTTTATGTCGATCTTAATGTTTCAAGTTTATATCCAAGCACCGCTATCATTAACTAGTTCCAATTCATACTTGAGATATATGTCGCTTCAATCCGTTTCAAGTCTTAGTTTCCAATACTCGAGTGTTGAGGGTCCAATGTCCAAAGTTCCGAATTATCTAATGTATATGTGACTAGTCCAAATGTCCAAGTCTTGTGTCATAGTGTCCAACCTAATAATCTCCAATGTATATGTAACTCATATCTAGTTCAAATGTCCAACATTCCAAGTGTCGAATCCCAAATGCTATACTTCCTATTTTCAAGTTCAACATATCCAAACCATTAGCCGATACTCCATATGTTCCTATGTCCGAATATTGTTAGCATGCTCGTCAAGTCCCGCACACAAGTTATAACTAATTAGTTTATAAATAAATATAATTATCGAGTCCTCGAGTTCGGTTATACCTCACGTCTCGGGTTATGGTTCGTGTTGACCGGATCTGACCCGGTTGACTAAAGTTGACCGACGTTGACTCCTGTTGACCAAGGTTGACTGTTGACCCATCTCTTTGACCCGAAC
The DNA here is from genome assembly GCA_028751855.1 of Ambrosia trifida. Classification (NCBI taxonomy): domain Eukaryota; kingdom Viridiplantae; phylum Streptophyta; class Magnoliopsida; order Asterales; family Asteraceae; genus Ambrosia; species Ambrosia trifida. Next base: position 109,206,163 of record CM054128.1, read on the forward strand.
CACTGACCCGAAGCCTTGACTGACTCAGCTTCTTCCTGGTGTCCCCTGTACCGTAATCACCAAATGCTCATCACTATAGCCATCCACCACTCGACCACCACCGCTGACCTTTTGTCGTAACCCACCGAGACCACCATCGGAAACCCTTAACATCGCCATCATCTTCTCAATCAAGATTCACAGATTGGGAATCAATAGAAGTGGGTTGGTTTGAAGTTTTACCTCTGTTTCAATTGGAGACGAAGGTGCCGCCGCCGCTGCCCTCGCGAACCACCATCTTCCGCCGCCGCCGTCGTCTTCCTCTCTCCTCCTCCTTCTCTTTCTCTCTCTCCCTTCCTCTTCTATCTCTGCGTCTCTCTCTCTCTCTCTTCCTCTAGATCTGGCAAGTGGTTGTAAGGGGGTGAGAGTCGTGTGATTGGGAGGGGGTTCGCCGGAGCTCCGCCATGTCCGGCGGTGGAGTCCTCCGGCTCCTTCTCCTTCGATCTCTGACTCTCTCTCTTCACTGTTCTCTCTCACGAAACACACCTCTCTCTCTCTCTCTCTCTCTCTCTCTCTCTCTACAATAGGTTTTGGCGAGGCAAGGTTATGGAGGTGAGGGGTTTTTGGGGCTGTGGTGACCGGAGCTCCGCCGGAGTGGCGGCGAGGAGCCTCTGGCTCCTCCTCCTCCTCTCTCTCTCTCTCTTAATATATGTATGTGTGTGTGTTTATGAAATGATGAAACACACAGATGTGTGTGGTGTTGTGTTTTATAAATAAGTCAAGGGAAGGTGTCACCAAGAGGGGAGGACAAGTGTCCTCTCCCTTGGTGACTCATCCTTTCCGAACGGGCACGGGTTCGGGTTCGTATTCGCGTTTAAATTCGGTCTCATACACGTATTATAATAATATCGGTTACGTTATTCGGTTCAGTTTTCAATTCCGAAAATAACCGTCTGGCTTACTATTGGTTTTGGGTTACTTGTTTATTACACGATAACAATAATTATACACGAAAAATTTTTGGGGTCCGTTCTGGGTTGTTACAAACAATCTCAACGTCTCATGTTATTGATATTTATGTCTTGTTTATCATTTGAAGTTTCAATTTCATCGCTTGTGTGACACCCGGCAAATTCTGGTTAACAACGTTGTCTAGATGAAAGTCTACCTTAGCGAGTCACGCGTATATTGCACTTAACTGGGTTAGTTAAGTCGGGTTATGGTTCGGGAACTATCGGTTTAGTCTAGAAGATCATTGGATGTTGGTCTAGAGGTTCATTAGATGTCAGTCCTTAATCAAGTGTACAAACGGTGACGATTTGTAGGATCGTCAGGGCATACGGAACATACAAGTCTCGAGTCCCGGGAATTGGTGAACGAGTGTGAATATGTGTATTTACAAGTGTTATGTGTTTACAATCATTATGTGACTTGTCGGTATGTGAATATGTGTTAACATACGTTAAAACGGGGTTTAACGCGCAAAACACATCGAACCAACCCCTATAGGCGATTAGGGGAGGCTAATCGCCTATAGGGCATGCAATTGGGGAACATTACATGCGATTAGGAGGCCAATCGCATGTAATGTCTGGCGATTGGGCCTAAATGCATGATGTTACATGCGATTAGGATTCCTAATCGCGTGTAAGTCTGCACAATCGCGTGTTACGTGCTGGACGACTAAAAACGACTATAAATACAATGTTTAACCTCCTAAACTTCATAATACAAACCCTAGTCGTCCCATAACCCGCTCCAACACACACACAACCTCTGGAACACGATTTTTGATCAAAACACAAGGTTTCAAGCTTAATTCATCATCCTTTCACAAATCTAAGGTTTGGTTTCCATCCATGCAATCTTTATAAACGTTTTTATTCAATCCCTAATGGTCCAGACCTGTTCTAAAACGAAAAAGCTTTCTGGAAATCGTTAATAAGTGTTATTAATCGGATTCTAACAATCATACATGTGTTATGTGTGTTTATGATTAATATCTAGGGTTTTTGTGATTAAAGATGAGTGATTAACATGTTGTTAGGTTAGTTCAGAATAATATTGATGTCATGATTAATGAAATCTGAGTAATCAATTATTAGGGTTATAGTTATGCATGTTAATGTGGTGTTTCATGCTATGTGTATGGTGTTTGGATTACATGGTTGCATGCAGGACTGATAATACGAGGCTAAATGAAGGATTTTAGTTTAAACATGTTTGGAATAGTTGTTGGGATGATATTGGATGGTTACACACGTTCTGGATCTGATTTGGAGCGTTAAACGCGCGAAAAACCGGAACAGCAAGGTTACAGGCGATTAGCAACCCTAATCGCCTATGTTAGGGGCGATTAGGAGGCTAATTGCCTATGTTTCATGCGAGTAGCCCTAAATGCTAGTAGTTACATGTGGTATAGCCCTAAATGCTAGTAGTTACATGTGGTATAGCCCTAAATGCTAGTAGTTACATGTGGTATAGCCCTAATCGCCTATAAAGTCAAGGTTTACATGTCTTATGACCCTAAATGCCTATATTACATGCGATTAGCCTTCCTAAATGCTAGTTGACCAACCTAAATGCTAGTTGACTTTTCCTAATCGCGTGTACTGCTGCTGTAAGTGTAAATTAGCATTCCGAGACCCGATTTGACCTGTAGGAACATGCTAGGAACCCCGTAACATATCTAATAACTTGGTAACATATGTTTGGATGTAATTATGTGTTACGTGAGCTATGTGCTATAACTTGTTGTGCGTTAACGTATGTTAAGTGTGATTGCATGATTGCATGTTTGAGAGCGTAAACATAACACGGGGAGTCTCGGGTCACCAATGGGATGTCGAGTCTTGTACTTTGGGTCAGTTAAACAGTCACGGTGTTTTCAAACGAACTTGGTTATGGTCTGGACATTTAGGGACTAACTAACCTGCGGGTTATTAGTCTAAGTACTTGTAACTGTCATATGTTAGGTCGCCGCTTTACGGGACTAGCATAGCTGCTGAGTTATTCGTATTACGAAGTAACGCAACTTAAGGTGAGTTTACGGCCCCTCTTTTAAACTGGTTTCACATTTTCGGGGGAGAAAACATGTGTTAAAACGATTATTCGGTAACTACTGTCATACTATGGGTTTCTATTGTGTACTACACGATCTTTGGAAGTCCCGGGGGAACCATGAATGTGCGGGTTTGCACAACGGGGAAATGTGAATAGCGCTATTGGGAGTGACCAACCCCTCTCGTCGACTTGGAGGGTCGGCGGGTGCATATTGTCTCAAACAGGAACAACAGGAACAACAGGTTTACTACATCGGGCACACATTTGGTTTACGAGTTAGTAATGGTTTTCCAATCGTGGTAGTAACAAAACATACGCCTAGCTAGCGTACACTGGTTTTCGATTTGTTATAGTATGGACAGGTTGACTTGGTACTTGGATTACAAAACCTGTAAACTCACCAGCATTTTTGTGCTGACGTAAACTTTTACATGTTTTCTCAGGTCGCTAAGGTAGCACGACTGGACTAGGGCGCATGCGTCTGCACGGCGTCTAGTTAGGGTTGCATGGTTTTACAAACGTTGAACACTGGTTTACTATTGAATAATTGTTTTGAATAAGCTTCCGCTGTAAACGGGGATTTTTAAACTTTGTTTTGAAATTGCATTATGTTCATGTTAGACTTGTTTATTGTGATCGTTGGTTTGGATCCTGGTTTGTCATGCGCCTCGTGGTAAAACTCCGCAAGTGGATTTTGAGGGTGTGACAGATTGGTATCAGAGCCAATGGTTATAGTGAACTAGGACTGCATGTAGAGTCTAGTCTATAGCCGAGTCGCACACACTAGACGATCACATGGTACTAAAAACATTATGGTAGATTACGTATGGTCTTGTCGGGGTGTCTCTAAATCATTTGGTCTTTCTACGTTACATCATCCGTTCTATCTTAGGTCGGGTTAATTACTTTCTAGGCAGTGTAGTATATTGGGGTAACTCGTATGCTCTTGAGATTTGTCCAAGGCTCGGACATCTCCCTTCTATACTCCAATAGAAACACTTGCCATAAACTACCGTAGTATTACGGTGCATAGCTAAGAGTCTATGTTCGGTGATTTGAACTTTGAACTAGGAGAACACTTGGAGGACCATGTAGAGCGGTTTATCATTTTTGGTGCACACAAAATCATAAACTGAAATGCATGGAAGCCCTAGTGAGCTCTGGGTTTGAAGGGATAGTCCTGGATTGGATCTAGCTTTGATCTTGTAAACATTAGTGGTTATCTGTAGCTGCGAAACTAAATCTTCTCGTTCTTTCTGCCAGAATCATGTCTGGAGTACGAGGAGGACGTGGAGGTGGTCGCAATGGTGGACGTGGTGGTGGTCGCGGTGGTGCTGGTGGTCGTGGAGGTATTAACCTATCGCAGGCTGATCTGAACAACTTGCTCCAAGCTGCCTTCCAGTTAGGGCACAATGGTGGTGGTAAGTTGATTTATCCATTTTCTTTGCCTCATTAGTGAACCTTGTTTACATTCGTCGTGATTCCTCACGCATTTCATTTCAGGTGGTCCTGTTAACCCACCCCCACCCATGTGTACCTACAAGATGTTTCGGGACTGTAAGCCCCAGGAATTCTCTGGCACTGAGGGTGCGGTGAGCTTGCTTAGGTGGCTGGAGAAAGTGGAGTCAGTGTTTCTGATGTGTAACTGTCTCCCAGAAGATCGGGTTAAGTATGCTGCTGCGTTATTCCAGGATGTTGCTTTGACTTGGTGGAATAACATCACCCAGAATATGGGTATTGGGGAGGCGTATGCTATGCCTTGGGAGAATTTTGTTCAACTGTTGAAGCGTGAGTACTGTCCGAGGGAAGAGGTGCAGAAGTTAGAGCACGAGGTGTGGAACCTCAAGATGTCTGGGTCTGAAATTGAGAAGTATACTGTGAGGCGTAATGAGTTGGCAGTGCTGTGTCCCGATCTGCATGTGCCAGAATACAGGAGGATTGAGCATTATATCTCGGGGTTAGTACCAGAGATCGCAGGGTTAGTGGCTGCAGGAAATCATTCTACATACTCAGAGGTGGTTCGATCGGCTCATAGGATGACCAACTTAAAGGTGAATGAGGGTATTTTGCCTGCTAAGGGTTCGACTGTCAAGGCCCCAGAGAACAACAAGCGCAAGTGGGATAATGAAGGGAAAGGATCTGGGCCAGTACAGCAGAGTAAGAGGTTCGATAATGGGGGTTCTTCTTCTTCGGGTAACAAGCAGGGTGGTTATGCGGGGAAACTGCCCAAATGTAACAAGTGTGGACGCCATCATCAAGGGAACTGCGACAGTAACCGTTGTCATCGCTGCCAGCGAACTGGGCATTTTGCTAAAGATTGTCGGGCTACACTTCCATCGACCCAGGCCCCGACTACTAACTCAGCTCCTACTACTCAAGGGACTACGGGAAGACAAGGATGTTACAACTGTGGTGAGACTGGGCATTACAAGAAGGATTGCCCAAAACTGAAGCAGGGTGGAAACAACGGAAATGGGAACAACGGGGGCGGTGGCAGGAATGCACGCGCCTTTGTCATTGGAGCCGCTGAGGCTAGACAGGATCCTGACACAGTTACCGGTACATTCCTTCTCAATAATCGTTCTGTTAGTGTGTTATTTGATTCTGGTGCCGACAAGAGTTTTGTATCCATGGAAGTTAGTCGTCTACTAGATGTAGTACCCGTACCATTAGAGGCTAAGTATATTATTGAGTTGGCTGACGGTAAAAAGATTGAAGCTACTTGTATCCTTCGGGAGTGTCAACTAGAGTTTTCGGGTTTGTCGTTCCCCATTGACCTTATGCCGGTACCTTTGGGTAGTTTTGACGTGGTGGTAGGCATGGATTGGTTGTCTTCGTATCGCGCGGAGATTGTCTGTTACCACAAGATTATTCGGATTCCTCTCCCTGATGGAGAATTCCTTTCTGTGTACGGTATCAAGGGTGGTGTTCCGCTGAATATCATCTCTAGCATGAAAGCCCTTAAGTGTCTTCGAAAGGGTTATCCAGCCGTTTTGGCACTTTTGTCCGTTTCCTCTGGTGATGAGAAGAAGATCGACAATATTCCAGTTGTACGCGAGTTTCCTGATGTTTTTCCCGATGATTTATCTGGTCTTCCTCCCCATCGTCAAGTCGAGTTCGGTATTGATCTTGTACCAGGGGCTGCTCCTATTGCTCGGGCCCCCTACCGTCTTGCACCCCCCGAGATGCAGGAATTGTCTAGTCAGTTACAGGAACTCTTGGACAAGGGTTTCATTAGGCCAAGTTCTTCCCCTTGGGTAGCCCCGATTCTATTCGTCAAGAAGAAGGATGGAAGTTTCCGATTGTGTGTGGACTACAGAGAACTGAACAAATTGACCGTCAAGAACCGTTATCCTCTTCCACGTATTGATGATCTATTCGACCAGCTCCAGGGTTCTAGTTATTATTCCAAGATTGACTTGAGGTCCGGTTATCACCAGTTGCGCGTACGGGAAGCTGACGTTGCAAAGACTGCCTTTCGTACACGTTATGGCCATTTCGAATTCTTGGTCATGCCTTTCGGTCTCACGAACGCACCGGCGGTTTTCATGGATTTGATGAACCGCGTTTGCAAACCATATCTGGACAAGTTCGTCATTGTGTTTATTGATGACATTCTGATCTACTCCAAGAACAAGACTGAGCACGAGGAACACCTGCGCTTGGTTTTGGAACTCTTGCGACGGGAACAACTTTACGCTAAGTTCTCAAAGTGTGACTTTTGGTTACGCGAAGTTCAGTTCCTAGGGCATGTGGTTAATGAACTAGGGATTCATGTCGATCCAGCTAAGATCGAAGCGATCAAGGACTGGGGAGCACCTAAGACGCCAACTGAGGTACGGCAATTCCTAGGCCTTGCGGGCTACTATCGTCGTTTCATTCAGGGGTTCTCGAAGATCGCTCAACCCCTGACCACTCTCACGCAGAAGGATAGGAAATTCGACTGGGGTGAACCACAAGAGTCAGCGTTTGAAGAACTAAAATCTAAACTGTGTTCTGCTCCTATTTTGTCTTTACCTGAGGGCCCTGATGATTTCGTTGTTTACTGTGATGCTTCTATTCATGGTCTCGGTTGCGTGTTGATGCAACGCGAGAAAGTAATTGTGTATGCTTCTCGTCAACTCAAGGTGCACGAGAAGAACTACACCACCCATGACTTGGAGTTGGGTGCCGTGGTATTCGCGTTGAAAATTTGGAGACATTACTTGTACGGTACCAAATGCACCATCTACACCGATCACAAGAGTCTCCAACATATTTTCGACCAACAACATTTGAACATACGGCAGCGTCGTTGGATTGAACTTCTGAACGACTATGATTGTGCCATTAAGTACCATCCTGGCAAGGCGAATGTTGTAGCAGACGCCTTGAGCAGGAAGGAATCAACTAAACCTCGTCGCGTTCGGGCGTTGCAGCTCACCATTCATTCATCCCTACCTGATCAACTCCGTTCTGCCCAGTTAGAAGCTTTGAAGGAGGAAAACCTTAAAGCTGAGACTATGCACGGTGCCGACAAGCACCTCGAGCGAAGGCCTGATGGCCTGCACTACTTCGCAGAACGCATATGGGTTCCTTTATTTAGGGGACTACGGGAGCTTGTCCTAGATGAGGCTCACAAGTCCCGGTACTCTATTCATCCTGGTTCGGATAAGATGTACCAAGATCTGAAAGTGCTGTACTGGTGGCCAAACATGAGGTCAGATATAGCCTCATACGTGAGCAAATGCTTGACCTGTGCTAAGGTCAAAGTGGAATACCAGAAACCGTCGGGTCTCTTGCAACAACCTGAAATTCCGGAATGGAAATGGGAACGGATTACAATGGATTTTGTCACGCAACTTCCTAAATCACCAAGCGGGAATGACAAGATATGGGTGATTGTCGACCGGTTGACGAAATCAGCCCATTTTCTTGCTATTAAGGAGACCGACACCATGGATCGTTTGGCTCGTCTTTATTTGAAGGAAGTTGTTTCTAAGCACGGGGTGCCATTTTCTATTATCTCGGATCGTGACTCCCATTTTACTTCTCACTTCTGGAAGTCTTTGCACAAGGCTTTGGGTACCCAACTAGACATGAGTACAGCTTATCACCCACAGACTGACGGTCAGAGTGAGCGCACGATTCAAACTTTGGAAGACATGCTGCGGGCATGTGTAATCGATTTTGGCAAGGGTTGGGAAGCTCATCTACCATTAGTAGAATTCTCGTACAACAACAGTTATCACACGAGCATCAAGGCGGCTCCGTTCGAGGCACTGTACGGACGGAAATGCCGTTCTCCTCTTTGTTGGGCTGAAGTGGGTGACAGTCAACTCACTGGGCCTGAACTAGTGTACGAAACTTCGGAAAAGATTGTACAGATTCGTAACCGGTTAGCAGCGGCACGGGACCGGCAAAAGAGTTATGCCGATCAGCGTCGCAAACCATTGGAATTCCAAGTTGATGACAAAGTACTTCTGAAAGTTTCACCGTGGAAGGGCGTCATACGCTTTGGGAAGCGTGGCAAACTCAACCCTCGGTATGTCGGTCCATTTACGATCCTGGAACGGATTGGACCGGTGGCATATCGTCTTGATTTACCGACGGAGCTCGGTAACGTACATAACGTCTTCCATGTGTCCAACTTGAAGAAGTGTCTGGCTGACGAGTCTCTCATTGTTCCACTGGAAGAGATCAAGGTTGATGATCGTCTTCGGATTGTGGAAGAACCTGTGGAGATTCTGGATTACAAGATTCGTAGCCTACGTCACAGCAAGATTCGCATCGTTAAGGTTCGGTGGAACTCGAACCGGGGACCAGAGTACACTTGGGAGCGGGAGGATCAGATGAAGTCTAAGTATCCTCATCTCTTTCCTAAGGAAGCGTTCGAGTCGAGATATGTCTCTTCTGCAGCTGAATGAATCTCGGGGCGAGATTCCTTTTAACGTGGGGATGATGTGACAACTCGGGTAAATCTCTCTTTTGGTTTCTATCTTTTGTTTGTTCCCTTCGTTATTTCTTTGTTCTTTTGTTACTTGCGCAATTTTCGGGACGAAAATTCTTTTAACGTGGGGATGATGTGACACCCGGCAAATTCTGGTTAACAACGTTGTCTAGATGAAAGTCTACCTTAGCGAGTCACGCGTATATTGCACTTAACTGGGTTAGTTAAGTCGGGTTATGGTTCGGGAACTATCGGTTTAGTCTAGAAGATCATTGGATGTTGGTCTAGAGGTTCATTAGATGTCAGTCCTTAATCAAGTGTACAAACGGTGACGATTTTTAGGATCGTCAGGGCATACGGAACATACAAGTCTCGAGTCCCAGGAATTGGTGAACGAGTGTGAATATGTGTAGTTACAAGTGTTATGTGTTTACAATCATTATGTGACTTGTCGGTATGTGAATATGTGTTAACATACGTTAAAACGGGGTTTAACGCGCAAAATACATCGAACCAACCCCTATAGGCGATTAGGGGAGGCTAATCGCCTATAGGGCATGCAATTGGGGAACATTACATGCGATTAGGAGGCCAATCGCATGTTGTCTGGCGATTGGGCCTAAATGCATGATGTTACATGCGATTAGGATTCCTAATCGCGTGTAAGTCTGCACAATCGCGTGTTACGTGCTGGACGACTAAAAACGACTATAAATACAATGTTTAACCTCCTAAACTTCATAATACAAACCCTAGTCGTCCCATAACCCGCCCCAACACACACACAACCTCTGGAACGCGATTTTTGATCAAAACACAAGGTTTCAAGCTTAATTCATCATCCTTTCACAAATCTAAGGTTTGGTTTCCATCCATGCAATCTTTATAAACGTTTTTATTCAATCCCTAATGGTCCAGACCTGTTCTAAAATGAAAAAGCTTTCTGGAAATCGTTAATAAGTGTTATTAATCGGATTCTAACAATCATACATGTGTTATGTGTGTTTATGATTAATATCTAGGGTTTTTGTGATTAAAGATGAGTGATTAACATGTTGTTAGGTTAGTTCAGAATAATATTGATGTCATGATTAATGAAATCTGAGTAATCAATTATTAGGGTTATAGTTATGCATGTTAATGTGGTGTTTCATGCTATGTGTATGGTGTTTGGATTACATGGTTGCATGCAGGACTGATAATACGAGGCTAAATGAAGGATTTTAGTTTAAACATGTTTGGAATAGTTGTTGGGATGATATTGGATGGTTACACACGTTCTGGATCTGATTTGGAGCGTTAAACGCGCGAAAAACCGGAACAGCAAGGTTACAGGCGATTAGCAACCCTAATCGCCTATGTTAGGGGCGATTAGGAGGCTAATTGCCTATGTTTCATGCGAGTAGCCCTAAATGCTAGTAGTTACATGTGGTATAGCCCTAAATGCTAGTAGTTACATGTGGTATAGCCCTAAATGCTAGTAGTTACATGTGGTATAGCCCTAATCGCCTATAAAGTCAAGGTTTACATGTCTTATGACCCTAAATGCCTATATTACATGCGATTAGCCTTCCTAAATGCTAGTTGACCAACCTAAATGCTAGTTGACTTTTCCTAATCGCGTGTACTGCTGCTGTAAGTGTAAATTAGCATTCCGAGACCCGATTTGACCTGTAGGAACATGCTAGGAACCCCGTAACATATCTAATAACTTGGTAACATATGTTTGGATGTAATTATGTGTTACGTGAGCTATGTGCTATAACTTGTTGTGCGTTAACGTATGTTAAGTGTGATTGCATGATTGCATGTTTGAGAGCGTAAACATAACACGGGGAGTCTCGGGTCACCAATGGGATGTCGAGTCTTGTACTTTGGGTCAGTTAAACAGTCACGGTGTTTTCAAACGAACTTGGTTATGGTCTGGACATCTAGGGACTAACTAACCTGCGGGTTATTAGTCTAAGTACTTGTAACTGTCATATGTTAGGTCGCCGCTTTACGGGACTAGCATAGCTGCTGAGTTATTCGTATTACGAAGTAACGCAACTTAAGGTGAGTTTACGGCCCCTCTTTTAAACTGGTTTCACATTTTCGGGGGAGAAAACATGTGTTAAAACGATTATTCGGTAACTACTGTCATACTATGGGTTTCTATTGTGTACTACACGATCTTTGGAAGTCTCGGGGGGAACCATGAATGTGCGGGTTTGCACAACGGGGAAATGTGAATAGCGCTATTGGGAGTGACCAACCCCGCTCGTCGACTTGGAGGGTCGGCGGGTGCATATTGTCTCAAACAGGAACAACAGGAACAACAGGTTTACTACATCGGGCACACATTTGGTTTACGAGTTAGTAATGGTTTTCCAATCGTGGTAGTAACAAAACATACGCCTAGCTAGCGTACACTGGTTTTCGATTTGTTATAGTATGGACAGGTTGACTTGGTACTTGGATTACAAAACCTGTAAACTCACCAGCATTTTTGTGCTGACGTAAACTTTTACATGTTTTCTCAGGTCGCTAAGGTAGCACGACTGGACTAGGGCGCACGCGTCTGCACGGCGTCTAGTTAGGGTTGCATGGTTTTACAAACGTTGAACACTGGTTTACTATTGAATAATTGTTTTGAATAAGCTTCCGCTGTAAACGGGGATTTTTAAACTTTGTTTTGAAATTGCATTATGTTCATGTTAGACTTGTTTATTGTGATCGTTGGTTTGGATCCTGGTTTGTCATGCGCCTCGCGGTAAAACTCCGCAAGTGGATTTTGAGGGTGTGACAGCTTGTTGTTTCATATGCTATTATTCATTAATCATTCGCTTTTGGATTCTTCATCATCATTATTAAAACTTTTGTGCGCTATATGATCATATTAAAAATTACACTATTTCACCTATGTTTCGTGACTTTTATACTATAAAACATCATTATTCTTGTGCTAAAGCATTTTTCCCATGACTCAAATTTTTAAGCTTTAACTTTGATCACATTTTGATTCTTGAGCGTTGCGTCTTTATACACTGTTTCAAAACTTATTAATCAACTTGTTTTATATCATCATGTTTACAAATTCACTTGATTGATGTCAAAGTATATCATTAAACTATGATCTCATAACATCATAAATGCCTATCTAACCAATATACACCAGTACACTACCCTCTAAATCGATTAATTTAACAACTTACCCCATGTCATCATTTCATAAGAGCACAAAACCCAAGTATCCAGTCTTGGAGAAACCTATTCACCAAATTAGCATCCTATGCATACCTTGTGTCTTGGAATATTTAGCACGTTATGAGTCCAAAGAAATGCCTTAACGACTCTTACAAACAAACGGGTTCTTCAACATATAAAATTTCGTAAAACTTTCAAGGTTTCAAGTAACATTTGATTTTTTTCGCAAACATTTCATAAAAATTGGAAATTTCCAACCTTAATGAGATTTACTTATAAGTTAAAGAAAAAATTAAAATCATATTTTTCCAAAAATTAGTCAAGGCATTCGGGATCATTCACAACCTTATACCTGTTTTGCCCACACCTTTCAAACATTATCAAGGAGAATAAACCCAAACCAATCCAGACTCTCCATTGCCTTCAAACAACTCATAAACTTATACCAATTTATCAAAATACCGAGCTGATTCACTCAATCAATGTAGCACGAGAAATTGTGCGTAGTGGACTTTCAACGTTGAATTGGGTTTTTAAGCTAGTTTACTAAACTAACACTTGAGACTTGAAACTTATCCAGCATTCACAATCCTTATCATTTCCATTACCGCGACTCGATCTTCTTTTAAAATTTAAGGTCTATTTTCAGAAACGTTATAAGTTATTCACGTTCACATCATTTCAAAGCCTCAAATTTTTTCTAAAACTAGTATTATACCCGCGCGCTTCGCTGTGCAAACACAGCTCTAAACAAACATGGTGGCATGTCGTATCTGAAACTACACACTTGTAAAGAATCAATTCGCTTTATAAAGTACAATATCGATGCGATATTATCCATATAATTAGTTTTTTTCATTATATTAGGCATATAACTGGTTTGATGGGTGATGAAGGACTATAAACCTTTATAATAGATCTCTCTTAAGATTTCATCATCAAGGCTACAAAACACTCAACTTTATATTACAACATTATTGCATATTCACAAAACAAAAGCACCAATGTAAATAAATCCTGCTTACTACAACCAAACAATAGGCATTGTATTTGTAAGGCCAGGCTCATCCATTTTACTTTGTCATCAAGAATCAAAACCTACCCCTTTTTACTCTTAACACAAACAGTAGAAACCAAATTTATTTTCTTGCCTTTATCAACAGTCCACGTTCCTAAAAAATGTGGAAAAAAGGAACAATGTTTTCATGTTTCTTGAATTTGATTATTGTGACCACATTGATATGCATTTAAGAAAACAACATCTATACCGATATTAAAAACTTGTAAACTTTAAAAAAATTCATAACACGTTGGTTATTGATCCAAAAATCATGAAATTTGGTATGATGGCTTATATGATCATTTGGAAATTTTAGAATCAGTTTTGGGATTTTTAGCCACTGAATAATATTTTTAATTATTTTATGATGATTTAATCTTAGTTAATTCATAATAAATTATTGGTAGCACTTTTGGTTATGAAAATTTGTAGAAAAATGTTTCAATATGCTAAGATAATTATAGACCGTGTCTACATTTTAATCAAACGCGTATCCAGAAACGTTATTCGGAATGGATTTTATAAATTTTTTTTCAAGTTTTATGAAGTTTAAAAACTTTGAAGTTAAGTTATGTTATCGTCGTTAACTTTTTACAAGGAAAACTTAACCAATATCATTTGATATCTAACCAAGTTATAATTGAGGGACCTAAAGTGTCAAAGCATGAAAGTTTTAAAAATCAAATGATTCCCTCCCTTCTTCCACGTTTTTCCGATCAGGTCACATACCGGAATCCGGCGAGATTCTGGCCACGAGAAAAAACCATGTTTTAATTACTTTCAATCACTTTTAATCATCCAAATACGTGTCTCCATTCTTTCCCATCGAATCCCTATCATCTCATCATAATTATAAGCGGTTTATTAAGCCAATAAATCAAGTCTTAAGCTTGAAACGCTCGGTTATTAAAAATCGATTAATATCCGACTTTAAAGCGTTTATATTATAAATTGATTTTACCCTTTCATACCTGCACCGTTCCACAATCGAAACCCACAAAAAATTTGATCAATCATGACTTGAAACGCTGCTAATCGGCTCTAAAAGTCACACACCTGCACGTCCTTTTTCGAACATCAAAACATGTTGTAAGACCCATTTTTTTATTGCCGTATGATCTTTTGTCTATCATCTTCGAAAGCCCCATGAAATCGGGTCTTAATATCATCGAATTAAGGTTATGGGAAATCTAGGGTTTAGGGTTTGAGTTAAGGAAGAAGATGAAGTTGTGGTATTTATATAAATATAGTTTCTCTTCATATTATCCAACAAAAGATTTGTAGTGTAGTGGTTTGTGTATCACTTTGTTACAGCAAGGACTCGGGTTCTACCCCTGTTAGCAGCAGTCAGACCCCTTTTCTTTTTATTCTTCTTGTTTTTTTGTTCTATTTATATATTTATGCATTAATCTTATAATATTCATATAAAATTTATTTTTGCTTCAAAAATTATAAAAATTTAGATGTAACATCTTGACACCCTAAAGAAAATTATCACATTTTTATTTTCTGAAAAATGGATTATTTTTATATTTTTCTTGATTTAAATTGTTTTAATCATAATAAATTGATTAAAAATTTGTTTTTAATGATTTTGATCTCAAAATTTCTGGAAAATTATTTCTATGTATAATAAACTGAAATAAAAAATTATTTTCTCAGAAAATAGTTATTTTTGCTGTTTTTACCATTTTTAATCATTACAATACTATTTAAATTCATTAAATCTATTTTAAAAGCAAATAAATTGAGAAAAATTATGGAAAAAACTATTTTCACTATTTTACATCAGAAAATAATCATTTTCATAAAAATATTATTTTTGGACTATATCTTATATTTTAGTCTATTTATATTTAATTAGTCATAATAAATTATTTAATTAAATATAAATTATAAAATCTGTTTTATGAATATTTTTCTATAAAACATAAATATTTCATAAGTGTGGAAAACATAAGTGTTTATATTTTTTAGTCATATATTTAATCTTAAATCATGATATATTTATTTCAAAATTATCATTAAATTTGAGTTATCATAAAACTTCATCTTCCTTACATACGCCTTGCAAACCATAATGTCTTAGATTTTGGATGCCTTAGACTTTTAAGTCACTTTCCTCATTAGTATTCTTATATATGTAGGTTGAAATATTCAGAATTCCCAAGTTTATCTTGTGACGAGTTTTGTTTGGATTTAACGCATTTAACAAAACTGTGAGTATATCTTTCCCGTTTTTTCATGTTTTACTCTTTTGGGGCTATTCATGTACACTATTATCAAATGTTATTCTTATACCTAATGCAATTCTCATGTGTGTTTGCTTTATGTGAATTTGTGTGTATCTATGCTTAGTCAAAATCATTAACCGTTCTGCGGCCTTGCATTTCAATGAATAGTACTATAGTATATACCCCTTGTGACTCTGTTGAGAGACCTTGGTCATTGTCTATATGATTCATTATACTAAAAATGGTTTTCATGTGTTAGTCTCATTCTATTAGGGTTGGTTTTTACTGATACTGCTTATTACATAATTGCAAACGGTATACAACACATGAATTGCAAAACTCTTTTTCTACTATATGTATTCAAAACAGGGTATGCTCACCAATACAATTTTTGTAATGACAAAATTATTTTGTACATATTTCAGGTTATTTTGAGATGCATTCTTTAAGCTTTCAGATTCATATTTAGATTTTGATTCATTGTATTTCAGTTTAGTTGGCATTTAGAATCGTTGTATTTCATTTCAATGTAATAAACTATTTAATCAATGTATCAATATTTACACTTTTAGTCCATGAGCTATTGAACAATTGTCACTACGTGGCACTTCGATGATTCCGCCATCGGTCGGGGTGTTACACAAAGTATGGTGGATTAGATAATGTTGGGGCAACAACTGTTGATTGTAAAAATTTTAAAAGTGGTTTAAACAGTTTCATAGGTGAATATGATGCTGATATGATTGTTTCTAAGTTGAATGATAAGAAAAAGTACTTGCCGGACTATTCATTTGAGTATTCAATTGATGCTAATAATGCTCTTACTGCGTTATTCTGGGCTGATACATTATGTAAAAAGAATTACATGGAGTTTGGAGATGTTATTTCATTAGATGCGACATTTAACACCAACAAGTATGCACATTTTTATGCTATATATGTCCGCATGTTATGTTTTTTTCTTTTTCTTATAGTAATTTTTATTGTTATTTTTAGATACTAGATGGTATTTGTCCCATTTACTAGTATTGATAACCATTATCGGAATGTAACCCTTGGTGCTGGGCTGTTGTCTTCTGAAACTACGGAGCCATACACGTGTCTTTTGGAGATGCTTGTTAAATCATTTGGAAAACATCCAAAAGTAGTTGTTACTGATCAAGGTCCCGTAATGAAGAATGCTATACAGTGTGTATTTCATTCCAGCAGACATAGACTGTGCATGTGGCACATGATGAAAAAAGTTTCTGACAAGGTATCCACTTAGATTTGTTTCATACTTGCGTTTGTATGTCATTTTTATTTGCGTTTAAATTGTATCATCATTATACTATTTGTGTTCAAAATACTTTAAACTTGCGTATTTTATATAATGTGTTTTTATGTTCCCCCATGGTTTTCTTGCCGAACCCCTTTTTATTGTTAGGTTGGACATGTGTTATGTAGCGACAATGAATTCAAATGTCGCATATGTAGTATAGTTTGGACAGATTCGATTAGTTCGGATAACTTTGATTTTGAATGGGTTGCTATAATGACTAATTACAAACTGAATAACAATAACTGGCTTATTGATATGTTTGAGATGAGATCGATGTGGATTCCAGCTTTCTATTATGATGAGCCTATGTCTGGACTGTTGCGAACCACTTCAAGATCAGAGAGCGAGAACCACTTCTTTTGCCAAGATGTTAATTCTCAACTAACGCTTCTTGAGTTTTTAAATCATTTTGAAACATCAATGGAGGCCCAAAGGTTTTCCCATAGGAAGAACGATCATGACTCTAGGCACACTAAGCCTGATCTTTGGACTAAAACTCCACTTGAGGAGCAAGCGGCCAAGATATTCACACGTACCATTTTCTTTGACATTCAAGACGAGATATATGCCACCAATGATTTGATCAATGTCCAAACAAAGAAACATGGTGAAGGGTTTTTGAAGACTTTTATTGATGATCCTAAGGCATATGGAGAGGGGTTGCTATAGGTAATTGTTTTTCTGTATTTGCATCAAAATTTTAAAGTTGCGTCTTAACAACACTGTTTGCGTTTTAACAAAAACACAGGTTCTGTTCAAAAAGGAAGAGAATGATCCTAAAGGGGCAATTGGCACGTGCACTTGCAAAAGATTTGAACAATATGGATTGTTATGCAAACACATTTTCTTTGTGTTCAAGTTGTTTAGAGTCAAGATTTTCCCCAAAAGATATATATTGAAAAGGTGGACACAGGAGGTTGTTCCTAATGAGATTAGCCACGCGTTTGATGCTGCTGATTTTGGTGATGAAAAATTAAGCAGGCTAAACAACTTGCCCTGAGAAATTGTTTTTGTTGGTGAGTATCTTGCCAACAATTTAATATCAGATGTTGATGAGCTTCAAAAAGTTAGGGATTAGATGAAGGTGATGATGGATAAGGTTGACCAGGGTATGGCCAGTAAATCTGTGCAGAATAAATATGATAGATATGACAGTTTGCTCGGATACAATAATCATTTGGAGGAAACAATTCGATTACCCAACGGTATAAAGAACAAAAAATAGGATCATGTCACAGAAAGATAAGGCCATAAGTCATAGTGGCAAAAAACAAAGGTCATGCAAGATTTTTGGTGAAATAGGCCATGACAGACGTAAGCATGTGAAGGAGCAAAGGAGTTAGAATCTAGAGCTTGTTGATTAACCAGACGACGATGAGCAAGTTAATGATTTAGATGGGTACGATGAGGATCAGATAATGGATGATGCGAAAGAAGAATAAATTGTTGGTTGATGTGTAATTATCTAGCAAAATACTACTTTCTTACATTAGAATTTTGGTGAAATAGGCCATGACAGACGTAAGCATGTGAAGGAGCAAAGGAGTTAGAATCTAGAGCTTGTTGATTAACCAGACGACAATGAGCAAGTTAATGATTTGGATGGGTACCATGAGGATCAGATAATGGATGATGCGGAAGAAGAATAAATTGTTGGTTGATGTGTAATTATCTAGCAAAATACTACTTTCTTACATTAGAATTTTAACCATACAATTTATAACTAGGTATTATTATAAAAGCAATTGTGTTTTAGTTTGAAAGAAATATTGTTGATTTATTATTCCAACAGTTAATTTGATCTATTAGCGTATTATAATAAAACCATTTGCGTTTTACTCACAAACAAACCTAATAGATTTATTATTCCACCACACTCAAACGACTAACTTGTGTATTATTATTAACATTCTTGCGTGTAAATTAAAAAAAAACAAACATAACAAATTCTATATCCCATCCGGTCTCTTTCTTAATTTTTTGTACAAATTTGTCATCATTGTTGTCTTGTATGGCACTTTCTGAAAATTGTTTTGGTCGGCAACTACCTCGTCTCGTATCAAGTTGTAGTCAAGCAGTATTATCTTTGCTACGTATCTTAGTCGCAGGATAGTTAACTGCTTATTTTGAAACTTCCCTTCGTTCGCTAACTCACATGTCCAATTCTGTTGTGCATTGTATGTCTCCATGTGTCACATTGCAAACACTCCGTAGTCTACTGCGTTTTTCATTGTGTGCCAGCTCATTTCTCTCCGTTTTATCATGACAATGTCCAGGTCTTCGATGTTGTTTCTTCTATCGCAAGTAGTCTTCAAGCAAAGATATAACGTATGGCGCTACAAGCAAAGTGTAAGCTAAGAAAGTTAATATGTACATTAATATATGATGGTTTTTTATATTATTATTTACTGTTTTGTTACCAGCACTTCTGGCACTCCTTTGTATCTTTCTTTTAAATTTCTTTCATCGTTTGAGTTATCAAGCAGTTCCACGATGCCATTCCGAATATCGAATCCTACCACGTAGTAATGGAGGTCTATAAGCATTGGCACCATGATTATGTCAAATCCTTGCAGGCTTTGCGCTTTTAATTTCCTCATCAGATCTAGCATATTGCTTGTGAATACTGCATGCCTTTTGTGCCAACTAACATCTTCTGTATAATATTCATCAGGCTGCAATATTATATAGAACAAAGGTAAGACACACTCATGGTTTGCTTAATTTATATTTTTTTTTGCGTTTTAATATACATCTTACCATCATGTTTGTCGGGCAAAACAATCTGAACAATGATCCCTCCCTTCTATTTTTCTCTTCGATGTTCAGGATCTCTGTCCACGCGTCAATGACATGTGTGTTTAACCATATACCAGGATACATCCTTTCAAACATTAGTTTCAGAGTATCTGTTCCCAACTCTGAACAAAATACTATTTTACTGCACACATTTAAAATAATGTCAACATTGTTTTTTTTTTAATTTGCATAACTAATTATATAATGAAAGTTTCTTACTACTTCTCTCTTATTGGAGCCATAATGTACTGGTATATTTTGAGCTCATGGTCCGTAACTCTTTCAGTCATGGTGACAACTCTGTTAACAAATGGTGTTCTCAATGCAGTAGAAGGGTGTTCTTGTTGTTCATGCATGTCATTGTTTTCTTGCTTGATCTGTGGCAATGTATTGTTTCCCCTTTCTGTGCCATCTAACACCAAACCATTTCTTTTCATACCATAAACCCCGTGCCTAACGGTCTGTAGTTGATCTATTGTTGTGTCAATAATTTGATCATTTTCTGTCACAGATCCTACCATTGCTTCATTAGCAGTTGCAGGTACATTATTTGTAGTAACCACATCCTCATTTCTCTCTTCATTTATTAAACTTTTTTCATTTTCTATGCCCTCGTTTAAACGAACAACAACCTCTTCTGTATCATTATACTTCTCATTCTCGTCATCATTTTTTGTTTCTTTTTCACCTAGTCTTTTACTTCTAAATGAAGCCCACTTTGCACATCTTTCCATTAACTCAGTACACCAAAAGTACTTTGTTTTTACTTATTCTACCATCTCATCCATCTTTTCCTCAATTTCCTTGTGTTTTCTCATCTTGTTATCCATTGCATCCATCCATACCTAAGTAATAGTAATTTAAAAAATAACATTATTTTTTTTAGTTTAACAATGAACACTAATAATCAAAACATAAATTGCATTTAAATAAAATTAACCTGCATTTATATAAACCACAACTTGCATTTTTATTAACATAACTTGCGTTTTATTTAAAACACATCATCAGTATGTAACAAATAACTTACGTTTATATAATGCATATTGCGTTTATAAAAACAAGTTCTCTAGTTTGCTAAATATTTTTTTTTGAACGGCCAACAAAAATTTCTGCCCGACTACCCAGGGGAGTCCCCACACTATGGACAGACCCCCCGATCAACCCAATGGAAGGCACACACGTACCTCGGGCAGCTGGCGTAGTCAGGCCCGCCCATGTAGTTCCCAAAACCGGGGAAAACCCAACACCTTACCCTCTCGTAGGCACGGCGGTGAAGGATTGGTATAACCCGGGCGAGATCAGGACTCGAACTCGTGACCATAGGCCAGGAGTCATCCATCTTTTTTCATTATGTCCCTCGAGGGAATCGAACCTAGGACCCCAAGAGGGATCTCTGGTCCATTCACCAACTGAGCTACCCGTGAAGGACAATTTGCTAAATATTACCTTCTTTGCTTTCTCTCTTCTTTCATAATCTTCTTTGTCGTATTCAACACCACTTAGTGGATATTGAGTTATGTAGTATCGAAGCATTTCTTGTGTTTGACTACTCAAATCCATGTTATACCAATTTTCTAGCTCATCGACATCGTCCTAATTCAACTCATTAGTTTCATTTTTCTTCAAATTCAACACATTTTTTACCCAATGGTGTGTGCACCTCGGGTAAAATGTAGTCTTCAATATCATCTTCATTCATTCCCTCAGTTTCATTGTTTTCTTCACAAATTTCCTCACTCAATGCCCCAGGTACATTACCTTTTGGTGTTTGCACTTCTGTTAAGATGTACTCTTCCTCAACATCCACAAGAACATTTTCTTCATTCAACTCAATAAGTACCGTTATGTGTTCGACTTCAACATGTTTACTCTGTTCCTTTTGTATATCCACATCGAGTAAGTTAAAACATGCTTCAATATTTGAAGTATCATCATTTAATTCTTCAATTACAATTTGCTCCTCCTCATAAAAATTTTTATTATTCGTTGGTATGTGTACATTTGGCAATGTACAAACATCTTTAACATCATCATCATCCGTTAGAATTTGTGAAGGCATTGACATTATAGCTCGCAGAACATCATTTACTCCTTCATGGCTACCGTGCTTGCTATTGATTTTATTTTTTTGTTTATCACCACCACTGCCTTTAATATTACGATGATTCAAAGGAACATTGTTACGCAAGTACGATTGCATATCGTCCAACGATATTGATGTGATGTACGAGATTGCTGGTTTTTTGATTCCGAGTTCAGTCCTATGTCTTTTATTGTATTCGTGCAGGTACAGTATCTGATTTTTTCAAAAACAATGAAAATGTTAAAATAACTTGCGTCTAAAACAAATAACATTTGCGTAAGTATAAAATAATTTGAAATATGTACTCACATTCAACAAGGCAACAGGTCCATTATAATGGTCTTTATCACCAAGCCAGCCAGCTTTAGTTCTGTTCAAACATTCAAGCATATACCCACACCAATTCATCATTGGAATTTCAGATTCATCACCTATATCCAATAAAAATCTTTGATTCACGGTTGTTGTTTTTGTGATCTTACCGAATACTGTATTCCATGCAGCCAGGAAGTTTAACTTGAATAGTCTTCCACCATCTACATTATCTCCAATTAGTGTAAGAACTCTACCTAACACTTATTCTTGTATTTTTAAACTGGTTTTTAAATTCATCATCAGTAGTGTTAGAACCCTTTCTTGGCTTATTTTTCTCAAGAACAGGTATATTTCCATTAGGAATGCCGAAAACCTCATGTACTGTTGATGATGTTATTTTGATCCTGTGATCCCCCATATTTAGTATGCTTGTTTCAACATCATAGTTCATCAACAACCAGTATCCCAACGCTATAGCAGTTGACTCATATTCCATTGAAAGTATGCTGCCAAATCCCATCCCCCTAACATCATTTTTTTGTGCATCCGTTAAGTAGTGTACGGTCACCATAAAATCAGTTGGAGAACATCTCATCTTAAGTCACTTGTGACTGTATTGCACGAACTCCTTTGAATTGACTTTTCTATCATTCTTGAACTTCTTGTTTGGCACGTCAAAATCCCTGTCTGAGTCAAATGTATTCTTTTCAACGCGTTTAACACGTTTATTTTTTAGTAAACTAATGAAGGGCATTGGAAGTCATCATTTGGATCTTCAACACAACAAATTCACCATAATCAATAAAACGCAAGTACTTAATTTTTTAAACGCAAGTTCATATATTCTAAAACGCAAATTTGTATGTTGTTAAACGCAAGTGTTACTTATTTTTTTTTTAAAAATATTTATCATGTAACTTACATACGTAACTAGAATTACAACCGTAGATGAAACAGTACGTTAATCATGCAAATCCATAATCACAGTTAAAAATTTAGATCTATAACGTACCTTCGTTAACATTCTTCGTCACTCTGTAATTTAATTGTTTAAATCCTCTCTCAACTGAATCTCCTTCAACTGAACATTATTAAGAAATATAATTAATTCGTTAATAAACTACGCTAATGCAGAATTATACCTTCATCTATGTCATAATTGTATATATAATCACATAATCACGTTACCTGTCTTCATTTTCTTCGTCTGTATTGTTGTAGTTTCAGAATTTTACGCTAATTCAGGGTTTTTTAATCTCGTAACGATGGTTTCTTTACATAGTTATAATTCATTAGCCCGTCTTTTTTATTATTATTTTTAAATGCAATTTTACGCCACACTTCTTATACTTTTTACGCCAACACCCTTTTTACGTTAGCCTCACTCTATGATATAAAGACTTACCATGTTTTAATAAATAAGATATCTTAAGAATAACATTTACCAAATTTTTTTTTTATATTAAATAAGTTGAGGATGTTGCATCTAAATTCATTTGATCTGTTTAACTTTTTTATTTCGTGTGCATGTCATAAAACTTTTGGGAAGTAACTGGACTCGGGAAAGCTTGAATTCAAGCTTGGCTCATATAACTCAAGAGAGCTCGAGCTCGTATAACCTTAGTAAGTTCAAACTCGGCTTATGTATTTTAAAGTAACTCAAGCTCAACTCATTTATTTTATAAGAGCTTGACTTCTAGAGCTATATTTCTAAAGCTTGAGCTTGGTTCGCTTATTATTTAACTCTTTTATTAATCTATGTTCATTGTGATATTTAAAATATATTTATAACTATAACTTTATATAACACATGAAATTTATTATTTAATTATATATGTATAATAGCTACTGTAGATATATATTATATATTAGTTAAATATTATTTATTCAAGTAATTTGCCCTTTTAGGCATGCGAGTTTAGTTGAGCTCGGCCTAGAGCTTGTTTATTTAAAGGGCATCAATATAAGTCCGTGCTTATTAAAACTCAACCCAATTCAAGCTTTTATCGAATTGATCATGAGATGTTCACGAGTTGTATGGGTCGTTTAAGCCATGGTCAAACTCTCGCAACTTGCCAAATTGGTTTTCTTTTATCTTATTAATTTTCTGAGATATAAAAAAAATAGACAAATCACATTGTTTAATTAGATTATCTATCTACTATATAATCAAAGAGTAACTAGGGGGTGATGTATCCCCTTCCTAGAGTGCAACATCATGCTCCAACTTTATACCCATACCCATAGAGCTCCAACTTGATCCATGTTTAAATTTTCAAATTTCAAAACAAATTTTGAATTTCGATTAAATTTAAATGCGGTAAATGATTTCCTAAAATATATACATTTAATTTCAATAACTAAGTTTTCATTTTCAATATTTTACTAAAACATTTCTTTTGCTCTTTATATCTAACTATATACAAATATCATATTCAGTTTACATTTTGATTTATGTTATTCCTCTACCGCCTTTGCTTCATAAATAGAAGATGCACACATTGTTTGGATATAATTATTTGATTGTATCATATGCCGGGTTGTGTAGTTTTGATCGTAGAGGCCATTTGTTAAGCATGTTAAAATACTATATTTTATTGGTTTGAAGATCCGTAGCCCTAAGGCATTAGATCAAACTCCATGCTTTTTCACGTTTTAGATTAAGTTATGGTTAACCAATATAATAATTTGTTCATGTTTGATAATCAGATTTTATATTATTTATGGAATGGATGGGATTTGGTCGAAGGTTTGGTTAGTGTTGTTGGTTGAGTATGTTCATCAATATTCCCCTTAGTGTTCTTCATGTTTTTGAGAATCATTTATATTTTGGATATTCATTATGAATGGTGAATGTTTTTGTGTTGTAATCATTGATTGGAATGGAGTTAGTGTTTCGGATTTGGGTAGATCCGAATGACATTGAATTTAAAATCGGATGATTGAAAGACTTCATTGACTTTTCATGATTATTTCTATTTTTTTTTTTGTGGAAAGTAGTTATTGGTTTTGAATGACATTAAGATAACTAGTGTGCACTCCCCGCGTTGCGGGGATATGGTTTGTAAAACCTTGGCACTCCTAAGATCCTGCTAATATTTTTAAATCCTTAATATTTGACAAAGTTTATCAACATTGACATTTTGCCAACATCTAAAACTGGATGTGGAAAACACCTGGCGAAATTTATTATTATAATCCATGATCTATATCAAACGAATGTTTCTATAAATGTACATAATCACAGCAACACTTAAATAGATAAACTTTATTGTAGCCTGTACGTTGGTGAGCATTCACGCCTTTATTGTTGTGACAAAATTCTTCTTTCCTACATTCATTTATCAGACCAATATTTCATTAGTCCAGTTACGCTAACAGCTGTGTAAGATAGAAACTATTATAGGGAGAAAACACCTACGAAGATTATAGGTTAAAGAAATCTTTTATTCTTGAACTTTAAGCACTTAAGGCATGTCAACCGACTTAAGTGCATGTCAAACGACTTATTGATATACAATGGCTGAATCCGAAACTGGATTTGTGGAGAAAGCAACAATCTTTAGGAATTTTTTTTACCTCTTGATGGTTGAAGTTGGAAGTAAATTTAGGTACAAAATTTTTAAATTTGATGGACTGTGTGGCTAATTATACATTTGTAGTAAACTTAGTAGAAAATAGCGAAGTAATGAATGATCCAAGTTCTCATTGCAGACATTTTATGCGTCAAAGAAAGTCGTAGGCAAACAGTTGTTGATGAAAAGAAGGATTTCAAGCATAAATCAGAAGCCAAATTACCCGAGATCATTAATGCTAGCAATAATGATCAAGTGAGAATGTATTACTGACGATCATGATCTAGAGTGTATCTCTTCAACCGAAAGAATGCAGGCCTTAGATAAAGCCAAAAGAAAGCAGCATACCGCACTATTATGCTCTTTTTTGGCTTTAGTTAGAGTCTGTATTCTTTTGGCCGAAAAGATGAACTGTAGACCACCAAGGACAATAATGCATCATGTGTTTATCATTAACGTCAGCGTCAACGTTATGCGGCAATTTGGGCTCTGGTTTATGCTCGAAGCCCTTAATTCCTGCAAAACCTGTTGCTGCATACCTTTCTATGAGCCATGAAACGGGCATCATGAGATTTTGGGCCAGCTAGTTTTTCTAAAAGGATAGTTTACAGTTGATAACAAAGTTAATAATCAACCAAACAGTCTAATATTGTGCCTAGATCGAAGTTCAACTTTAACTATCAAGAGGGAAAAAATAAAAGCCTAAAGATTATTGCTTCCAAACTGCACAACATGCCTGATATTGCTACATGTATACCTAAAAAGACCTGCAATGCGGCAGAAATTATATCTTAGCCTAGGTTAAAAAAGGTCAAAATAATATAAGATAACATGCATCACCTTGGCATTTGATATTTGTTGCTACCCCCAAGAATTTGCATATTACCACTGATGTGTCGTAAAACACATCTATTCTCTTATGTATTTTTTGTTATAATTGAGTCTTTTGTATATAGTTTTTAGTAGTTTTAGGCGTGTATTCGTTTGTTGGCCTATTTTTATCATTGTATAGTTTTTGAGTCATTTTTAGTACTTATTTATTTATTTTATATTTTGGTAGGTGTTCGTGTGAACGTTGGAGCGTAAACGAGCAACTTTGGTCAAGCCAAGAACACCCGAGTCTAGAGCACCGAATAATAATAATAATAATAAAATAAAAAAATAAATAAAAGAAAAGTTTGTTGGGCTCGGCCCAAGCCAAACACACAATAACTTTGGAAAAAATTAGTAGGTCAAAAATTATTAATATGGATATATAATTGACGGCAGCATTTTTTTTGGATGGAAGATTATTATTAAGGGGACAAAGCCACAAGACGGAAAAAGAAGAATTCAATCGCACAATCAAGCACCGGCCATAAGCGGTGACGAGCGAAAGGGTCCGGAAGGAGAAAAGGCCACGGGCACGTTAAAGATCAAGAGCCAACGAGCCTTGGGTTAGGTTTAGTTTTCGCTCTATATTTTTATAGACATGATGAAATTGTTTTTTATAAACTTTGAATTTATGTTTCTAAATATTATGAGTAGCTAGACTTTTATGGTTGCTTAGGTTTATGAACTAGATACGTTTTTTGCAGTATTTAATGATTTTTGGTTTTTAATCTTGATGTGTAGGATTACATGACTTTAATTTTATTGTTGGATTTGATATATGTGTGTTGGTGTTGATTTTATTTGAAGTTTGTTTATTGGTTTTGTGGAACTAGGCATGTAGAGATACCCCTTAGGTCTTTAAATCAATCTAGTTCGTCAACTTAAGTTAGCGTGCTAGTATTTGGAGTTGGAGTACGACACAAGTATAACAAACTAATATAATAAATTAACTAAGACGTGCAGTCCATTCTTGAGGGTGAGAAATCTAACTCGAGAGTGCTAGGTAACTAACTAGGCATTGTTCGGTAGTTGGCAAGCGCTAGGGCGGGAGTCGCTACTTGTCCGTGTTTAGAGTTTTCCTAGGTTTTCTTCAGTAGAGTTTAAGTCTGCTTCATAGTTTGAGGGTTTTAATCCAGGAGAGGTTTTAATCTGATTTCTATGGGATTTTGGTACGCTAGGGCGATCCAGGTCCATCTTAGCATTTCTACACTTGTCCCGCCTTAAGTCTAGTGAGCTATCCTTGACAGGAGGTTTATTAGGTAAGAATAGGGTCTCAAGTTAATTACCAGATTCAGGATTTATTGCTAGTGTCTAGGGATTTTACCTAAGTAACCAGCCTTCTTCCTATCCGATTTCTCCAAGTTCCTTGTTCCTATAAGCAACTAAAGTTATTTTATATATATTTAGTTTATTCTAAGTTTATAATTAGTAGTTTAAAATACCCCCCATTTAAGTATATATTTAATTAGGCTAGTATTCGGTATAGGTTGTGATCTAGAGTTGCATTCGCGTCTTTGGGTTCGATACTCGGTCTTATCTGTTTACTACTTTGCGACCGGTACACTTGCCGCGCGTGTGTAGTTTTTAGGTGAGTCGTTTTAATTAGAACTTGTGTTATTTATATATACATTTACACACATCAAGTTTTTGGCGCCGTTGCCGGGGACGCAATTAGCACTCTTGAGAATTATCTGATCCGTTTCTAGTCTACTATTTTGTGAATAATTTTTTTTTCTTTTTAATTATTTTTTTTTTATTCTTAATATATAATTTTTTTTATCATGTGCGAGATCTGCGGAGGACCCCATTTTACCATAAGATGCCCTCATGCATATTCATCGGGGTATTCCACGGATTATTATTTTAATGAGTATTACCACCTAAGCTGGTAGGTCGTGAATTGTTTATACACCTACAAATTTGAGATGTGTTATTCAAATCGAAAGTAATAACCTTTAGTGCAATTTCTTGACGACTGAAGTCTTTGAAGGTTAAAAATCATTTGCGGAAAGACAGGCGCAAGGATGTAGAAGTTCGAGAAATGGATTCCATGACTGTCGCGCAGTAACTGCCCGCAGCCAAGTAGTCACCACCGTCTAGAACCCAATTGTCACATCGTTGAGATTGACTTTCCGCGTATGATTTTTAACCTTTGATGACTGCAAGCTTCAAGAAACAATAACTCTGTGCTGACGTCCATCAAATATAATGTGACTGAAACAATTCCAATGTAAAGTCAGGTTTTAAAGAAGGAAAATAAGATGCAACAGGTAAAAATATTAGCATTATGTTCATTTTGTAGAAGCAGACAAATCAAGTTAACAAAAAACTCACTCTATTGAAGCCTGCAATTAACTGAACATGAACCCAACCCTGTTTGTCCATGTGGAGTCTCAAGTATGTATCTTTGGCCAAATTATCAACACTGTGAAAAATAAATAGGAGAAAGGTGAACGGTTCTGTCAATAAACCTTGATAAAAGTTTAAAATTATTTCTCACACTATCGTAGGACATGTATGATGTGATAGGCACATTGATGCACAGATTGAGGGGTAGTGTTTTGTTAGCATCACCCAAGATTAAACATGTTTATGTCAAAAAAATCAGAATAAAAAATTCGGTTCAACAATAAAGTTGATATAAACTACCTTCTTAGCAAAGTCTTCTTTCTCAGCAATCTCTTTACGCTAATCCTTATCAGAACCCTAAAAAAATCAATATAAGTTTAGTATACTTCACAGAGCTTTTAAAAGAGCCAACAAAACAAAATAAAAATAAGAAGAGTCATCACCAATTTGACAAAATGTCATCATTGGTTTTCTTGTTTGAGAGTTGCTGCATGGATGCAAGGTCTTTGTCGGCTTCCACTTTCCTTTCTTCAGTCTTGAGTGTTGCAAGAGCTTTCCTCTTCGGCTAAGCATCCCTTTTGGAAGTTCTTGAGGCACACATTTGAGTCAGGCATGGGTTTGAAGTCCCGTTTCTCTACAACGCCTTTTTTTCTCAATGCACATCTCTTTCCCCTATGTTGATAATAGCCTTTCACTCCCTGTCACAAACAAAGACAAATAGTTTTAAACATTTCATAGAAACAATAAATAAATCAAACTAATTAAAAAAAATTCACATATTAAACATATTTCAAATATCCTAATATTGAAACCAACACAGGGAAAAAAACCCAAAGGTCATTCTAAAGATCAAAACTAATGATACAATCAGTAAGTATTATTGCCTTTCATTCGTTTCAAACCAATTCTACTCCCAAACACCATACCAGATGTTCGAGGTGTTGGAACTACATAAACACCATACGCTCTTGCACGGGTCGGAGGAATGTCAGCCTTATTGAAATGTATCTCAACAGGGTTTCTTTAGGCAACTCAAGCGCGCCCGCATTTAGCTCAACTGTATCAAATCCCAGTTGCTTACATTCCTATAACAACAACAACAACACCTTTTATTAAAAAAAAAAAAAAAAAGAAAAGAAAGATTAACTGACAAGCTACCTAAACATTTTCTGATCCTAGTCACTTACCTCTATATATTCTTTAAAAGAAGATGAACCTTTTTGCAACAAATGTTCAGCCCAATCACCAGTGCTAACATATATATCATGTTCGTGGGTCAATTTTGTTGCTTTTTCTATAAAAGATTTTGCCATTAAACTTTCAAAGTCTCCTGTAAACTTTAGACCATCAACAAACTGACCCATAGACTCCATCATATCCTGTTCCAAGCAGAAAAGCCTCATCTCCGTGTTTCCATACCCACGTCAAAGATTTATTAGCATGAACAAAACTAATTAAAATAAAAAGCAATCAACCTCATAAGAAATAAATAACGCAACAAAAACCAAGACATATTCATCTATTCCTTGCAAGATCAGTAAAACAAAACTTAACAATCCAAAATAGATGACCTTTTTCTGGTTCAGAGTTTGTAAAAGTGGCTGCAAGGCGGGTTGCGGGTTAAAACCTGCCATCCACCGTCCTTGCCACGCCATCCTCATCGATTATCGGAAAATACATTCAACTCATCACAACCAAGCCACAAAGCTGAACCATCCACGGCCCTCTAACTACATTCTACATTTAAAGTTATCGTATTCAAACCCTGTAACATGGACACAAACACATCAATGTTAGATCAAAGTAAATGCTTAATTTGGGGTACTCTCTGTTTCATACAGCATATCATAAATAACAATTTAGGAATGATTCTTATAAAGAAATATGGAACTAACCATTTTCATCGGAACACCATCATCACCGGCACCGTTAACAACACCAGCATCATCAAAACAATTCTGACTTTCTTGACAGCAACTTTAATAAATTTATCTAAACAAATATGTTACTTTATTGACAACACACATAAGGAAATTAAAGAAAAAAGTAAATGAAAACAACCCCCTTATCATGAAAGTCAAGAAAATTGTTATCAAATAATCTAATAAGTTTGACCTCTACAATGTAGAAAGCCACCGACGATCTGACGGCTGCGTTGAAAAGGCGATGATGATGAAGAGAACGTTGAGTAGTTGCGGTATACGGTGGCCGGAAACCCACCTTCTGGCCCCGCTTTCTTCCCTGCTCTCTGTGTCTCTCTCTCCCCTCATCTAGCAGTATTGTTGTCTTCAATCCAATTATTATCTTCCTGGTGGTTAAAGACGAAGATGACGATGATGGCGTAAGATGTAGAGAGAGGCAGAGAACAAAGAGGTAGGTGAGAGACCGGTGACTAAGAAGAGAGAGAAGGAAAAAAGGGTTAAAGAGGAGGTAACAGGGAAGGCACACGTGTATTGGGGGTATACAACTATCCCAAGCATTAATTAGAGTTAGAAAGCTTTGTTTAAATCTTTAAAAAAATTCAGCAAAAAAACTACACACCCAGACTCAAACCCGCGCTGACAGCATAGCCAACCCACAACACGACCACCAGACCAAAGACAGAAACTTGTTTTAACATAGAAACATTGATATAAATATTAATACAAATATGGTAGCAGACAAAAGCATTAATTACGGTACTGTTCAAAGTCTTTGGGGTTTAATATATTTATAATGAGGATTTGGTGGATATTCAAAAGCTTGGCGGCAAAAGTTGTTAATGGTTTTAAATGACATTTAGATAATGTTAATGTTTATTTGCATTCCGTTACAATAAATATGTTATTATTCATTTCATTATTTGTTTTTAAATCACGTCAAATCAAACATTTGTTAATTATTCATTATTGGGTAACATTAAACTTTTTTATGATATTTTGCTTGCAAGTAATTTTCAATAAATAAAACTTGTATATTACAATCTTTATATATATATATATATATATATATATATATATATATATATATATATATATATATATAATTTGGTTCAAATGAGAACCTTTTCCCAAATTGAGAACTGTGAGAACCATTTTGGGCCACACATTTCTTTAAGGCAATTTTTTTTTTGTATTTTTTTTCAGTATACACATGTGTATAATTGCATTATACACATATGTATAATGCAATATACACATATGTATAACTGAAATATACACATATGTATAGCTGAAAAATGCTATCTACACATATGTATAATTGCTATATACACATATGTATAATTACCATATACACATATGTATAAATGAAAAAAAAATTCAAAAAAAATAAAAAAAAAATTTCTTGCATAAAAATGTGCGATTAAAATAAAAAAAAAATTTTTTTTTTTGCCTTTATGTTCTCTCAGTTCTCAAATAAGGGTTAGTTCTCTTAGGATCTCTACCCTATATATATATATATATATATATATATATATATATATATATATATATATATATATTTGATTTGGGTATGTGCCATGCGTTAAAACAGACTCTAACCTAGTAACTAATATATGACTTCATACTATTTTACAGATTTCAAAAAATTCTTATAGAATTTGAAGCTAAAAATATTTTATTAACAGAAAATGATAAGAAAGAACATAATTTAATACTATCCTAAAAAATATTAGTTTCTTAATACGAACAACACAAGGTATATAATGGTAAACGCGTGCAAGCCAATGAAGACAAGTCCTAGATCATGGTCCCAAAATTGTTTTACATGCCAGTAAATAACAAACCGTTTTAAACTTTGTTCCAAAGAAAATTATATATAATATTTCGGATTTCTGAATCTATTTGTTAAAAAAAAAAAAAAGTTGAATTAGTATATATAGTCAAGTTATCATACACACAATATAACAAAAATGAGAAAGGTGATAATGATATAAAAAACACAACAGATCACAAAATATGACATAACGAGCCACAAAATATAACACAATACCGAAAAATATGACACAATGCTAGATAAAAAAGACACAACGAATAGCAAAAATGACACAATGATGAAAATCAGAAAAAAGATAAAATGTTATAAAAAGACAATGATATAACATATATTCTAAAAACTACATGCTAAAAAAACGAAGACCTAAAAACTAACATCGTATGGTTCGATGAGACGGTTCCAATGCCGCTTGAATAAGTTCAATTGGAGTGTGTTTACTACCGTTTCTACGACTTTCTATTTTCTTTCACTGTCTATTTGATTCTAACCCTTAGTATATATGTATATTTATTAAAAGTGATGTGACCAATACCTGTGTTTTATGCATTTTATATAAAATAAAATGACTTTTATAAAAATAATAGTTTTTATAAAGGTTGTGGAAAAGGGAGATAACTTTGTATATCCTAATCCATCCGCACATCATTGGCATTGACTCACTTGTCCAAATTCTCTTTGGAAAGAAAAAGCAAAACTTTTAGTGTCTTTTTCTGTTTGGGATTCTTCTTCTTTGTTCTTCCCCGAAACTTGAGACATTTAAATTTTAATAGGCTATTCAAGGGACCATCAAATCCAAAATATATATATATATATAAATAAAAATGAAAAGAAAATTTTGTGTTTGAAGAATAATGACTGTCAAACTGTGAGTCTAGTGTTTTTTCATAGACCAAAAAAAGAACTAAAACTGTATATTCACCAACCTCATATATTTGTTTTTAATATTCGTTGTCTTGTTCATGAATCTATTTGTTAGAAAATGTACAACTCTTGGTTCTTGTGCGTTTAAGATTTCTTGAAAACTACTAATATGGAGAGCCCTAGATCATTGTCATTAACGAACTCTTGTGACCCCCCCCCCCCCCCCCCCCCCCGCGTGTATTTTCCACACGTCATCTGGATGAGAAATGCCATGTTATGTCACCGCGTTATTGTAGTGCATATGAGTTGTAGTCATAGTCATTGTGTTGCATGTAGGCATAGGTGTACAACTTTACTCGCATTGTCGCCTAGCATTTGATACTCTCAACTGATACTAGTGTAGCTCTCCGTCTTATGTCATTTACAGTAGTGGTCCTCATTGTGTATATCATTCAGCGGTGGACCCTCCTTGTGACCGAATGATATATACTAGTATCTAGTAATTAGAAATTATCTTTTCATGTGTTGTCTATTTTTGTTGAGGAGATGATCCAACATTTGGGATCGAGTTGTCTAAATGTCTTAGGTTGTCAACATCTTGTTGGACGTTTCTTATATCGTTCTTTGATATCCAGACTTAGTCTTGGACGCAATACATCATCGCCTTACTCAACGTCTACTATGTACTAAACATGAAGTCTGTATAAAATTTAAACTTAAAGATCTTTTAATATCATAGAGATTTAAGGTCCTACTATACAACATTGTTAAATAACCATGTGCACATATAAAAAGGATGTTGCTTTTGGGGAATCTATAACTTATAGAATAAGGTTAATTATGATCCAAATTTACTTGAAAACTGAAAGTATGTTTGTCAGATTTTGAGTTGAAAATGCAAAGATTCTTCACTTACTTCAACCAACCTGGTATTGTTTACTTGATCCTTTTTGTCCTAAGCATCTGCTTCTAGTTCTTAGATTGTCATTGGGAAAACCATTCATTAATTTAACTATTTTTCAGTAAAATTTGACAGCAAAGATAAAATAGAAGTTCTATTCAATATCCATGACTTAATAAGTTTAATTAACTAATTGCCTCTAAAGTCATAATGTTATTACTTATTTGCTATTACCCAATCATATTTTAAAGATTTAAGTGATGACAAAACAAATAGAGTAGACCCACTAACTCAGTTTTGATATTTGCTACATATTTGTGTTTTATTTGGACCTCCTGAATACATTAGCATCTAATAGATTCACAGTTAGTATATTCATCAATGAATACAAGTAAATACTCATGAATACACTAAAGTATCATCAATATTCATAAGTAGCGTATTTGCCAGTAAATATTTAGTACGTTTGTCACCTTTCGTTCTTGGATGACAGTAAACCACAAAAGCTAACTAATCACCAACAAGTGGCTCAACAAGATCACTCATGTTTTTTTTGGGCTCTCAAACACAGGAAAACCTTGATCTAAAGACAGACTTACACAAGCACTAGCAACAGTACTTCTCAGTTCTCATGAACTAAAGATATAAATTTGTTGATCATGTCAGTTGCAAAAATTAGATTACGACAAAAAGAAGAAACTGATAACACCCTTGCATTTGCTACCTAACAGAAACCATTTTACTAGAAAAAGTCAAGCATGATTAAAGTTGCTTGCTTTTGTTTTGAATATTATATGGATTCTTTGACAAACAATAGTTCCTTGACGCTTAAAGACAATGTCAACTTGTCAACATCGTTCTTTACTTTTTTCTTGTATTATGTTTTATTAGGGGACGGGGCGCCATCATAATTGGTCACGGGTAATCCATTACCAGCACGTTAACACCGTCGCCACCCATGCTGGTAGCGGTCCCGTGAACCAAATTCTAGTTTTAGTTAACGGGCTGGTATGCACTGATTATTAAATGCTACTCATGTATTTATTTTATTTCTTTTTGACCGTTTGAATTTATTTTAAATGAAACGGTAACTTTTTTTTACCGTTATTTTCTAATTATATAAGAACGTACATTGTTTAAATAAAAAAAACACAAACAAAGACTTGTTTAACTTAACAACTTTAAAACATAAACAAAGATCCAAGGAAATCAAAGAGTGTTTCGAAGGGTGGGAGGGGAACCTTGAAATCTAAAGTCGAGGGTTCTAGTAGTTGAGGTAGAGGTTCGGGTTTGGGTTCGGGTTTGGGTTCGAGCTCGGGTACGGTTGAACCTTTTAGGCTCGTGATCAATTTTCCACAAAGTCAACCCCAACCACAATCGTTTTACCAACAATTCCCACAATACCAACAATCCCAAAGCCAACTCATTTGTATCCACAATTTTTTACGACGCCTCAATTAACACCACAACAACTGAGCTCACCTACGTGACGAGGACGATGAGGAGGAAGAAACTGTGCCAGAGACATGGTTCAAGGAACACGAAGATGAAGAATTAGGCAATGAAGTGGAGGAGATACTTGTTATAGAGGATCAAGTTGTAGAAGTTGATGCAGGGGGCAAAAGAAATTTGGAAATCGAACAAAAGCTGTGAAGTGGAATACAACATAAGAGGTTACTTTGGCAAAAGCTTGCTGCTATGTGCCGGAGAACAGAGAGAAGAGTAATCAAAGAAGCAATGGGAGTTTTTGGAGGGTGATCCAAAAACATTACGTAGAATTGTCGGGAGGATCAAACCGAACAGTTGATCAAATTACTTCTAAATGGACCGCCATGAACCCACAAATGAATTTGTTCAATGACCTTCATCAACAAGCGGTAACGATTATGATATATTTAACTTATGGTTTTATTTAATTATATAATTTTTTCTAAAATATATTTTTACTTGCTTGAATATAGGAGCGTCTATGAGGGAGTGGATGTAGGAATCTTAATGTCATGCAAACGACATTGAGAGATTACAGAAAAACTCATCCTTCTAGTTTTAATCATCAAGCGGCATGGGAGATTGTAAAAGATCACGACAAGTGGAAAAAGCAAGCGTTGATGTGTAAAGAACCGTCCGATAGTCATTCCGACAAGAGATGGAAGTCTTTGGAAAGCGGCAACTATCAGGCGTCTGCCTTTTCCACACTGGATGACTCCACCCTCACTAGCCACATGCCGGATCTCAATGAAGATGCTAACCCAATGAGGCCCAAACAAAAAATAAGAAAGCCGCTGCCACCGAGTCTTCAAGAAAATCATCGTGGGTTGACGAATTTGGGTCATGCAGAGCGATGAAAGAAGATAAACTGAACCAGTTGGTCACCCTACAATCTCAACAAGGCGAAAAAACTTTAGCGTTTTTACAGGAACAACGCGAAAAAACTTGAATATGTATTCAAAACCGCACGACCACCTCAAAGGTAAATCTTTGGATTTGGTTTTGAAACGTAAAGAAAAAATCGCGGTGAAATACAATTGGGGTTGTTATTGGGTTGAAGGTAACGACGAGGATGAAGGTGACGAGTTAATTTAGGTGTTTGTATGTTTTTTTTCTTAATTGATATTTCTTGTATTTTTTTATTTTAATGGAAAGGTTATTTATAATATTCTAAAAACTAAAGATTTTGTGCAATGGTGAGTTGTAAGGTGTGCTTTAAGGGTTGTACATGCTTTGGTTTGTTGTAACTTATACATAAAGTGTGGTATGGCTTTCTTTGTGCCATCACTGCCACCACCTCACGTGTCTTTTACACCTACCACTCTTCTTCTGGTCAACACACACCTACCCCACCTTCCCCCCCCCTCTCTCTTCTCTCTATGATCCCTCACCTCTCCCTATGCTTATGTAAGACCCTAACCCGTAATCACGTGATTAACGTCTAATCTTACGAGTTTTGACCTTACTTAAACCACTCCCGATTTAAAACTTAGATATTTAAGAAAAACTTAAATTATCGTGATAAATACTTTTTGATTTCTACACTTCAACTATTACAACATATGATGAGATTTCGCAATTTCACGGGAGACTCTTGAATTCTATTGTGGAAGCTTGATGAGTGTTCGGGCGTGTTCGGTTCTTCTCGTGACTTGATCCTTGCTCTGGGACGTCCATCAAATGTTTACCTAGCACCACCACACAAAGAATGGTTAGTGGGTTGTCGATAATACAATTAAACTAGTATGAGAGTCGTTACACGTCGAAACGGAACGAACCAGGCCAAACGGCCCTTATTCAGGAGAACAAATTGCTGCGACTTTTGCGCAACAGCTGTTCGGATCGCTTTTATCCCTTCTAAAACCCAAAATACGACTTCGACTTTCAAATAAGAATTGTTCTACGCTCCGAGAGCTTTTCAGGCATATAAAGAATGTCTCCTAACGATTTTTCTACGATTTTATATGAAATTTTGAAAATCAGGTTGTCAGGCTGTCAATCCGCGCGACCGGTCGCTCCAACCGAGCGGCCGGTCGCTTAGACGCTGACATTTCTGAGCCCTCTGTGAAGGCCGAGCGGCTGGTCACTCAGCCCGACCGGCCGGTCACTGCTTCTGTTGCTTGTTTGGTAATTTTTAAGCATGAGAATCATATTGCAACTGC